>JAWNOD010000004.1:0-548079 GCA_035046225.1 Drosophila pegasa
CATGTTAGGTCAGCCTTAACTTCTCTTAAGATCAGTCATAAGCATCCCATACAGTGAAGTATAACTTTACGTCGGAGTAGTCATAAACATTCCATGTTAGGTCAGTCTTAACCTGTACAGCCAGCGGCGTTTCAAGCGTCTCCTTGCGTTCCTTCCTATCGAAGCATTTTTTAGACCAGCTTTCAGGTCTTTATGGTTCTTCAGATCTGCAGATAGTTACTGGTCATATACAACAAAAAATATTTACAGATTTATATGTAATATATATAATATATATATCTCACTTTATTTTTGTAACACGATAAAAAAGAAATTCTATAATTTTGTATTTGAATTTTCACTTTACAAAATATATATGAAGCACTAAGACTTTTTTCTAGAGTTTTCAGAATTTGTTGTGCTCAGCTGTGTAAGTCGACTGAGACTGAGGATTTCATGAACAGAGCTGGTGCCTACTAAAAAATTAAAAAATTTCCATATTGTAAAGGGACGTGACAGTTAAAAATTTGACAACAAAAGCTAAGAGCTAGTTAACAAAGAACTTACAAATATTTTAAATACACAAATATACAAGCCAATTATCAAACATCCCAGATTAGATCAGTCTTAACTTCTTTTGATAAGTCATAAACATCCCATTTTAGGTCAGTCTTAACTTCTCGACGGATAAGTCATAAACATTCCATGTTAGGTCAGCCTTAACTTCTCTTAAGATCAGTCATAAGCATCCCAGATTAGGTCAGTCTTAACTTTCGTCGGAGTAGTCATAAACATTCCATGTTAGGTCAGTCTTAACTTATCTTTAGGCCGGTTCAAGCGTCTCCTTGCGTTTCCTTCCTATCGAAGCATTTTTTAGACCAGCCTAGACTCTCAGGTCTTTATGGTTCTTCAGATCTGCAGATAGTTACTGGTCATATAGAACAAAAAATATTTACAGATTTATATGTAATATATATAATATATATATACTCACCTTATTTTTGTAACACGATAAAAAGAAATTCTATAATTTTGTATTTGAATTTTCACTTTACAAAATATATATGAAGCACTAAGACTTTTTTTTAGAGTTTTCAGAATTTGTTGGGCTCAGCTGTGTAAGTCGACTGAGACTGAGGATTTCATGAACAGAGCTGGTGCCTACTAAAAAATTAAAAAATTTCCATATTGTAAAGGGACGTGACAGTTAAAAATTTGACAACAAAAGCTAAGAGCTAGTTAACAAAGAACTTACAAATATTTTAAATACACAAATATACAAGCCAATTATCAAACATCCCAGATTAGATCAGTCTTAACTTCTTTTGATAAGTCATAAACATCCCATTTTAGGTCAGTCTTAACTTCTCAACAGATTGCATCATAAACATTGCATGTTAGGTCAGCCTTAACTTCTCTTAAGATCAGTCATAAGCATCCCAGATTGGGTCAGTCTTAACTTTCGTCGGAGTAGTCATAAACATTCCATGTTAGGTCAGTCTTAACTTACTCTTAGGCCCCAGTTTCAAGCGTCTCCTTGCGTTCCTTCCTATCGAAGCATTTTTTAGACCAGCCTAGACTCTCAGGTCTTTATGGTTCTTCAGATCTGCAGATAGTTACTGGTCATATAGAACAAAAAATATTTACAGATTTATATGTAATATATATAATATATATATACTCACCTTATTTTTGTAACACGATCTGAAAATACTATAATTTTGTACTTGAATTTTCACTTTACAAAATATATATGAAGCACTAAGACTTTTTTTTAGAGTTTTCAGAATTTGTTGGGCTCAGCTGTGTAAGTCGACTGAAACTGAGGATTTCATGAACAGAGCTGGTGCCTACTAAAAAATTAAAAAATTTCCATATTGTAAAGGGACGTGACAGTTAAAAATTTGACAACAAAAACAAAGAGCTAGTTAACAAAGAACTTACAAATATTTTAAATACACAAATATACAAGCCAATTATCAAACATCCCAGATTAGATCAGTCTTAACTTCTTTTGATAAGTCATAAACATCCCATTTTAGGTCAGTCTTAACTTCTCGACGGATTAGTCATAAACATTCCATGTTAGGTCAGCCTTAACTTCTCTTAAGATCAGTCATAAGCATCCCAGATTAAGGTCAGTCTTAACTTTCGTCGGAGTAGTCATAAACATTCCATGTTAGTAAGTCTAACTTATCTTTAGGCCGGTTCAAGCGTCTCCTTGCGTTCCTTCCTATCGAAGCAAAATAGACCAGCCTAGACTCTCAGGTCTTTAGTGGTTCTTCAGATCTGGCAGATAAGTTAATCTTGGTCATATAGAACGAAAAATATTTACAGATTTATATGTAATATATATAATATATATATACTCACCTTATTTTTGTAACACGATAAAAAGAAATTCTATAATTTTGTATTTGAATTTTCACTTTTACAAAATATATATGAAGCACTAAGACTTTTTAAGAGTTTCAGAATTTGTTGTGCTCAGCTGTGTAAGTCGACTGAGACTGAGGATTTCATGAACAGAGCTGGTGCCTACTAAAAAATTAAAAAATTTCCATATTGTAAAGGGACATCTGACAGTTAAAAATTTGACAACAAAAGCAAAGAGCTAGTTAACAAAGAACTTACAAATATTTTAAATACACAAATATACAAGCCAATTATCAAACATCCCAGATTAGATCAGTCTTAACTTCTTTTTGATTAAGTACCATAAACATCCCATTTTAGGTCAGTCTTAACTTCTCGACGGATTAGTCATAAACATTCCATGTTAGGTCAGCCTTAACTTCTCTTAAGATCAGTCATAAGCATCCCAGATTAGGAATCAGTCTTTAACATTTCGTCGGGAGATAAGTCATAAACATTCCATGTTAGGTCAGTCTTAACTTATCTTTAGGCCAGTTCGAGCATCTCCTGCGTTTCCTTCCTATCGAAGCATTTTTTAGACCAGGCCTAAGCTCTCCAGGTCTTTTATGGTTCTTCAGATCTGCAGATAGTTACTGGTCATATCAGACAAAAAATATTTACAGATTTATATGTAATATATATAATATATATATACTCACCTTATTTTTGTAACACGATAAAAAGAAATTCTATAATTTTGTATTTGAATTTTCACTTTACAAAATATATATGAAGCACTAAGACTTTTTTTTAGAGTTTCAGAATTTGTTGTGCTCAGCTGTGTAAGTCAACTGAGTTGGATTTATAGTAAAAAACACAGAGCTGGTGCCTACTAGAAAACCAAAGAAAACTTCCATATTGTAAAGGGACGTGACAGTTAAAAATTTGACAACAAAAGCTAAGAGCTAGTTAACAAAGAACTTACAAATATTTTAAATACACAAATATACAAGCCAATTATCAAACATCCCAGATTAGGATCGGTGTGCAACTTCTTTTGATAAGTCATAAACATCCCATTTTAGGTCAGTCTTAACTTCTCGACGGATTAGTCATAAACATTCCATGTTAGGTCAGCCTTAACTTCTCTTAAGATCAGTCATAAGCATCCCAGATTAGGTCAGTCTTAACTTTCGTCGGAGTAGTCATAAACATTCCATGTTCAGGTCATTCTTCTAACTTATCAAGCATCTCCTTGCGTTCCTTCCTATCGAAGCATTTTTTAGACCAGCCTAGACTCTCAGGTCTTTATGGTTCTTCAGATCTGCAGATAGTTCTGGTCATATAGAACACAAAATATTTACAGATTTATATGTAATATATATAATATATATATACTTACCTTATTTTTGTAACACGATAAAAAGAAATCCTATAATTTTGTATTTGATTTTTCACTTTACAAAATATATATGAAGCACTAAGACTTTTTTTTAGAGTTTTCAGAATTTGTTGGGCTCAGCTGTGTAAGTCGACTGAGACTGAGGATTTCATGAACAGAGCTGGTGCCTACTAAAAAATTAAAAAATTTCCATATTGTAAAGGGACGTGACAGTTAAAAATTTGACAACAAAAGCTAAGAGCTAGTTCATAGAAGAACTTACAAATATTTTAAATACACAAATATACAAGCCAATTATCAAACATCCCAGATTAGATCAGTCTTAACTTATTTTGATAAGTCATAAACATCCCATTTTAGGTCAGTCTTAACTTCTCAACAGATAGTCATAAACATTCCATGTTAGGTCAGCCTTAACTTCTCTTAAGATCAGTCATAAGCATCCCAGATTAGGTCAGTCTTGACTTTTTAAGTAGGAGTAGTGGTGGACAAGCATTCCATGTTAGGTCAGTCTTAACTTATCTTTAGGCCGGTTCAACATTCTCCCTTGCATTACTTCCTATCGAAGCATTTTTTAGACCAGCCTTTAAGACTCTCAGGTCTTTATGGTTCTTCAGATCTGCAGGAATACATTCCTGGTCATATAGAACAAAAAATATTTACAGATTTATATGTAATATATATAATATATATATACTTACCTTATTTTTGTAACACGATAAAAAGAAATTCTATAATTTTGTATTTGAATTTTCACTTACAAAATATATATGAAGCACTAAGACTTTTTTTTAGAGTTTTCAGAATTTGTTGTGCTCAGCTGTGTAAGTCGACTGAGTGAGGATTTTAGTGAACAGAGCTGGTGCCTACTAAAAAATTAAAAAATTTCCATATTGTAAAGGGACGTGACAGTTAAAAATTTGACAACAAAAGCTAAGAGCTAGTTAGGCAGAAAACTACAAATATTTTAAATACACAAATATACAAGCCAATTATCAAACATCCCAGATTAGATCAGTCTTAACTTCTTTTGATAAGTCATAAACATCCCATTTTAGGTCAGTCTTAACTTCTCGACGGATTAGTCATAAACATCCCATGTTAGGTCAGCCTTAACTTCTCTTAAGATCAGTCATAAGCATCCCAGATTAGGGTCTCTTACTTTCGTCGGAGTAGTCATAAACATTCCATGTTAGGTCAGTCTTAACTTATCTTTAGGCCGGTTCAAGCGTCTCCTTGCGTTCCTTCCTATCGAAGCATTTTTTAGACCAGCCTAGACTCTCAGGTCTTTATGGTTCTTCAGATCTGCAGATAGTGGATGGTCATATAGAACAAAAAAATATTTACAGATTTATATGTAATATATATAATATATATATACTTACCTTATTTTTGTAACACGATAAAAAGAAACTCTATAATTTTGTATTTGAAAAATTAAAAAATTTCCATATTGTAAAGGGACGTGACAGTTAAAAATTTGACAACAAAAGCTAAGAGCTAGTTAACAAAGAACTTACAAATATTTTAAATACACAAATATACAAGCCAATTATCAAACATCCCAGATTAGATCAGTCTTAACTTCTTTTGATAAGTCATAAACATCCCATTTTAGGTCAGTCTTAACTTCTCGACGGATTAGTCATAAACATTCCATGTTAGGTCAGCCTTAACTTCTCTTAAGATCAGTCATAAGCATCCCAGATTAGGTCAGTCTTAACTTTCGTCGGAGTAGTCATAAACATTCCATGTTAGGTCAGTCTTAACTTATCTTTAGGCCGGTTCAAGCGTCTCCTTGCGTTCTTTCCTATCGAAGCATTTTTTAGACCAGCCTAGACTCTCAGGTCTTTATGGTTCTTCAGATCTGCAGATAGTTACTGGTCATATAGAACAAAAAATATTTACAGATTTATATGTAATATATATAATATATATATACTTACCTTATTTTTGTAACACGATAAAAAGAAATTCTATAATTTTGTATTTGAATTTTCACTTTACAAAATATATATGAAGCACTAAGACTTTTTTTTAGAGTTTTCAGAATTTGTTGGGCTCAGCTGTGTAAGTCGACTGAGACTGAGGATTTCATGAACAGAGCTGGTGCCTACTAAAAAATTAAAAAATTTCCATATTGTAAAGGGACGTGACAGTTAAAAATTTGACAACAAAAGCTAAGAGCTAGTTAACAAAGAACTTACAAATATTTTAAATACACAAATATACAAGCCAATTATCAAACATCCCAGATTAGATCAGTCTTAACTTCTTTTGATAAGTCATAAACATCCCATTTTAGGTCAGTCTTAACTTCTCGACGGATAAGTCATAAACATTCCATGTTAGGTCAGCCTTAACTTCTCTTAAGATCAGTCATAAGCATCCCAGATTAGGTCAGTCTTAACTTTCGTCGGAGTAGTCATAAACATTCCATGTTAGGTCAGTCTTAACTTATCTTTAGGCCGGTTCAAGCGTCTCCTTGCGTTCCTTCCTATCGAAGCATTTTTTAGACCAGCCTAGACTCTCAGGTCTTTATGGTTCTTCAGATCTGCAGATAGTTACTGGTCATATAGAACAAAAAATATTTACAGATTTATATGTAATATATATAATATATATATACTTACCTTATTTTTGTAACACGATAAAAAGAAATTCTATAATTTTGTATTTGAATTTTCACTTTACAAAATATATATGAAGCACTAAGACTTTTTTTTAGAGTTTTCAGAATTTGTTGGGCTCAGCTGTGTAAGTCGACTGAAACTGAGGATTTCATGAACAGAGCTGGTGCCTACTAAAAAATTAAAAAATTTCCATATTGTAAAGGGACGTGACAGTTAAAAATTTGACAACAAAAGCAAAGAGCTAGTTAACAAAGAACTTACAAATATTTTAAATACACAAATATACAAGCCAATTATCAAACATCCCAGATTAGATCAGTCTTAACTTCTTTTGATAAGTCATAAACATCCCATTTTAGGTCAGTCTTAACTTCTCGACGGATAAGTCATAAACATTCCATGTTAGGTCAGCCTTAACTTCTCTTAAGATCAGTCATAAGCATCCCAGATTAGGTCAGTCTTAACTTTCGTCGGAGTAGTCATAAACATTCCATGTTAGGTCAGTCTTAACTTATCTTTAGGCCGGTTCAAGCGTCTCCTTGCGTTCCTTCCTATCGAAGCATTTTTTAGACCAGCCTAGACTCTCAGGTCTTTATGGTTCTTCAGATCTGCAGATAGTTACTGGTCATATAGAACAAAAAATATTTACAGATTTATATGTAATATATATAATATATATATACTCACCTTATTTTTGTAACACGATAAAAAGAAATTCTATAATTTTGTATTTGAATTTTCACTTTACAAAATATATATGAAGCACTAAGACTTTTTTTTAGAGTTTCAGAATTTGTTGTGCTCAGCTGTGTAAGTCGACTGAGACTGAGGATTTCATGAACAGAGCTGGTGCCTACTAAAAAATTAAAAAATTTCCATATTGTAAAGGGACGTGACAGTTAAAAATTTGACAACAAAAGCTAAGAGCTAGTTAACAAAGAACTTACAAATATTTTAAATACACAAATATACAAGCCAATTATCAAACATCCCAGATTAGATCAGTCTTAACTTCTTTTGATAAGTCATAAACATCCCATTTTAGGTCAGTCTTAACTTCTCGACGGATTAGTCATAAACATTCCATGTTAGGTCAGCCTTAACTTCTCTTAAGATCAGTCATAAGCATCCCAGATTAGGTCAGTCTTAACTTTCGTCGGAGTAGTCATAAACATTCCATGTTAGGTCAGTCTTAACTTATCTTTAGGCCGGTTCAAGCGTCTCCTTGCGTTCTTTCCTATCGAAGCATTTTTTAGACCAGCCTAGACTCTCAGGTCTTTATGGTTCTTCAGATCTGCAGATAGTTACTGGTCATATAGAACAAAAAATATTTACAGATTTATATGTAATATATATAATATATATATACTCACCTTATTTTTGTAACACGATAAAAAGAAATTCTATAATTTTGTATTTGAATTTTCACTTTACAAAATATATATGAAGCACTAAGACTTTTTTTTAGAGTTTTCAGAATTTGTTGGGCTCAGCTGTGTAAGTCGACTGAAACTGAGGATTTCATGAACAGAGCTGGTGCCTACTAAAAAATTAAAAAATTTCCATATTGTAAAGGGACGTGACAGTTAAAAATTTGACAAAGAGCTAGTTAACAAAGAACTTACAAATATTTTAAATACACAAATATACAAGCCAATTATCAAACATCCCAGATTAGATCAGTCTTAACTTCTTTTGATAAGTCATAAACATCCCATTTTAGGTCAGTCTTAACTTCTCGACGGATAAGTCATAAACATTCCATGTTAGGTCAGCCTTAACTTCTCTTAAGATCAGTCATAAGCATCCCAGATTAGGTCAGTCTTAACTTTCGTCGGAGTAGTCATAAACATTCCATGTTAGGTCAGTCTTAACTTATCTTTAGGCCGGTTCAAGCGTCTCCTTGCGTTCCTTCCTATCGAAGCATTTTTTAGACCAGCCTAGACTCTCAGGTCTTTATGGTTCTTCAGATCTGCAGATAGTTACTGGTCATATAGAACAAAAAATATTTACAGATTTATATGTAATATATATAATATATATATACTTACCTTATTTTTGTAACACGATAAAAAGAAATTCTATAATTTTGTATTTGAATTTTCACTTTACAAAATATATATGAAGCACTAAGACTTTTTTTTAGAGTTTTCAGAATTTGTTGGGCTCAGCTGTGTAAGTCGACTGAAACTGAGGATTTCATGAACAGAGCTGGTGCCTACTAAAAAATTAAAAAATTTCTATATTGTAAAGGGATGTGACAGTTAAAAATTTTAAAACGAAAAGCTAAGAGTTAGTTAACAAAGAACTTATAAATATTTTAATATACAAATATACAGTCAATTATCAAATATCCCGAGATTGATCTCTGATAAAAATAAAATAATAAATAAATAAAAACATATATGATAAATATACTCACCTTATTTTTGTAACACGATAAAAAGAAATTCTATAATTTTGTATTTGAATTTTCACTTTACAAAATATATATGAAGCACTAAGACTTTTTTTTAGAGTTTCAGAATTTGTTGTGCTCAGCTGTGTAAGTCGACTGAGACTGAGGATTTCATGAACAGAGCTGGTGCCTACTAAAAAATTAAAAAGTTTCCATATTGTAAAGGGACGTGACAGTTAAAAATTTGACAACAAAAGCAAAGAGCTAGTTAACAAAGAACTTACAAATATTTTAAATACACAAATATACAAGCCAATTATCAAACATCCCAGATTAGATCAGTCTTAACTTCTTTTGATAAGTCATAAACATCCCATTTTAGGTCAGTCTTAACTTCTCGACGGATAAGTCATAAACATTCCATGTTAGGTCAGCCTTAACTTCTCTTAAGATCAGTCATAAGCATCCCAGATTAGGTCAGTCTTAACTTTCGTCGGAGTAGTCATAAACATTCCATGTTAGGTCAGTCTTAACTTATCTTTAGGCCGGTTCAAGCGTCTCCTTGCGTTCCTTCCTATCGAAGCATTTTTTAGACCAGCCTAGACTCTCAGGTCTTTATGGTTCTTCAGATCTGCAGATAGTTACTGGTCATATAGAACAAAAAATATTTACAGATTTATATGTAATATATATAATATATATATACTCACCTTATTTTTGTAACACGATAAAAAGAAATTCTATAATTTTGTATTTGAATTTTCACTTTACAAAATATATATGAAGCACTAAGACTTTTTTTTAGAGTTTCAGAATTTGTTGTGCTCAGCTGTGTAAGTCGACTGAGACTGAGGATTTCATGAACAGAGCTGGTGCCTACTAAAAAATTAAAAAATTTCCATATTGTAAAGGGACGTGACAGTTAAAAATTTGACAACAAAAGCTAAGAGCTAGTTAACAAAGAACTTACAAATATTTTAAATACACAAATATACAAGCCAATTATCAAACATCCCAGATTAGATCAGTCTTAACTTCTTTTGATAAGTCATAAACATCCCATTTTAGGTCAGTCTTAACTTCTCGACGGATTAGTCATAAACATTCCATGTTAGGTCAGCCTTAACTTCTCTTAAGATCAGTCATAAGCATCCCAGATTAGGTCAGTCTTAACTTTCGTCGGAGTAGTCATAAACATTCCATGTTAGGTCAGTCTTAACTTATCTTTAGGCCGGTTCAAGCGTCTCCTTGCGTTCTTTCCTATCGAAGCATTTTTTAGACCAGCCTAGACTCTCAGGTCTTTATGGTTCTTCAGATCTGCAGATAGTTACTGGTCATATAGAACAAAAAATATTTACAGATTTATATGTAATATATATAATATATATATACTCACCTTATTTTTGTAACACGATAAAAAGAAATTCTATAATTTTGTATTTGAATTTTCACTTTACAAAATATATATGAAGCACTAAGACTTTTTTTTAGAGTTTTCAGAATTTGTTGGGCTCAGCTGTGTAAGTCGACTGAGACTGAGGATTTCATGAACAGAGCTGGTGCCTACTAAAAAATTAAAAAATTTCCATATTGTAAAGGGACGTGACAGTTAAAAATTTGACAACAAAAGCTAAGAGCTAGTTAACAAAGAACTTACAAATATTTTAAATACACAAATATACAAGCCAATTATCAAACATCCCAGATTAGATCAGTCTTAACTTCTTTTGATAAGTCATAAACATCCCATTTTAGGTCAGTCTTAACTTCTCGACGGATTAGTCATAAACATTCCATGTTAGGTCAGCCTTAACTTCTCTTAAGATCAGTCATAAGCATCCCAGATTAGGTCAGTCTTAACTTTCGTCGGAGTAGTCATAAACATTCCATGTTAGGTCAGTCTTAACTTATCTTTAGGCCGGTTCAAGCGTCTCCTTGCGTTCCTTCCTATCGAAGCATTTTTTAGACCAGCCTAGACTCTCAGGTCTTTATGGTTCTTCAGATCTGCAGATAGTTACTGGTCATATAGAACAAAAAATATTTACAGATTTATATGTAATATATATAATATATATATACTCACCTTATTTTTGTAACACGATAAAAAGAAATTCTATAATTTTGTATTTGAATTTTCACTTTACAAAATATATATGAAGCACTAAGACTTTTTTTTAGAGTTTTCAGAATTTGTTGTGCTCAGCTGTGTAAGTCGACTGAGACTGAGGATTTCATGAACAGAGCTGGTGCCTACTAAAAAATTAAAAAATTTCCATATTGTAAAGGGACGTGACAGTTAAAAATTTGACAACAAAAGCTAAGAGCTAGTTAACAAAGAACTTACAAATATTTTAAATACACAAATATACAAGCCAATTATCAAACATCCCAGATTAGATCAGTCTTAACTTCTTTTGATAAGTCATAAACATCCCATTTTAGGTCAGTCTTAACTTCTCGACGGATTAGTCATAAACATTCCATGTTAGGTCAGCCTTAACTTCTCTTAAGATCAGTCATAAGCATCCCAGATTAGGTCAGTCTTAACTTTCGTCGGAGTAGTCATAAACATTCCATGTTAGGTCAGTCTTAACTTATCTTTAGGCCGGTTCAAGCGTCTCCTTGCGTTCCTTCCTATCGAAGCATTTTTTAGACCAGCCTAGACTCTCAGGTCTTTATGGTTCTTCAGATCTGCAGATAGTTACTGGTCATATAGAACAAAAAATATTTACAGATTTATATGTAATATATATAATATATATATACTTACCTTATTTTTGTAACACGATAAAAAGAAATTCTATAATTTTGTATTTGAATTTTCACTTTACAAAATATATATGAAGCACTAAGACTTTTTTTTAGAGTTTTCAGAATTTGTTGTGCTCAGCTGTGTAAGTCGACTGAGACTGAGGATTTCATGAACAGAGCTGGTGCCTACTAAAAAATTAAAAAATTTCCATATTGTAAAGGGACGTGACAGTTAAAAATTTGACAACAAAAGCAAAGAGCTAGTTAACAAAGAACTTACAAATATTTTAAATACACAAATATACAAGCCAATTATCAAACATCCCAGATTAGATCAGTCTTAACTTCTTTTGATAAGTCATAAACATCCCATTTTAGGTCAGTCTTAACTTCTCGACGGATAAGTCATAAACATTCCATGTTAGGTCAGCCTTAACTTCTCTTAAGATCAGTCATAAGCATCCCAGATTAGGTCAGTCTTAACTTTCGTCGGAGTAGTCATAAACATTCCATGTTAGGTCAGTCTTAACTTATCTTTAGGCCGGTTCAAGCGTCTCCTTGCGTTCCTTCCTATCGAAGCATTTTTTAGACCAGCCTAGACTCTCAGGTCTTTATGGTTCTTCAGATCTGCAGATAGTTACTGGTCATATAGAACAAAAAATATTTACAGATTTATATGTAATATATATAATATATATATACTTACCTTATTTTTGTAACACGATAAAAAGAAATTCTATAATTTTGTATTTGAATTTTCACTTTACAAAATATATATGAAGCACTAAGACTTTTTTTTAGAGTTTTCAGAATTTGTTGGGCTCAGCTGTGTAAGTCGACTGAGACTGAGGATTTCATGAACAGAGCTGGTGCCTACTAAAAAATTAAAAAATTTCCATATTGTAAAGGGACGTGACAGCTAAAAATTTGACAACAAAAGCTAAGAGCTAGTTAACAAAGAACTTACAAATATTTTAAATACACAAATATACAAGCCAATTATCAAACATCCCAGATTAGATCAGTCTTAACTTCTTTTGATAAGTCATAAACATCCCATTTTAGGTCAGTCTTAACTTCTCGACGGATTAGTCATAAACATTCCATGTTAGGTCAGCCTTAACTTCTCTTAAGATCAGTCATAAGCATCCCAGATTAGGTCAGTCTTAACTTTCGTCGGAGTAGTCATAAACATTCCATGTTAGGTCAGTCTTAACTTATCTTTAGGCCGGTTCAAGCGTCTCCTTGCGTTCCTTCCTATCGAAGCATTTTTTAGACCAGCCTAGACTCTCAGGTCTTTATGGTTCTTCAGATCTGCAGATAGTTACTGGTCATATAGAACAAAAAATATTTACAGATTTATATGTAATATATATAATATATATATACTCACCTTATTTTTGTAACACAATAAAAAGAAATTCTATAATTTTGTATTTGAATTTTCACTTTACAAAATATATATGAAGCACTAAGACTTTTTTTTAGAGTTTTCAGAATTTGTTGTGCTCAGCTGTGTAAGTCGACTGAGACTGAGGATTTCATGAACAGAGCTGGTGCCTACTAAAAAATTAAAAAATTTCCATATTGTAAAGGGACGTGACAGTTAAAAATTTGACAACAAAAGCTAAGAGCTAGTTAACAAAGAACTTACAAATATTTTAAATACACAAATATACAAGCCAATTATCAAACATCCCAGATTAGATCAGTCTTAACTTCTTTTGATAAGTCATAAACATCCCATTTTAGGTCAGTCTTAACTTCTCGACGGATTAGTCATAAACATTCCATGTTAGGTCAGCCTTAACTTCTCTTAAGATCAGTCATAAGCATCCCAGATTAGGTCAGTCTTAACTTTCGTCGGAGTAGTCATAAACATTCCATGTTAGGTCAGTCTTAACTTATCTTTAGGCCGGTTCAAGCGTCTCCTTGCGTTCCTTCCTATCGAAGCATTTTTTAGACCAGCCTAGACTCTCAGGTCTTTATGGTTCTTCAGATCTGCAGATAGTTACTGGTCATATAGAACAAAAAATATTTACAGATTTATATGTAATATATATAATATATATATACTCACCTTATTTTTGTAACACAATAAAAAGAAATTCTATAATTTTGTATTTGAATTTTCACTTTACAAAATATATATGAAGCACTAAGACTTTTTTTTAGAGTTTTCAGAATTTGTTGTGCTCAGCTGTGTAAGTCGACTGAGACTGAGGATTTCATGAACAGAGCTGGTGCCTACTAAAAAATTAAAAAATTTCCATATTGTAAAGGGACGTGACAGTTAAAAATTTGACAACAAAAGCTAAGAGCTAGTTAACAAAGAACTTACAAATATTTTAAATACACAAATATACAAGCCAATTATCAAACATCCCAGATTAGATCAGTCTTAACTTCTTTTGATAAGTCATAAACATCCCATTTTAGGTCAGTCTTAACTTCTCGACGGATTAGTCATAAACATTCCATGTTAGGTCAGCCTTAACTTCTCTTAAGATCAGTCATAAGCATCCCAGATTAGGTCAGTCTTAACTTTCGTCGGAGTAGTCATAAACATTCCATGTTAGGTCAGTCTTAACTTATCTTTAGGCCGGTTCAAGCGTCTCCTTGCGTTCCTTCCTATCGAAGCATTTTTTAGACCAGCCTAGACTCTCAGGTCTTTATGGTTCTTCAGATCTGCAGATAGTTACTGGTCATATAGAACAAAAAATATTTACAGATTTATATGTAATATATATAATATATATATACTCACCTTATTTTTGTAACACAATAAAAAGAAATTCTATAATTTTGTATTTGAATTTTCACTTTACAAAATATATATGAAGCACTAAGACTTTTTTTTAGAGTTTTCAGAATTTGTTGTGCTCAGCTGTGTAAGTCGACTGAGACTGAGGATTTCATGAACAGAGCTGGTGCCTACTAAAAAATTAAAAAATTTCCATATTGTAAAGGGACGTGACAGTTAAAAATTTGACAACAAAAGCTAAGAGCTAGTTAACAAAGAACTTACAAATATTTTAAATACACAAATATACAAGCCAATTATCAAACATCCCAGATTAGATCAGTCTTAACTTCTTTTGATAAGTCATAAACATCCCATTTTAGGTCAGTCTTAACTTCTCGACGGATTAGTCATAAACATTCCATGTTAGGTCAGCCTTAACTTCTCTTAAGATCAGTCATAAGCATCCCAGATTAGGTCAGTCTTAACTTTCGTCGGAGTAGTCATAAACATTCCATGTTAGGTCAGTCTTAACTTATCTTTAGGCCGGTTCAAGCGTCTCCTTGCGTTCCTTCCTATCGAAGCATTTTTTAGACCAGCCTAGACTCTCAGGTCTTTATGGTTCTTCAGATCTGCAGATAGTTACTGGTCATATAGAACAAAAAATATTTACAGATTTATATGTAATATATATAATATATATATACTCACCTTATTTTTGTAACACGATAAAAAGAAATTCTATAATTTTGTATTTGAATTTTCACTTTACAAAATATATATGAAGCACTAAGACTTTTTTTTAGAGTTTTCAGAATTTGTTGTGTTCAGCTGTGTAGCTCGACTGAGACTGAGGATCTCATGAACTGAGAGCTGGTGCCTCGAAAAATCCGACGAATTTCAAAGCGTCGCCTACTAAAAAAATAAAAAATGTCCATCTGGTAAAGGGGCGTGAAAAATACCCAAATATACAAGCCAATAATCAAATATAGATTAAAAGTTCGTCTCCAAATAATTCGAAAATAGTTATATTATTTTTATACCCTGAACCCATTGAAAATGGGAATTCAGGGTATAATGGTTTTGTGATAATGTATGTAACAGGCAGAAGGAGGCGTGGCAGACCCCATAAAGTGTGTATATTCTTGATCAGGACGACAAGAGAAATTTTTTAAGCCCTGTTCGTCTGTCCGTCCATGTAATGGTCAGCAGGTACCAAAAATATGTATCATTCCCACCCCTATGCCTACGCATAACTGTGTATATGTATATATAAAGAAGCGTAAATGATTTTAGTAACAGTTCCCACAGGGTTCAGGGTATCTCTTAATCGAGCCGTCTCGATTATTGCACTCTTTCTTGTTGTATATTATATTTATATTGAAATATTTTTAAACTATGTAGTCTCAATTTTTATCTAATACCTTTTGCCCTCTTTCCGGCAAGAGATTATTTCCACGCTTTTGATCCTTGCTGGCAAAAAAAAAAATTGATCTAGCTCGTTTTTGACGTCCTGAATACCTCAAGGTAAAGAATTTTTCAATCCAAAAAATAGATCTCCCTAAACATCAGTCGTTAAAGAAAACCTGTCTCCAGTCGATGCTACCCGTTGCAGCTGCACCTGGTAATGGGTAAAAAACGAAAGTGACACGCATTTACATTCATTTGTCTCAGCCCACTTCTCATCTGTCAGTCAGTCGTACGAAAAAAATGAAACTTTTCTAATTGTCGCATAAGTGCACTTGAGTTGTCTCTCTCTTTCTCTCTCTCTCTCTCTCTCTCTCTCTCTCTCTCTCTCTCTCCCTCTTATTCATGCTAGCTTATTATGCATGCAACAACAATGTCGGGCGACAAGGGCAGGAACAATTTTATATTTTTACCCTTTCAAGTGGCGCCCAGGTTGCGTCTGGTGGCGCTTGCATCTCGCCAGGGAGTCGAGGGCCAAGGGCCAAGGAGTTGGGCACGTCTGCAATTTGGACACACAACTTTGCCAGTTACGTGTTTCATTTGCTGCTGCTGCTGCTGCCACGTTGCAGCGTCTCAGCTCCCCAAGCTGCCCCCACCCATCAGCTGGAGCAACTTTAATGAAGAACATTGTGAACATCGTCGTGGCGGTCGTCGTCTGGCCTTGCTTTGCATATCCATATCGCTTAAAGAACTTCCCTTAACTTTCTCCCAACTTGTGTTTGCACTTCGGCAATTTGCATTCTGATCGAAAATTGATCGCCCTGGCGCGCGGGCGACTTTAGCTGCCACAAATTTCTTTAAAAAAAATAAAGCAAACGACTTGATTCATTCGAAGGAATAATCAAATAGGGTAGCTGATATTTCATTAGGAAGTGTGTGAGCTGCTGATGATGCTCTGCTGCGTGACATGCAATTTCATGTATCTAACTATCTATGTTTTTATAATATTTGTTATGTCAATGAAATATTGTACTACCAACATGCAGCTCTGTTCAAAAAAATAATAGTGCTGCAACACACAAAACATAAACCAATTAAAAGGGTAATTTTTAAAATGATAAAAATGTTTCCACTTAGATAAAATATATATAATGGAATGTAAAAATGAGAATTATGATTTGCGACTAATTATTGGAATAAAAAAATATATGTAAATTATAATATATTTGGTTAGACCAATTTTTGTTTTTAATTTTTTAGTAGCCGCTATTATTTTTATGAAAAACTAATCTTTTTCCCAATTAAGTACAGCATAAATAAATAGTAATTAAATAATTCAAATTGCTTTCCAAATATTGGGACTTCAATTAATTTGTATTGTCGAACATTTATTTCTTTTTTGGTATTTTTATGAACAACTTTTTTTTGTGAATGTTTTTTTCCCTATTAATTACAGTATAAATTAGTAACAAATATGTTAATTTTTCTGGATTTTTCATTCCCAATTAACTAAAATTATTTTATTCAATTTAATTTAAATTATTTTCAAAATATTGAGATTGCCACCAAATTGTATTTATTTTTTATTTTTATAAACTAATTTTCCTGCATTTTTCTGTCGCAATTAATTACAATATACAAGAATTCAAATTATTTTCCAAATATTGAGATTACAATAAATTTGTATTGTCGAACACATATTTCTTTATTTATTATTTTTATGAACAACTAATTTTACTGTATTTTTCTTTCGCAATTAACTACAATATTAATTAATAGCAATAAATGTTCATTAAGTAATTCAAATTATTTTCAACATATTGAGATTGCTCCTAAATTGTATTTATTTTTTATTTTGATGAACAACTAATTTTTCTGAATGTTTCTTTCTCTATTAATTACAGTATAAATAACAATATATGTTTTTTATTTTCAAATATTTAATTAAATGATTCAAATTGTTTTGAAAATATTGAGGGTGCCACTAAATTGCATTGTTTAACATTTTTAGCTATTATTTTTATGAGCAATTAATTTTTCTGTATTTTAATTTCGCAATTGATGACAATATAAGGTAATAACAATATATGTTAAATTATTCAAATATTTATTTATTCATTATTTTATTGAACAAAGCTGCGTGTATCACGCATATACCTCATTTGACTTGAGCTGCAGCGGGTAATTGCATTCGCTGCAGTTGGGAATTTGGTGTAAGCGAAATGAACTTGAATTTGGCTCTGCTTCGCTTGGCTCTGCAATTGATGAGCGGTTGGCAGAGCGTGCTCCTTGCTATCTCCCTCACCACGTCCTTCTCTCTCGTTGTCTTTCTCTAGTTCTGAGTGTGCACCGCAGCGACACTCGTAAGTAATTCAAGTGAAACCACATTAAGCTTACTTTGCTAATTGCGAGCGACACGTCGCCAACGTCGCGGCGAGCGCATGTGAAAATTTAACACCCCGCGCCCCAGCCCTCCACGCACACAGACACAGACACACTCGCTTATCTACATAACGTGGCGGTCGTGCGTGTGTGTGTGTGTGTGTGAGTGTGTGGTGGCTGGGGCAGCTCCTATGGGGCGAGCGCCAGCCTGCGAGCAGGCCAATCATTTTAATTAATTTGTCAGAGTGTTGGTAACACACAAAAATTTATTATACTCCAACGACTCCTCATCGTCGTCCTGGCCAACTGCAGCAAATTAAGCAGCGTATACATGTGTTTGTATACACATACATAGATAACGATAGATGTGTATATATACGTATGTGTGTGTGCGAAGAATATCAGTGTGAACGCGCCGTGGGAACAAAACTTTTGATTACGAAAACCAAGAAAATCAATGGTTTCAGCAAACACACACACACACGCCCTGCTCTTTGCTAGTGTTGGCAGCTAATGTGCTAAGCCACTCTGCCCCTGCCCCCTTTTGACACCTTTTGGGCGTTGTCCAATGTGATAAAACGCCGCGATTGCCACGCAAATGACCTCGACACCGTCGGCCCCGGCCGAGCCCCGAGTCGCACCACCCAATGTGCAATCATTTATCTGGCAACTTTTTCGATATATTGCGCGATATATGGATATATGTCATAACAGTAGCACTTCCACTTACCCTTTCCTTTCCTTTCCTTCCCTCGTCCCCTTCACTTTCCTCATCCTCTTTTTATAAGCTTTAAAGTAAATGCTGCAGTCATAGCTCTGACGGTGCACAGCTCAAAGCTTCGTCACTTAATTGTTGCTTAGTGATATTAATTGGCTTTAGGAAGCAGTAATAAGTGTTAGTTCATATGTCATTTAAGCAGTGTTGGCTAACTGTAGTATTGTAAAAGGCCTTCAGTTTGACAGCGTGAGCAGGGCTTTCTATCACTGAACAGAATCATAATATTTGTGAAGGGAAATTTGGCAAATTTCAAATACAATAATGCCAGAAGAAGAAGTAAAACTACCAAATATTATAACTACATCATATAGATTTAATATATCAAACTGGAGATTATAACTTATTGAACTTTTGTTGAGAGGACCAAAGGCCAATGCTTCCATCTGCATAGAATAATCTCCATAATCTAAGACAGCAATAGATAAATGCCGAAATAGAATGAGCTCGTATCGAAATAGGAAATACTTCATGAAATGCAAAAATATAATATTCAATGTCAAATAAGATCCTTAATTATCTACCACAATATCAAATAAACAAGGTTCAGCCTGCAGGTCCACAACAATCAAAGTTCCTGCAGCTAAGTCAACACATAAAAAAATGCTCTTATATTGCTATTAATGTAATCTGATTGGTGACTAAACGGAGCTGAAAGGGAATATATAATAGAAATAGAAAAAAAAAACAAATAGAAAATACAAATAGAAAACAGAATCACTTAAAGCCAACAGTCACAGAGCACAACAATGCCAAAGCGAGGAATTTAAAATACAAAATCAAGTCTTAGACTCGACTAAGAGACTCAGACCACACGCTATGCTAATCTTCGAACATTTATTGAAAGTACATGGTAAAAATATGAAAAACAGATTGAGAAAAGTTGCACATGGACGGCAATACAAAGCGCATGCATACAACACGCAAACAAATGCAGGACGTGAGCTGCAATGCTCACAAGGAACAGCTTTGGGGGGGCGCTGCTCAGAATAAACAAACTCTGAGGAAAAATTGTGTGAAACGTACATATTTCAATACAAAATAAGATCAACGCTTCATGTCTAGAAGGTCAGCCAGAATTGCAGGTTATTCAGTTAAAGCTACTTAAGCAACAGCAAGACATCCAAGACAAGACTTTGTCTGCAAAATAAGGACAATGAAAGTGGTTTTAGAGGACACAAAATCAGCTTATGAATTGAGTAGGCAATAAGCAGAATCAATATAAAAATGAATATTAGATGTAAACTATGAAAGAAATAATATGAACACTTTTGAGGAAATTATAGCACAATAAATAAATAAAATAAAATAGTACGAACTAACGAAATTTTAAATATCTTAGTTGAAAAGCGATAGCTAAACTCTGTAAATAATAAATTTGTATCAAAATATTTATTATTAAATAATTGTAAAAAAATGTTGAAGGGAAATAAAGCACAACAAAGAACAGTAATAGTAATAATAATAGTAATAATAAAATAATATGAAATAATAATATAAAATAATACGAAATAAGCTTGTAAGAATATTTATGAAGTGATACCGCAGTCTGCTTTTTACACCCTAAACCCATTGAAAATGGGAATTCAAGGTATAATGGTTTTGTGAAAATGGGTTCAGGCTATCTCTTAGTCGAGCCGTCTCGACCAGAGCACTCTTACTTGTTAAGATTATCAATTCATTTTTGCCTCCTGAGAGATTAATGCTGATTGTTGAAATGGCTCGGATAGTTAGGATTATCGGACTATTCTGGATATGAATAAGGTTATGATTGATGGCATTCTGTGAATTCGTTATTGGGAACGCTTATACCAAATTAGAAAGAAAATTAGCTCTACACATATGTATATATGCATTATATATAATGAAGATATGTATATATCTATATAATATATATATAAATATAAGAGATTGCAATTCCAATTAATTTCCATCACGTATATAAATATCATTATTAATTACCCCACCTGTGCTTACATATTCTTGTTGAATTTACTATTGTTATACATTCTTTTTCAACTCCTAACATCCAGCACTACTATTTCTATGAGCAGTCCACCTTCACCCACTTCTCTAAAATTGCGAAAAACAAATATCTGATAAAAAAACATAATTCTCTTCTTTACAATCCATTCTAAACAAAAAGTGAAAATTCTTTTATTTTGCATCCGAAAAACAATCTTTTTATTTGTTTTAAGCAGCACTACTATTTTTATGAGCTCCTGTGAATTTTATATATATTTTATATATACTTTATCTGCAATTGACTCGGATTTACATAATGCCCAAGCCGGACACGTGCTTATAAGATATTATCCGTGCTTACCTCAGATTATACAACAATTATCAAATGAGAAATATAATCACTTTGTAAACTCAGCCGTGCATGATATCAATTTTTCCCCTCTCTCACTCTCTAGTTCTCTCTTTCCCTCACTCTGTCTCCCTGCACATATTTATCTCCTGCTCTAGTTAAGTTAGAGCACACACACACACAACACTTTTTGTAATACATCTCGGGAATCTGCTGGCAGACAGCTCGAATGCAGCAACTACTTCATTTGGTCATTCTTCAGGGGTGAGTGGATGTGGAGCTGTACAATGGAGCTGTCACGATGTTGCATTTGAAGATTTGCCATGTTGTTTGCAACTTGTTGTTAATGTTGTCGTTGTTGCTGTTGTTGCTGTTGCTGCTGCTGCAGTTGTTGTTGCCAACCAAAAATGAAATGAATTGCCCAAAGTGCTGTCGGGTGTTTAATTTAAGTGCGCAACAGCCAGAGCAACCCGCCGCTCCCCGCACTCCGCCCCCCGTCCAGCTCTTCTGCGGCACACCTGACCCTGTGGCACACGTGGTGCGGCGCCAAGCTTAAATTGCACGCCATTAGGACAAGTAATAGGCGAGGCGACCCAGAGTGCACTCCAAGTAGTTTCTTATTGCAACTTTTAATGACTGGCGCTTTTTGCTTGAGCTGCCACGAAAAAGCAATCGCCAGCCGGCCGGCCGGGCGGGCAGCAGGCAGTGGGCAGCTAAGGCGCAACTTGGCTGCAGCTGCAGATATGCCAGTGCGGGCATAACTTGCAGATACATTTGTATCTTTTACCATATATTGCACCATAATTAATTGCAACATTTCAGAATTTCCCTGGCTTGAATATTGAAGCAGCATCTGAGCTGTGACTGACTTGGCCGCGTTAGCTGCTTGTCAGATATAAATATATTTATACCCTTTCGATAGTAAAAGAGTAAAGTATGCCAACATATACAAGACATTACACAGATTGAAAGCTTGTAAAAATAAATCTAAAAAAAAAAAAACAAAATAAAATAAAATTTAGTCACACACAAAAAAATTTACTGAAAATTCAGTTTTCGATATTCCATCTTTGATAGAGCTCCAAAACTTAAACTATTCCATTAACTTTAAAAATATTTTTTACAAACTAACCTCACTATATCAGCTGTTTAGAAACGTAACGGTAAAGCAGTTAAGCGCGAAGTTGGCTGCGAAAAAAAAATCAATGCGATCAGCTGTTTCAATAAAACGAAATTACTTAATGGACATTATAATATATATTAGGGTTGCCATCTGTCCTGGAATTCCAGGATATATCCCGTTTTGTAGGTAATATTCCAGGGTCCCGACCTGACAGGAAATCGCCCAAGTTTTCTACTGTTTCGAAAGAAATAATTTACTGGTCGAGAATGTTAAAAACATATTTATTGTTCAATTTCATTTTGTGGACATGAGTTGATTAAAGTTTTATAAAGAATTGATGGATAAAAGAAATGTTAGTGTGTTGGAAAAAATAGGCAGTGCAGAGAAGTATAAACAAGTCAATCATCAATTTAAAAATAATGTTATATAATAATGTATTCATATGTATTCATGTACTTCTAGTGAAATAAGTCCAAATGTACTTTAATGTTGCTATGTAAATATGAAGGAAGTGAAGTTAAAGTGGATTTCATATATAATAATATAATAATACTAATATAATATAATAATAATTTAATAATATAATGTAATATATAATAATATATAATATATGTATATATACCTATCTATATCTGTTGGAAATACACAGCTAAACATGGTCACCCTCCCAGCTTGCAGTCTGTGTTTGCAGGCGTTTCAGCGGTTGGCTAAGCGGCGCTTAGACGACTAATCCTTTCGGCCAGCCGGACTTATTGACTGTTAATTGTCAATTGCAGTGGGCGGGCGGGTGAGGGTCCGTTTTAGACGCACAGGCGACGTAGATGCATAGCTGTATGCATGAGTCGCCAAATATGTTTGCTGACAATAATTAAATGGGGGGCATTAAGCGGATTAGGGAAATAATTTACCAGCAATTGCTGTTCGGCTGAGGATTTGTGTTCAATGCCATTGAACTGAAGGAGCTGGCCACACACACACACACACGCGCGCACAGATAGCGGCATAAACAAAGGGCCAAACACGCTTGCCGGCGCACAGATTCAGCGGCAACATGTTGCGTCGCGTGCGGCGCTTGGCAACATGTTGCGCTGCGCAGCCCGAGTGAGCAGAGTCAGCGGCAACACGCGCCCAGCTGGGGCCAAACGGGACATTTTTGTGGCCAAGAGCAAATAGAAGGACAGCGACGCTGCGAGCAACAACAGCAGACGCAGCGAGTTGGTCCGCCATGGCGCGGCTTGCCTTAGACAATTTGCTTGCGTATGAATTGCAAATGCAAATGAAAACTCCTGGAAATTTTATAGACTTTTTATGACAGAGCTGAGTGAGCGTGTGTGTGCGGCTGTGGCTGCGGCTGCGGTTGCGGGCGGGGTTAGCTGCTGCGGCCTCATGCGTGCCTCGCAAATCACGTCTTGATATTTACAAATGGTTTCTTGTAATTAAATTAACACAAAACGTGACATTGTCACTGCCGCAGATTTTTAAGCGACACACGCAAAACACGGCGCACAGCACGGTACGGCACGGGAGACAGACAGACACAAATCACGACGAGCGTAGGAGGCGCAATGCAGCCAGCGCCGTGTCCCCTGGGTGGGTGGGGCTGTGTTGCCGTGGCAGACGTCGCCTCCAGTTGCCAACCGAAATTGTAACTTTCTTTACTTAACATTACTTTTCTCTTATTTGTTGTTGTTCTCGCTGTCGTTGTTTTCGTCGTTGTTGTTTTTGTTCTCGTTGTTGTTGCTGTTGTCTCAAATGAAATTTAAAACACAAATGAGCAAAAGTGCGTGACGCTCGCTCCCTCCGTCTGCTTAGCTGTCTGTCTGCGTGTGTCATTGGGGATCCGGCGCTGTGGACCTGCACCGACAGGCCTTAAAGTGTAGTTAGTGTAGCGCCCAGCTTGCGGCGTGTGTGTATGTGTGTGTCTCTCTCTGTGTGTAAAATGCGCCTTACAAAGATTAGAAATGTAATTTACAATTTACAGCATGCTCGCAAATAAATGTCGACTTCTTTTTATACAGCCACTTATGGCGAGCACCACCCCCTTAGGTACTCCCCACACCCACACCCACCCACACACTCAGACATGAGCACACCTTGAGCCCCGTACCCTTAAGCACACGTACGAGCCTCTGCTCACAAAACGATACAATATGTGTATCAAAACACATGAGCTGAATGCGAGTTAGAGACGGACTCGGAGACGCAAGTGTTGGATGTCGACGTGAATTGGTTGCTGAGGGCGTGGCGGGCATGGCGGTGGCGGGGCAATACCGACCGTACCGAGCCACTGGAGCAGGCATCATCAGCCTCAGCAGCGAGCAGCGGCGAAAAAAGATTGACAGTTGTTGGCGCAGAAATGTGCAAACAAAACACAAAAGTAGCAACAAAAGTTTCCCAAATAAAGGCACCAAAATAAAAACCGAAACGCATTTAAAACTACAGGGTGATCGGGCTGCAGATGAGAATATAAGTGCTATATAGTATATGGTATAGTATATATGTATTATATATTATATATATGAAGGTATAAATAATATGGAGCACATCAGCGAAGAAAAGATACAAGTGCAAGTCGTCGATCAGCTATATTTAGGCCTATACATGTACTTATACTTATACTTATACTTATACTTATACTTATACTTATACTTATACTTATACTTATACTTATACTTATACTTATACTTATACTTATACTTATACTTATACTTATACTTATACTTATACTTATACTTATACTTATACTTATACTTATACTTATACTTATACTTATACTTATACTTATACTTATACTTATACTTATACTTATACTTATACTTATACTTATACTTATACTTATACTTATACTTATACTTATACTTATACTTATACTTATACTTATACTTATACTTATACTTATACTTATACTTATACTTATACTTATACTTATACTTATACTTATACTTATACTTATACTTATACTTATACTTATACTTATATTTATACTTATATTTATACTTATATTTATACTTATACTTATACTTAATATACTTATATTTATATTTATATTTATACTTATATTTATACTTATATTTATACTTATACTTATATTTATACTTATATTTATACTTATATTTATACTTATACTATATTATATTATATTTATATTTATATTTATAATTATACTTATACTTATATTTATATTTATACTTATACTTATATATTTATACTTATATTTATATTTATACTTATATATTTATATTTATACTTATACTTATATTTATAATTATATTATACTTATACTTATACTTATACTTATATTTATATTTATACTTATATTTATACTTATACTTATACTTATATTTATACTTATATTTATACTTATATTTATACTTATATTATATTATACTTATACTTATACTTATACTTATACTTATACTTATACTTATACTTATACTTATACTTATACTTATACTTATACTTATACTTATACTTATACTTATACTTATACTTATACTTATACTTATACTTATACTTATACTTATACTTATACTTATACTTATACTTATACTTATACTTATACTTATACTTATACTTATACTTATACTTATACTTATACTTATACTTATACTTATACTTATACTTATACTTATACTTATACTTATACTTATACTTATACTTATACTTATACTTATACTTATACTTATACTTATACTTATACTTATACTTATACTTATACTTATACTTATACTTATACTTATACTTATACTTATACTTATACTTATACTTATACTTATACTTATACTTATACTTATACTTATACTTATACTTATACTTATACTTATACTTATACTTATACTTATACTTATACTTATACTTATACTTATACTTATACTTATACTTATACCCACACTTATACAGTCGCGATGCCTCGAATCACCCTGTAGCCTGACTGACTACTGAAATGTATATGCGAAGCAAAAGAAATCTGAAAATTCCTTATCGCACCTCAGTGTGCTGCATTAAGTGGGCCTGTGGCACGTTTACGTACACCTGCCGCACACCCACGGCACGGCATAGCTAAAGCGGGGTACGGGATTGATTGCGGGGGAATGTGAGTGGGCGTGGGCGTGGGAGTGGGTGAAGTAAGTCACTGTTGGCGTTGCAAGCGACCGATTAACTACCCGCCAGCGTCAACGTCAACACGAAAGTATTTTCACATACCAACTGCGATATACATTCGAAGGACAGAGAAACTCGGCGACTGTGTGGCGCGCGGGCAGCTGGACGAGCGGCACGAAAAGGCAACGTGTTGAGAGAAGCAAATGTGTATCTTGAACGTGCTGCGGCTTGTGGGCACTCCCAATCCGATGCCATCCCGTCCTCCCCTCCCCACCCGACTCGGTGGCGAGCAAAAAGCAGCCATTGAGCAACTACATACATATTTCACAATTTTTTATTTGCCATCCGCACTGTGGCACTGGCCCGTTGGCAAGCAATTGAATCATAGGTCAGTTCCGAACGCCAGCGGCCAAAATGATGTTGCCGCACTCGATAGATGTGCTGTCTAAGTAAACAGGTCATTGGGCAGCTTAAGAACACGGCGACGTGCTCGAATTTCCGCCTCAAGCTCACATATCTCGGACTCGGAGCCAAGGCAGGGCGAGGTGAAAGGACTAAGGCGGTGACTATATGGCTCTTCGGCTATTCAAATTTGCCATCTCTAGAATGTCTCTTTAAGGTTATCACAATTCAACAGATTCAGATTCCATCGTAATTCCTATGTAACGAACGATTCAATCAACTGGCTGGCGCTAAGTATATTTAGACATTTGTAGGTATATTTGCGAGTCTCTCGGGCGTATACTCGCTAACTACCCCACTTGTGAAGCCGCAACAACAATCAACTCGAGCCACAACAACAACAACTTCGGCAACAGAAAAAGTCAAAAAAAAAAGAGAGAGAGAGAAGAGAGAAAAGAAAGTGAACAAACCAAACGGCCGAAGCGAAAGTGAAGTGCATAAATTTTACACCTAATTAAAAAGTAAATGTTCTTTTATGCAAATCAAGTTGTAACCAAATAAATTACCCCACCGCCAAGGACAGCGGCGGCCGGGCACTAAAGGAGATTGAAGGCGAACAGCGGCAAATCCGTGGAGAAACGAGAAACAAAAAGCGGCAGAAAAACAAAAACAAAAACAAAAGCGAAACAAAAGTTGAGGCGAGCGAGATACGAGCAGCGACAATAGAGAGAGAGAGAGAGAGAGAGAGAGAGGGAGAGAGAGAGAGAGAGGGAGAGAGAGAGTTGCGGGATGCAAAAGTGAAAATAACGCAAAATGCTCGACCATAAGCAGATATACACGCACGCACACACACACACACACACGCACACACACACACACACACACACTCGCACACACACACATAAACATGTTATGGAAGATGGCGGCATCTCAGCTCGACAGCGTGTTAATCACACTTAATCTCATTTTTATTTCTGGGTCAGCATCTTTATTTATTTATTTTATTTTTATTCTTGTTTTCGCTCTTGTAGCTGTCTCTCTCCCACTCTCACTCCCTCTCTCTGTCTGTCTTCGTGGCATGCAAAGCTAAACTAGGCGCCCCGCTATTCACTTGGCCCGCCCTGCCGTAAATATCCTTGACAAATCTTTTTGCCCTTTCGGCGCGCGAAGCGCAAATAAAAAGACATTAATTCGTTGTCGTTGTCCTTGTGGGTGAGCAGCGCAGTCGCCGCCCCTCGCCCGCCCGCCCCTCGCCGCGCCTGCCGCCACGTCAGCCACTGCCTCAGGTGGTGTTCCAGTCGCCGACGCTGCCGTCGCCTTTTTTTCTCTCCCGTTTTTTATAGCCAGGTAATTTACGTAACGAACCTGACACTTTCTAATTTATAGCATCGAGCAGCGCCGGCGACGGCGGCGTCTGCGCCGCTCCATAGGCACGCTGACAATGGCAGCCAAGTCGCAGCGCCGCTCTCCTGATGATGACGATAATCGGGCTGATGGCGCTGATGAAGATGATGATGGCGCTGCGAAATGGCGATAGTCTAGCCGCCTGCCATTTCCATTTGTGCCGTTAACCGCGCGAACTTAGCAGCTGCAGGGCACGAGGCCCCAGCCCCAACCCTAACCCTCGACCCAGCCCCAGTCAGGCCTATCGCGGCAAGCCATATTACTTTGGGGGTCAACATGTTAGCTGACAGGCATCAGCGGAGGTTGAATGCCGCTTGCACTATCCCGGGGATTACGAAAATTTCAATAATTAAGATCGTTGGCGGCAAATGGTCCAAATCCTGCAATTATTTCCAGCTTTAACAAGTAAGAAAACTCTAGTCGGGCGTGACCGACTAGTGGATACCCTGAGCCCCGTCGAATCTGAATTTGGGGCCGGTATCCAAAATATAACAAAATTCGAAATTGCATAAAATACATATAAAGCTAAATATAAAATTTGGTGTCTCTAGCTTAAAAGATGGGCGAGATATATTTTTTAACTGAATTTCGATAATGTTTTTATTCGATAACAAAAAAACGAATACATTAATCGATTATCGGAAATAAACTTGATATGCGCGCTGTATATAGGGATCTACAAAAAAAATCTCTAGCTCTTCTGAGAGCTGAAATCGACGCGTTCATACATACGGACAGACGGACAGACGGACGGACGGACGGACGGACGGACGGACGGACAGACAGACAGACGGACAGGACCAAATCGATTTCTCTTGTCGTCCTGATCAAGAATATATATACTTTATGGGGTCTGCCACGCCTCCTTCTGCCTGTTACATACATCCAACAAAAACATTATACCCTGATTTCCCATTTTCAATGGGCTCAGGGTATAAAAACGGTTTCACAGCAGTTAGCTTTTGTCTGTTATTGTATAGCAAGTGGAAACACTTCTTTGTGGAGAAAGTTGTATTCAATTTCGGAAAAAGTTATCAGCTTTCGCAGTGAATTGATATAAATGTTTGAAAAACATTTAATAACTTTTCAAAGCGCGAACAGATTTCACATGAATATCAAATATTTCAAGCATACACTGCGCGCAATCAGTATTACGCTATCTGGTAATGTTGAATACGTTATATATCATTTGAGTTAAAGTGACACAATTTTTTCTATTACACTCTGTTTTACTATAGCTAAAAATAGTTAAAGTTGGGCTCTAAATTATTCCAGACAATATTTTTAAAAATTTGTTGAAAAATAAAGCTTACAAAAAAGTGAATAAAAAAATGTATCGCTATAGCTCGAATGATATAGTGTTTTAGTGATACAATTTTTTTTTATTACGCTATTAGTTACGTAAAAATAGTTAAAGATGAGCTTTAAATTATTCTAGGAAATATTTTTAAGAATTTGTTGAAAAGAAAGCTTACAAAAAAAGTGAGTTTGTTCTATATCATTCGAGCTATAGTCATACAAACTTTTTCTATTACACTCTGTTTTATTGTACTTAAAAATAGTTAAAGTTGAGCTATAAATTATTCTAGGAAATATTTTTAAAAATGTGGTAAAAAAAGCTTACAAAAAAAGTTGTTCAAGATTAGTAGCCAAATTCAATGGGGCATATCTCGCTCAATTTGGAAAACAGAGATACCAATTTTTTTGTGTAGGCTACAAATTTCATAAGCTTTAGGAAACAAATGACTATGGTTATATGTGTGAGGTCATCTGTAGAAGAAAAATCATAGATTACATACATTATATACACATCATAGATTATATACATTGATTCTCTGCTTAATGAAAAAAAAAACGCTATAAGCTGAAAGACATGAGGAAACCATTAATTATTTAATTGGAAATTGGGAATTTAGTTGAAAAATCTTAGGTGAGAGTAATAGAAAGTTCATATAGGCAATATATATAATATATATGATATATAATATATGACGACGACTGCATATGAGCGGAGCGTAACCGTCTTCAAGTAGAGAGTTTCAATCGTTAGCTATCAGTCGTAAATTATTATTAAGCTTAGCTATAAACGTATGTATAAATATATATTTATATATGATTATATATAAGTCGTATAACTTTATCTACCCATAACTTAAGTCAACCCTTTACCTTTAAGCCTTAAAGTCAATCCTTTGTCTTTGCTCGCAGTCACTGATTCGCATGCAATTCTATTGCTACCTCAGAAGCCGATTAACATAGTCGTAACTTTTTCAAGCAGCCACATATGAATAGTTTTCCATTTGCAAAGTAAACTCTGTTTCCATTTTTAATGCCTGGTAAAACAAAAAAAAACTAGAAGAGTTCCCTAACTAACGCTGGCCCCATATCTATCAAGTGCGTTTACAGCTGTAATGGCAAGTTTTTTGCCCTCGAGCAGTTAAGGACTGCTGGGCGCAAAAAAAGTGTGTGTGCGTGTGTATGTGAGGGGCGGGAGGGGTGTAGCTGAGCACAGCTGAAAAAAGTGTGGCAAAGGGCAACCAAATCCTCACCTAATATGCAAATTTAATGAAGTAATTCAAAGGGTCAAAATGGCATAGTGGAAGGCAGGGCAGGGCAGGGCGCTGGCCAAAGGTGGAGCGAGGGCCTACTGTAGTGGCACGAGCGTGTTAGGGCGAGCATTTTATTTTAATTTAGCAACCAGCGTTGGGTCAACAGTGAGAGGGAGGCAGGGAGGGAGGGTGAGCGGAGACAACTGAAATAATTCACGCAATTTGCCACACATTTTGGCTGGCGCCCAGACACAGGCACAGACACAGACGCAGACCCGGATCCAATCAAACTCAAAGCAACTCTGCCTGTTGGTTAATTAATAAAATGACCTCTGCCGCAGTTCAACATTTTTTTAGTGTCGCCTCCCTTACCTACCTTTTTTTGTTTCGTTATAGAAACCTGCACAGGAAAAAAAGAAGAGGCAAGAAACGCGCAGGCCAGGCCAAAGACAATGGGTCAGCAGGTTGGCAGAGCAAAAAATGAAAAATAAGGCGAGGCGATGCCAAAATAGAAATTAAGAGTTAATTGCAATGCTATTAAATTTAATTGTCGCGCTGCGTTCATCACTCCCCACACGCACACGGAGAAAAAAAGTCAGATGAAAAAAAAGAGAGAGAAAGGAAGCGAGGCATTAAGATGAATGTGTGCTGGGTGTGAATGAAATGAATGGCATTCAACGGCTCACACACACAGAGAGAGATGCACATGTGTGTGTGTGCGCCGAGCGTTTAGGCCCAATGGCATTTACGGCCCGGCTGAGTTAAGATTGAAAAACAAATTTGTTATGCCCAAGAATTAAATCAAGGGCGTTTGAACTGTAATTAAAATTCCGGAAATACGCACCCATCGTCTGGCTTCGAATTGGAAAACTGAAATGTATTTAAATATGGAGAAAAACATTTAAAAAATTAAAAATTCCTTACAGATGATATGCAGAACTGAACTAAAGTGGGTATTTGAAAGTGAATTTATCAATATATTATATCAGTATATCAAAATACATATATCAGTCAATATTCTGTCAATATTATTTATTCATAGGCATCTTTTACAATTCGAGTTCGTATAAGCATAATTTTTGGGTACTAGATATCATTGAAAAAAGAGTTCTGCTGAGGGTAAGCAAGAATATGAATGCATCGCCATGTCGAAGTCTAAGTAACGCGAAAATCTTCATTTTTGCTTCAATATTTTATTTATTATTTATTTATTTAATATATCGGTATTAATTAATATCCATTTTTTCAATAACCCATATCACATATTATACTCGAGCACTTGTGACAATTTTTGTTCCAATGCTCGAAGCATTTCATATAATATAATAATAATATAGTTTTATAATATTTTACATATATGATATTTTATAAATAAATGTAATATTTTAGCATTATTTATTATTGTGATCTTTTTTAGCTTCTTCTTCGATGCCGTCTTTATTTGCTCAATCTTAAAACAAGAAAAAGTCAAGTAAACGATATGCTGCTGGCTGAGTCATCTTCAGAATTTTGCTTCTACCTAAAATTTTGATACAGCTTATTTGCTCCATTTCCTGGAATAGCCAAGAGTCGAAGACGATTGCCAGCAAAGCAGCTGCCAGACAATTAACTGAGGCGAAAGGTCATACAAAAACAGACTTAAGTTCAAAAAGTATTATGAGTGTAACAACGTCACGTTGCATTTAAATACTTTTTGAACAGACCTCTTATACGAAACTGTATTTTTATAGGTTCTCAAAGTCCTTTTACTACTTGTCAGCGAACCTTGGCTAATGCTAATAGACTTTGGCATATATACAATACATAATAATATATACATTATACTATGCAATAAACTTTGTAGCACGATTTTTTAAGTAACTTTCGCTAAATATTAGCACAGTAAAATATTAAATTTGTCAATTTATATTATTTGACGAAATTAAAGCGACTACGATTATCGTGTTATACAGCAGCAAATAAATAGATAAAAAAATATTATATTATGGCTAACTCCTAAAATTGAGCTGTTCATAAGAACGATAGCGGTTACCAAAAATTGAAAAAAATGAGAAAAAAATTATTTAACATTACTCTGCTTTAGTCTAATACTTAAATATAAATCCGTTATGTTTTACTACGACTTTGCATGTACATGTACATATCTATATATTCAAGTATTGTCCATTGTCCACTTTCCATTTATATGCTTATGTATAATGTTAGCAAATAATCAAATGCAAAGGTGTCAATTCATACGCAGCCGCACTTATTGGGAAATACTCAAGCTACGCACACAGCCAAAGCAAATTGTAGTCCGAGCGACGCTAAGAGAACGAGTGAGCTTGCAAACTGAACTTTCATATACAAATGACGAATTTGATCTTGATTCATTCGACTCAAACATGTGAATCGTAGCTAGAAATAGTTGTTGTCGCTGGCAGTGACAAAGCTGCAGTGTTGCCTGATTGCGTCCTTTACTTCATATGCAAAGCAGCTGAGTGGCTTCAGCTTGCTTCTTGCTATGGAATGGCCTGATCTAAGTCTTTGCTTTGTTTGCTGTGAACTGACCATGCTATCAATAAGCTGAGAAAAACATCGCAATCTCTTTGCTTAATAAGTTAAATCTATAAAAACCTATGATCATCAATGAGTTCGCTATACCAAAATTTATCGCAAAATGTTTTAGTGAATATTTTAGAAACTATTTGTTCCCAATTTCACAATTCACATCGAGGCGAGCCCGGTTAAGTGAATAAAATAGTTGTCTGTGCGAATGGATTCGTTAGAGGCCTTTGTTGCGATCCCTTGTGATTGGCATGCCAACAATTATGATAATTTGATGTTCAGATGACAAATGACGAATTCATACGCCGCGTTGGCCCGAAATGTTGCTGGCAGCGCGTGGGCGGCCGTTGGGCGTGTCGCCGCTTGTGTGAGTGTGCGGCATAATTGAAAGCTGCATGCGTCAACATAATTTTCTGACAACTTTAGTTAAGCATGTAAATTAAGTTAAAAATAACGATGACATTGGTTACATAAGCGCAAATGCATGCACAAGCTGCAGCTAAGCAGCAGAGCTGCCGGGCGGGGCAGGGCTGGGCTGGGATGGTATGGGCCGCTGCCAGGCCAGGCCGGGCTGGAGCATGCCACAAACGGCACGCTGCCTGGCTGCTGGCTGCTGGCTGCCCGACCCTCTACCGGCCGTCACTTTGCGCATTTTTCTGTTGGAACACTGGCACGGCTGCTCGTAATTGGAGCGTGGAATATCACTCTTCATGTTATGACATTTTTTCGCCAACAGCGAATTAATTGTGCACAGCGAGAAGTGCCGTAGTGGGAACTGAAAGAAAAAGAACGCAAATTTTTATGAGGAAATTGGATATTTAAACTATGTAAGAGACGAATAGATATAGATAATATATTAAAATAAAATATTGAGATAAGATATTGAATGAAATTTATTAACAAAGGAACTCAGATAACAATTAAATAATTTATTCATTGATAAGACTTAATGAAAGCTCATAAAATCATCATTAATAACTCAGGATCAGAAAAAAATGAGACAATTTGCATATTCTAACTGTGTAAGAGGCGGAGAGATGGAGATCAAATATTGATATAAAATATTGAGATAAATTATTGAAATAAAATATTGAAAGTAATCTATTTATAAAGGGACTCAGATAAATAATTAAATAATGTACGCACTTATAAGACTTAATGAAAGCTCCTAAAATCCTCGTCAATAACTCAGAATGAAAAGCTCCTAAAATCCTCATTAATAACTCAAAATCATAACAAAAAAATTAATATAAATTATAAACGCAATTGAAAACTTATCGAATTTCTTTTGTATTCACTAAATGATGCACAGTTTCCATAGCAAGTCAACGAAATTGTTTGCAGTGTAGTATCTTGCCTGCCTTCAAAGTATTTACATGCAGCCCACACCGACTACCTGTGCTCGCTGCTGTGCTGCAGTGTTGCGGCTACCGCAGCGACTGCGTGGCTGTGGTCGCACACACACACCCACGCACACACACATCAGCTCTTGCAACTACATTGGGTGGGTGGCTGTGCCGCGATATGCAAAGCAAACCGTTAAGCAGCAAAAGAAAGCGACGCCAAGGTTACCAGCGCTACCCGACCATATATTTCATATGCGCATGCTATTAGTATGCATATACAAATGTGTGTGTGTGTGTGTGCATGCGAAGACACACTCAAACACCTACCCAGCACACACCCATAGACATTGTGCTAGTTTGTAGACGCTAGTCGTGAGGCTAAGACAAAGCATATAACGGCAATGTTCACAATTTCTTGGCTGGCAGCGCCTACCCTTTGCTCCTGCCGGCTGCATGTGAAAGACACGCCGTAGCATGCAAAAAAAAAAACGAAAAAAACAATAAAAAAAAGTAGAAGCAGCAAGAGAGAAGCAAGGAAATTAGATGAAAAATGTTTGCTCGTTAGCCGTAGCAAGTCAAAGAATAAAAGACACTTGCTTGCCATATGTATTTAACAATAGCAAGATGCGTGCGCGCACATCGGGCGTATGCGTGATATGCGAATGCAAATTGACTGAACGCGAACAACAGCAGCGGCATCAGCGTTGTTACTCACTTTATCTCTAAGAAAATTTATTGCGTTTTAAGCCGGCTGCATGGATATCAAGTTAAACTAATCGCATTATTATTATACATATTATTTTATCACGAATGAAAGCTAAATAAAGCCTAAAGTCTATATACGCTGTGCGACAAGCTATTCGTTAATGTTAAATATTTTATATATTTTTCGAGCTATAGTAATCAATTTTTTTCCCTTTAAGGTATGTTTTATTCTTCATGAAATAAAATAAATTGGGCTTTGAAATATTTCTGGATATATTTTTAAAAATTTGTTGAAAAAAAGCTTACAAAAAAAGCTAGCTAAAAATTTGTAACCAAATTTGATTGTGCATATCTCGCTCAATTTGGCAAGCAGAGCTGACAAATTTTTTATATAGACCACAAAATCGATCTTCTTTGGGAAAAAAATTACTATGGGACGATGTGTAACTTAATATTTTGTGGAAAAATCAATGATTGAGGCATACTTTTACTCTCTATATGCTAATGTATAATAGAGACACAAAAAGAGTAGAGGTATAGCAGACATATAGAAGATAGAAAGAGGGAAGGAGAGAGGGAGAAGGAGAGAAGAGAGAAAGAAGGAAAGAGAGAGAAAGAAATAGAGAGAAAGAAAGAGAGAGATAGAGAGAGAAAGAGGGAAAGAAAGAGAAGAAGAGAGAGTCTCACCAGATTTGTAGCCCCCCTAGATGCAGCTCGCTTCATTTACCCAAGACGAGGTGAAAGCAAATGAATTGCAAATCAATGCAGATGCATCAGTGTGCTGGGCACCCTTTAAAGTGCATCCACACCGGCAGCTGCTCGCACACACCTAGACACGGACAATAGCTGAAAACGCATTCGATAAGCCACAAGAATATCGCTGGCATAAAACGATGAGTCCGCTGTCCATTGACTTCATTGAAGTATATTGTGCAACCACAGCCAAAACGCCAGCAACAACAACAACAACAACAACAAGGATAGGAGTGGACACAACTGTTATTAACGAGATCGCCCACAATGCCCGTAAAGTGCTTCATATTACGCCACTAATTGCATAATTTCGTTGCCATTTTTATTAGTCTCTCAGTGCGATGGTCTCGCCTTTGATGTTGTCGCCAGCAGCAGCAGCAGAGGAGCCACTGGGGGAGCAGTCAGCACAGACCATCGACCACTGAGCATCGAGCATTTACCATCAATGTACCATTTGCCAGCCATAGCCATAACAGCACATCGCTAAGCCAAGCACTGGAGGTTGTTGGCTCTTTCCGTTCCATTTAAGCCGGGCCAAGCGAGCTGGCGAATGGTCGCCAGCAACTGTCATTTGATTATTATAAAACTGGAGTATTTATTGCATAACATGTTCCAACTTCGTCGGGTCCATTGGGAGAGCTCTCTCTCCCTCCCTCTCTCCCTCCCTCTCTGTCTGTCGCTGTGAGTTGTCATCGATGCGATACAGTTAGATGCGGTTCGCTGCGGCTCAATTGAATAGATATCGATGGATGTAACGTACAAGGGCGTGCAAATAAAGTGGGTACAAGCCATACAATTTAGGGCTCATTCATACGAAAGGCATACGTAAGTGTGCCGGAGCCAGGGCTGCAATAAAAACAACGCACAGTAGAGTCTCTGCCGGCAAAACGTGACAAAAACTAAATTTTGGATGAAAGCAATTGGCCAAATGAATTAGAGAATGTCATCGAATATTTAACAGAGGACTAGAATAGCAGTAGTAAAGGTAAATCAAAGCTAAAAAAAAACTAAATTAAGTCAAAGTTAAATAATTTGAAAGAAGTATGAAAAGACTTTTAGGGCAAGCCTGACTAGCAGATACCCTGAACTACAAAGTTTCAAGTATGAAGAGACTCTTCGGGCGAGCCTGATTAGCAGATACCCTGAGCTCCAAAGCATCAAATTGTTAAATGTTTTTTATGTATATTTTATACAATTACGACTTAAATTATAGTTTGCATACCTGTAATTCTTTAGGTTTAAAAATAAGCTCTATGTATACTACATATTAAAAATGCAGATTTCCATCGAATCCTTTTAACTTGGTTTTAAATATAATGAATTTCAGTTATGCAAAATATAACAAAAATTTAAATTGTATCAAATATGCATACAACATTCAACATTTTTAATTTCTCGCTCAAAAGACGTGCTATATTGATATATTATAATAAATGAATTTTGATAATGCTTTAAATTGATAATATCTCGGAATTTTTGTAACAAACTTGAAATACGCGCGCTATAGATGGACATATAAAAATTCAATTCCAATTCGAGTCTTTAGCTCTTCTAGTTTCTAAGATCAAGGCGTTCACTCATATGGGCATACGGTCAGACGGAGAAACAAGCAGACGGATGGACGAATAGATGAGCGGGTAGACAGACAGACGAACAGTTAGGGCTAAGTCGACTCTGTCAGCTGCCTTAATTATTTGTATATATATTTTATGCGGTCTGCCAGACCTTCTTCTCCTAGTTAAATACACTTTAGCGCAACAAATATACCACGATTCCCAATTCGGAAAGAGTTCAGGGCATAAAAAAACAGAAATAAATTTTACAAAAATATTTGATTTTCCTATTGAATAGTTCATATCTTGGCTTAATTGAAAAGATATGTTTACATTTAATAATTTATTTTATTTATTTATTCGTTGAGCTTTATTTTCCTTAAATATTTTTCCTAACACTTAAAGGCTTTGCTAAAATTTTCTTATATTTACAGAGGCAAGCTATCGTTCTTCAGCTGAAATATTTACAATTTTTTTTAGCTAAAAATTTTCTGTGTGTTTTTACGAATTAGAGAACATATATTTGCTATATTTTGTGCTCTGCAGCTTCGATATTAAACAGATATGAAAAGAATATGAAAAAGTGGAAAGATATTTCTTGCTAAGTCTATTTCCCTTTCCCACATGGAACACAGTTGGAATAAATGGTTTGTTCTCTCTTCTTCTCAGTCACATTTGAAAAATCTCGATTTCCCTCCATCTCAATCTGTGTCTGCCATTCGTGATTCATTCGCAAACTCGAAGATCTCTTTTGATGCCTCATTCATTACTTAATTTACAGAATTGTGTGCAATTCGAGTGGATCACATTGCCTTGTTTTGTTGCTTTGTTATTGCCGAGCTGCCACCTTTGTTGCGTTGGCCTTGTTTGTGTGTGTGCTCGGCTGAGGCGAGGCTATTGAAGGCGAACATCCAAATGCAGCTGGCACATGAATATGAATGCTTGCTGGCTACGAAAAGCTTTTGCCCAAATGGTCAGTTCATTATAATGCGAATAATCTCTTTGGGCATCGATTTTCTGTGTTGCTGCATGGGATTGCGTTTACCTGCCGGATTTATTGGGTGCTATAATGCTGCCTGGTTACCATAATATGGACATATTGTAAGCGTTGCCTCGTTGCCCATTGTGTGGTAGTAGTAATTGTTGTCCTGGTTGTTGTTGTTGTGGATGTTGTTATTGTTGCTTGTGTTGAGCATTCAATATGGATGGTAATTCAAGTTTTGTTCTAACCCACAATATTCAAACAGAACTATCTCTATTCTGCACCCTTCTCTGTCTCTTCCTCTCTCTCTCTGTCTCCCTTTGTAAACTCTAGACAATGTGTGTGCGTAGCTGAAGCTGCTTAAATTTCCCAAAGGTTCATTAGGCAGCGGAAATATTGGGTCGAGCATCAATGCACGAATGCGCTTTGTCTCCCAATCCTCCCTCACTCCTTCAAGTCAGCTGGGTCTGCCCAGAGTTGAGGAGCTGCTCAAGTCATAATATGATTAAAATCGATTTGCAAATCGTGAATCGTGAATCGTGGATAAACAATGAAAGCCAAGCAGCACTGGTATTTGTAACTTTTACTAAATTTCGTGGGCAACTTCGTTGTATTAACGCTACTAGTGCAGGTTGCTTGGTGTGGGATGTGGACTGACTCAGGTGATATCCATGTTGCCGCACGGCAGCTCGGATTGCGGCATCGTGAAGTGCTGGCTCAGCATGTCCGTCAGCAATTCATTCGGCAAGGCCGTGGCTTGACTTTCGAATTCCAGCGTCAAGGACCTGTACATATCGAGCCAGACACGCACGGCATTGCGGATCAGTCTGCGTTCGGCGCGAAGCTTCGCTAGGTACTTGCTGTATGCCGACTTGGAGAACGTCTTATTCTTGATGGTGATGCGGCGCATGCGCTTGCGGATCACTGTGTTCGATCTACGTTTCTTAGAGATCGTCAACATGGGCCGAATGACACTGCTTTTTCGATAATCCGTATTGATCGCCTTCCGCGATGAGCTGTGCACTGGAATAGCCGGACTTGAAATGGTGTAAAAAGCTCCATCGTCATCCCCTTGGATCATCTGCCGCGATGAGCTGTGCACTGGAATAGCCAGACTTGAGTTGACGTGAAGGGCTCCATAGTCGTCCCCTTGAATCACCGAAGGGAGGGACTAAATGGGAAGCACAAAAATCTATAAATTGCCATAACTGGATTAGTGATAGCATCACTTACTCTTCCGTTGAGGGAAGCCTCCACTTCCATGTCGCACGACACGTCTTCAGTAGCAATGTGCGAAGTGCCAGTGCCAAGACTTTCTATAGACCTTACGTATTCCATTGAATTAGTCTGCGTAGGACATAATTGAAGCAAGGTGCAGCCGAAGGATCTTTGCTTAACTTACCCAAAATTATTTTTTGCACAAGTGTTAGAGAAACATATATAAGAAAAAAAATAAAAAAAACCATGGAACTAGAAATTTTTATCTATTTTTTGTTTGCTTTGTTCTCATCTAGATGCTATTTAAGACTGAGAAGAAATCGTCCAGGTGCGCCTCGGCGATGACAGCTGTAGCAGCGCCCACTTGGCCAGGCTAATTATTGACTCGATACTAGAAGGACTAGAAGTGCCGAGACTATTGAAGTCGTTGACAAAGCGAACTCGATCTGGTGCGGCGTGGCGTTAAGTGGGGCGCCGCACTTTTCCGCTCAATTCAACAAAATGCCGCATTTCCTGCACCTACGTACGTGCCCGGCCAGTCCGACATGAGACACTGGAAGAGTGAGAGAGCTGGAGAGAGCGGGAGGGAGATGGAGCATATGCGGGGATTATGTATGCAGCAATGCATGAAGTTTAAAAAGTTTCAAGCGCATAAGCCACAATGGCCACGTCTCTCCAGGCTTGACATTTATTATCTGCCGGTTTGGCCCAAAATGAAGTTGTGGCCTCTTTCGTCTTCCAAACGTTGCCACATACGCACACACACACGCACACACACACACCAAGTAGGGGATCTGACATCCCGTCGCTGCTCGTTTGCGGTCGACGTCGCCGTCGCCGTCGCCGTCGCTGCCGACGTCGACAGCATTTGCATGCCCGGCTGGCTATTTAACGTGTCCGTGTCCGTGTCCTCGTCCGTGTCCTCGTCCGTGTCCTTGTCCGTGTCTGTGTCGTGGAGCTGCAGGCGTGGTCGTGGCGCTTTGATTTCGTTAGGCGACGACCCGACGACCCGTCCCCCGCCGCCCTGTCCTGCCACGCCCATTACAAAGTCCGCACACGTTTTTCGTAAATGTGCATTTTTCGCTAAATGTTTTGTAAATGTTTCCGCTCCCAACTTTATAATTAGTTGGCATGAGGGCGGCGCTAAAGAAAACGCAGCGTCGCATCACATCGCACGACGCAGCGCGACGCGACGCGACGCATTGCAGCGCCGCAGGAAGCGGAAAAACGAGAAAAAGCACTGCGGAAATTATGTAAGTTAAGCGGCTGGCGCAGAGTCCGCAGCCGGGGTTGGTCTGCCCGCCATTGCAGCTGCATGTCTAGACTCCAGCTTCGAGCTCCCAGCTCCATCTGCAGCTCTCTGATAAGTGCATGCATGGAATACAGCGAGACGTGACTGACACAGCTCCAATCTCTATTAGCATCAGACTCTCGCTCGTCCCTGATATACAGCGAATCCGAAAAGATCCTGGAACTACAATATATGGAAAGCCCTGAAAGGTAGCTTAGGACCATATCAAATGTGCCTCGCCTCGCCTCGTGTGGCATGCGGCGCCTTGGAGGCAATTTAATTAGATTTTCAGCAAAGATGTGCGCCGCGTGATTGAGGATTGAGGATTGCGGATTGAGCATTGAATCGCAGCTGAGCGAGTCACGCAACATTCGCAGCAACACCTCCGATTGGAGTTTTAATTAAAAGCAACTACGCAACGCGCTGCCTCGCCCATGTCGGCCCAATGTCGGGATGCATCCACGCATCCATTTGTGGCACCTGCTGCCACTGCCGTTGCCGTTGCCGTTGCTCCTGGCAGCGACTTATTAAAAGCCGTTGGCGTTATGCTAATTAGGCCGCACAACCGACAAATTGTCGCCGCAAATCAATCAACCCACACCCCCCATCCCACCCTACCTCGCCGCCCGCCCCACCGCTGCTGCTGCTTTGCATCGGCCTACGGCGGGAAAAAAAGCTAATAAAATGGCGGGCGCACGGCCCGAAATGGGCGGCCCGACCGCCAACACAGGCTGATTAACGTAATCGTAGCAAAGGGCAGCATCGTCCCTAATTTCAATGCTAATTTTTCAGCTGTCGCGCTGAAAACTAAGCCGCAAAAAGAGAGCAAACCCTACAAAATTATCAGCAGCGCGCTCGGCACAGGAATGCCGCTGCCGGCTGCTGCTGCAGCTGGATGCGAATATCTATATCTAAATCGCTTTTATCAATATTCAGGTATTCATTAAATTCAAATTCATTTCAACAAAAGATAAGCAAGAAAATAGTTAATTTTATAGCATTCAGATAGAGCCACAAATTTGTGTATAAAATATGAAAATATATAAATCATATACTCAGTCTGATCCTCAGCAAGGAAGTTGATCTGCCAAGTAAAAAAGTCAATCAATTTTCTTGCTTACTCGTTCACAAAGCGATCATAGAAAGTCTACCTTGCAGCTCGTCTGTCCGTATAAAAGCAAATCATTTAAGGCTAAGGACTGAGCAAATTGTCGTCTCTGATGCGTCTACTGGGAAGGTGGCTCTTGGGGCATTCTCTGTGGACACAAATTAATTGACTTATTGAAGGCTATAATTTATTTTTTTATTATTATTATTTATTTATTCATTTTATTTATTATTTATAATATATATATAATCTAATTTTATTATTATTTATAATGACTTATTAAATACTAATTTATTTGTATTTTTTTTTATATTATTATTATTATTATTTGTTGTTATTATTTCTTTATTAATTTTATTTATACATAATTTGACTATCTTTTGCATCGTGGCAAATGGCAAAAATAAAATTAACTTAACTTGTGCCAAGAGAGTCTATTATATATATTTATTATATTATATATATTAATAATATATTAATCTGTATTTATGTATTGTGCGTCTGTGTTTATATGTAAAGTATGAATTTATACCAGGGTTTGACTCTAGCGAACATAAATTAAATTTTGATATGATGATATAACAAGAACATAATATGATTTACATTCTATAGATCGTTTTCCTCTCTCTTTATAGAGAGAGCTCTATAAATTTTCTCTCTTTCTGTATCCCTTATCTTATGTTTTTCAATACATTTCTTTTATCTCTCTCTGTCTATTTTCGATTACTTTCAACTCTCTTTCCATCTCTCACTGTTTTCCCTCTCTATATTTATCTCACTCTATCCTATCTACCTCTCTCTTTCTATAATCATTCCTTCCCTCTCTCTCTCTCTCTCTCTCTCTCTCTCTCCCTCTCTCTCTCCCTCTATTTTTCCCTCTCTCTTTTCATCTATCTTTCTATATATGTTTTCCTCTCTCTCTCCTTATAATCTCTCTCTCTCTCTCATCCTCCCTCCCTCCGCCCTTTCCTTCCTCCTCCCGCCCTAGCTCTATCCCCAACAGATTTGCACAGCTAGATGAATATATAATAATAAATAAACAACATTATGCATTGATCCAACTCACTTTAAAAATGTAAAGTTTGCGAATAAATAAGCTGAAACAAAGTTTGGCAAATGCTGGAAATGCTATGCATTCAGACAAAAGGCAAAAAGTTTAAGCTCACTAAGCGCACTAAATAAATTTCGCTAGTTTTACAACAGGGGCAGCTAAAGCTGAGGCAACGGCAGCAGCGACGGCAGCAGCAGCAGCCCCCAAGCGCGACGATGAATGCGCCGAAGTGTGCTGATGAGGAAACGGAAATGGAACATGAACGGAAATGCCGGCCAGAGGCGCAGCAGCTGTCCGAGCAGCAGCAGCTCGACTTGCACTTGAAGCCGAAAGGTGTTTATTGAAACGTTAACCGCTGCCGGCTGAAGGTCAAAAAGATTGCCGCATGAACGCTCCACTTGTGCGGCCCCCACCCCCCACCCCTCCTCCCTAGCACCAGTGGGCGTGGCATTGTTGTAGGTTGCAAGAGCCTGCAGCCGATGCCAAGTCGCCAGTTGAAGAGGAAACAAGCAAAAATCAAAACTCGTCAACGGCCAACAACTCCTCCTCCTCCCTCTCCCTCTCTCTCTCTCTCTGTCTTGGATGTGCGACATTATTAGCTATTTCAGCGGGCAGACAGCAGGCAGCCGACAGCTGAAAAAGCTGCCACTGAAACAGACAAGTAAACGAGCAGCCGCCGCTCGCCTCACAGCTTCGCCGATGCCAGTGCCAGTGCCTGTGCCACTGCAGCCAAACACAACACGCGCAGCAGCAACATTGACAACGCCGTGTTTATATGCAACATTGACAACATGCCGTGACGCAAGTGCAGCAGCAGCAGCAGCAGCATCAGCAGCTCCTCGTTACCATCAGCATTCCCATTACCAATATTGCTGCTGCTGCCATTGCTGCTGCCGCTCCTACTCTGAGGCAAGTCATAAAAGTTTTCTGGCTTGGAGCGTCGGCATTTTGAAAGTCTGGCATGCAGCTAACTTGAGGCAGCCACGTGAGCAAAGCTCGAATTCGAAAATCAAATGCAAAAGCTCAGATACACTGCACAGCTCAAGAAATGTTCAGTATAATCTATATGAATAGAATTTCGAGTTCGAAGAGCTACAAAATCGAACTGAAAACTTCCTTAGCCCAAAGTAATTTGCATTGAAAGCGGATGGATTATAACTATTTCGAGCTGATGCTAGGCATATTCAGCAGCAGCTCTGATGTTGCTACGAAATTATAATAAAATAATTAATAAAAAATAAAATAAAAAAATATATATACAAGTAACTAAAAAATACAAGTTAATAATAAACAAATCAATAAAAAATAATAGCAAATCATAAATAAATAAAAAATAAATAAAAAAATATTAAAATAAATAATAAACAAATAAATAAAAAATAATAGTAAATAATAAACAAAAAGGTTGCAAAAAATAACAAATAAATAAAACTTAAATAATAATAAAATTTAAATATACAAATAAGTATTAAATGAAAATAAATAGTAAATAATAAGCAAATAAATAATAAATAATAAACAAATAGGAAAAAAATAAAAATAAATAAGAAACAAATAACTACAAAATAAAAGAAAATAATAAACAAATAAATAAAAATAAATAGTGTATGCAAGTTAAAAAAAATAAAAATAAAAAATAAGCAAACAAAAAAATAAACATATAAAAAATAAACATATAAATAAAAACAAATAATTTATGCAAATAAATAAATAAAAAATTTTAGTAAATCATAAATAAATATAAAATAGTAGTAAATCATAAATAAATAAGTACATAAATAAAAGCACAAATAAATACTAAACAAATATATCAAAAAAAAATTAAAGTAAATAATAAACAAATAAATATAAAATGAAAATAAATAATAAACAAATAACTAAAAAATGAAGACAAAGAATAAACAAATAAATTAAAAATTTAAAAAATTATTATATAATAAACAAATAAACAAAAAATAAAAATAAGAAACAAATCACTCAACAATAAAAATTAATAATAATAATATAACTAAAAAATATAAATAAATAATAAACAAGTAAATAAATAATAAACAAATAAATAAACGTCAGGCTGAGCTATATGCTTACTGAAACATTGCAGAAATTCTTAGCTAGATTTCACTACGCTTCTACCGACTTCAACTCCATCTTGTAGTAAGGCAACTATTTCATTGATGGTATCATGTATCATATATCAACTGATTGAACCGCATTTCTAGCAGTTGAAAGTTCGAGCATTCACGGCGTGTGCAGGGTGCAGGAGCTGCTCACAGTCTTTGGGTCTGTTTTGCATAAAGCGAACGAAGCTGCTGCAGCATCTTTGTCAGTCTCGCTGCCTGGATGCGTGTTTGCTGCTGCTGCTACTGATGCTGCTGCTGTTATGTGTGTGTGTGTGTGTGTGTGTGTGTTGGCTGTGACTATATTACATTTTATGTCAAATGCGCACGCTTTCAATATTGACAGACGCCGCAGCAGCCCGGCAGAGCGGCTGCACGGCAGCACGGCAGTCGGAAACGGATGGGGCTGGGCCGCACCTGTTCCGGCTGCGGGGGGCTGCGTCGGCATGTCAAGCTAATGTTAACTTATTTTCGTATTTTGGCATACCTAGCTGCATGCCGGAAGTGCCACACCCATGCACACACCAACCACCCCGAGTCAAACTTGTTTTCAAATAAAGCGCACAATTTTCGTAGACAAGGCACCTGGGCCACCTGTCCGCCTACCGGCGCAGCTCTTTATTGAACAGCCGGAGCTTAGAAGGGCTCGCCGATGGGCTTGATGGTCAGCTGATGCACCTGGACGTGGGGCGGCGTGCCCAGGGCGTACATAATGCCAGCCGCTATGTCCTCCGGCTGCAGCATGGGCAGGATGTTGTAGTCGCCGGGCAGGATCTCAGTGCGTGTCACGCCCGGACTGATGCTCTGCAAGACACAATGGAATAAGAGTGGTCGAGGCGAAGTGGACAACCATCAGTACGCACCGTGATCTTGATCTGCGTCTTGAGGCCGCTCAGCTCCTGGCGCATGATCTCCAGCAATGCGCTGATGCCGTGCTTCGTGACCGGATACATGTTGAGCGTCTGCAGCGACTCGCTGGGCGGATGGATGATGTGGTGGCCGGTGAGGCTGTTCATCAGCACCACATGGCCGGCCACGTCGCGCTGCTGCATGGAGCGAAAGGCGCGCTGGGTGCAGTACACCACGCCCATCAGGTTCACCTGCAGCACATGCTGCAGCTGGTCCAGCGGCATGGTCAGCAGCTGGCCGGAGTACAGCATGCCGGCGTTGTTCACCAGTATATCGACGCCGCCCAGCTCAGCCTCGATCCAGTCGAAGGCCTCCGCCACGGACGCCTCGTCGCCCACATCGCACTTGACCGCGTGCAGATGTGACTGCAGCTCGTCGGGCAGCTCCTCCTTCAGCGCCTCGATGCGCTCCACGCGCCGCGCCAGCCCAACCACAATGACTCCGGCTCGCACCAGCTCCTTGGCCAGCGCAGCCCCAATGCCCGAGCTGGCGCCCGTCACAACAGCCACACGATTCTGCCAGCGTTCCATGCTTCACCCTCGGCTTGCTTGAGAATTGGATTCGATTTGAATTTCCTAAGTTTGTGCGCCGCTTAACGGAGCTATTTGGCAACTGAGTCGTGTCCGCACCGAAGCCTTTATATATTGGGCTTGCCCACGGTCCCCCCTCTCACCCACCCCCACTGCTCGAAGGGAGGCAGCACTCGCCCAAGTTGGCAATTGAATTTTAAATAGTTGCTGTTGTTGCTGCCGCCGCTTCACGCCCATTTTCATAGCTGAATAATTAACGGGCCGTCGCTCAATTCGCCAGTTTGTCACTTGCTCAGCGAGACAATTACGCATTTTGACCAGTTCATAAATATTTTGTGATACTTTTACAAATTAGAACCTCCACAGCGACGGCGACAACAATAACCAGCACGTGCTAGTTTTGCTCAAAGCATTCAGTTCCACATGAGACTAGACTAAGATCTCTATATATCGATAATAACTATATATCATTTGATCAAGCTTCCTGTTTATTATTTGTGTAAGCTTCCAATAGCTTGACAAACACAAACAGCAGCGGTGGCTTAGAATATGCGTTTTAGTATAGTTGTTTGCTTGAATTGAGCTCTGAAGCTTGGATAAAGATATTGAGATATAGCTGTGGAATGGTGAGGAAGGAAAGATCATTACTTATGGGGGCTGAGGAAGGATGTTTGGGAAGTTACCTTCCTTCTGTAACTACCATATAATAGAGACTTGCCCAAAGAAATAAGAATGTAGCTATGGAAGGTGAGGATATTACCTTCCTTTGTCGTCTTCCATCGGATATTATCTTTCGTTCATAGGATATTACCGTCCTTCCTCGAGTAAAATACATTCAAGTTCCTTCCTCAGCTTTCATAGGTGAGAATATTGCCTTCCTTCCTTCCTCAACATCCATTGGATATTATCGTCCTTCCTCACCTTCCATATTAGATTGCTCTTCTGCCTCAACTTCCATAGGATATTACTGACCTCCCTCATCTTCCAAAGCTATTATAGTATAGAAACTTGACCAAAGATACAAAGATGTAGCTATGAAAGCTGAGAAAGGAAGGAAATATCCTCAACTTCCTACCTCAGCTTCCATAGTTGAGGATGTTACCTTCCTTCCTTAACTAGCTGAGGATGGTACCTTCATTCCCCAACTTCCATAGCTACATCCATATGTCTTTGGACAGGTTTCATGTGGCCAAGCTCTTGATATACATCCGACTTTCAAATATGGACAGATCTGAGGATATAACTTTTGAAATATATTTGAAAAATGTACATTCACGTTCTTCAATTATGAATTTCAGTGGCTAGAACGGTTCACCCATTGGCTTGATGGTCAGCTCGTGCACCTGGACGTGTGGCGGCGTGGCCAGGGCATACATGATGGCGTTGGCCACATCCTCGGGCTGCAGCATGGGCAGTCGCTTGTAGGCCTGCGGCACCATGTCCGTGTCCACGAGGCCTGGGCTTATGCTCTACGATATAGCAAAGACTTGGCTGAGACCAGGCGAAGCTGGCAAAGTCACATCGCTAGCTACTTACCGTGACCTTGATGTGAGTCTTAAGGTCGCGAAACTCCTGACGGAACAGCTCTGTCATGGCGGTTAGCGCGTGCTTCGTGGCTGGGTACATGTTGAGCTCCTGCAGACTGCCGGGCAGCGGATTGAACAGATAGTGGCCCACAATGCTGTTGAGGAGCACCACGTGGCCGGGCGTCTTGCGCCTTCGCAGGGATTGAAACATGCGCTGCGTGCAGTAGACGACGCCCATGACGTTGGTCTGCAGCACCTGCTGAACGGTGTCCAGAGCCATGGTCACCAGCTGGCCGCCGGCTAGCTTGCCAGCATTGTTGATCAGGATGTCCGCCCCGCCCAGCTCGGCCTCGATCCAATTGAAGGCGCCCTCGACCGCCTCTACGCTCGTCACGTCGCACTGCCTGACATGCAGCCGACAGCGCTGTGCGTCCGGCAGCTGTTCGAACAGTTGCTCCAGCCGCTCCAGGCGGCGGGCCAGTGCCACCACGATGACACCCGCCTCCACTAGCTGTCGGGTGAGGACAGCTCCAATGCCCGAGCTGGCGCCAGTCACCACAGCTATACGATTCTGCCAACGTTCCATGCCAACGGCTGTCATCTGAATGCGGCCTCACGTGTTCGTTAATCCCAACGAAAGCCTCAGCGTTCACAGATCACTGCCAGCCCACTGGCGTCGCCTGCACCCGGTAAGCTCACAACTGTCCCCTGTTGTGACGCCCATGTCACAAGTGCATCGATTTACAAGCTCGTAGAGCTCTCGGATTACCAGCAGCTGCGGCAATTACATAAGAAATCAGCTTTGTGCGCAGATCAAGCGTGGAGTCTAGACCGCAAACTGTGCGAGCGAGTTGCTTCTGTCAGCTTTTCAGCTAGTGAAAGCTTAAAAGATAAGAGAGGGAGGGAGACAAAGAGAGATATGGTGTGAGGAAGAGTGAGAGAGAGAGAGAGAGGAAGACTGAGCGCTGGAGAAAGAGAGGGGAGAGTCAGATAGAGAGAGAGAAAATAAAATAATATAAAGATATAGAGATATAGAGATAGAGAGATAGAGAAATAGAGAAATAGAGAAATAGTTAGATAGATGGATAGAGACATAAAGAGATAGAGATGAAGATATAGAAAGTATAGAGACAGAGAGATGGAGATTAGGAGATTGAGAGATAGCAAAATAGAAAGATGATTGAGAGATTGAGAGATAGAACTAAAGAGATTGAGAAAGAGGAAGATAGAGAAAGTGGCAGGGAGATATCTATATATAGAGAGAGAAATACCGATTTAAAGGGACGGAAAGGAATGAGAGACAGGGATCAAAAGCAGAGAGAGAGAGAGATGAAAAGAAAAAGAATAGAGAAACAAATTGAGAGAGGGAAGAAGACTACAGAGGGAGATAGAGAAAGAGAGAGAAATATAAAGGCTAAAAGAGATACACAAAAAATATCAAAGAGAGAATGCCTTAGAAAACACATTTGTATGCTGTTAACCAACACTGATTTCTAGTACAAACGAAACTCCTAAGAAATATCAGACTGAAGTCTATCAAATCTTAAATTAAAATAAAGTGTTAGCCAACACTGTTCAGCGATCATTTTCGGTGTTAAATAACACCAAGTGCAAGTCGCTTGCACTCGCAGCCAATGTCATTGGTGTTTGAGCCTTCAAATATTTAATACTTGGAAAACTATCGTTATCTATTTTTATATTAAGTAGGCAGAAACCCAAATTCAATATTTAGTGTTTATGAATAGTTCATTGAATCGCGCTGTTTGTACGTGCATACAGCAGTTGGAGTGGGGTGGGGCAGGAGAGAGGGACAGAAGTCGCCCCTGTGGAGCTCATATATCTTTGATAGGCAAATCCAGAAACTGCCACGACAGCCTGTCGGCTGATTCGGGGGCCGAACAGATGGTCGATTTGCAGGTCGATTTGTATTTAATGGCTTAATGGCAATTCCATAAACAGGGAATACGTGTACAGGGCGCGAGCTACACATGTCTATGCAAAGTGGGGGCTCAAGTGGGGTGCTCGAGTGTAGGGTGGTCGGGTGTAGGGTAGTCGGGTGAGGTGCGTGGACCAAGTTTGTCGCAGCTGCACACACGATGGGACGTAAAAAACAAAACAAAAAGCGGAAAACAGAGCGAAGAAAGAAAATGACAAAGAAACAAAAACAAAAGCTGAACAGCTGCAGAAAACTTTTCCTTTGAAATATAAATAAAAATCAATTTGAGGCGCATTTGACAGCGCCGAAACTCAAATAAAATGCCGTAGTCCCGCCGTAGACCCACCGTAGACCCGCCGTAGTCCCGCCGTAGAGCGCCTTCAATCAAATGCCGGCAATAGTTAGCTAATGTTGGGGCCACACTCAGCGCTCAGCCCCTATAGGCGCACCCCTTCTTCTGCTCCAAATGATGCTGGAGCTGGAGCACACGTGTTATTTGCACACGTGTTTATGGAAATTGGGAAACGTATTTCAAGTTGAGCGTCAGCTCAAAGCTCAGTTTGTTTACTCAGAAAAAAAAAAAACGAAAGAAAAATGTGCATGAAAATTTCACTGATTACGTATTGAAGAGAAAGGGAGAGAGAGGGGCAGAGAGAGAGAGGAAGCGAGGGAGAGGGCAATGAGTGTAGCGCCCGCCTGTCAAGTGACCCAGCCAAAGCGTACGGATCCTGTGCGCCGGCAAAAGTTGAGGCAAACACGGCTCTATTAGGCGCACGGCCAGACGAACCTCCCTCCCTCCCTTCCATCCTCCTGGCCACGCCCACACACACACACAGGCACAGATGTCTGCAAGGCTTCATCCACATATCATAAGTTATGCTTACTTAGCCGCCACTGGGCACAGTTCAATATATGCATGCGAGCATGTATGCGCATTTGCAGTTACATTTGCACATGCAAATTGGCAAAGCCTGTTTGCCCATCATATTTTATTCGGGCATGCCTGGCACGGTTGGTCAGGCTGTCTGGCAAAAATGAACTGACCAGACACTAGCTGCAGCCCTCTGCAGATCATGTAACTGCTGCCAATGAAGCGTTGCTTAGGGTTGAGATAGATATTTTTGTTTACCTGCAAATCATTTCGATGAACCATGTGGAGCAGGTCAGCAGCTGTTGATAGACTGTTGGATGTGATTGTATATCTATAACATATATATATTTTTTTAAATTATGTAAATATAAGAAATTGCATGAATATAAAAGAGGCTGGAGACTCGAAAGTCATTTTGTGTAAGGCAACCTCAAGTTTAATGCCTTAGATTGTGTATGAGGTTCAAGATTCATATTCATTGTCTAAATACACAGGCCACCAAAGAGGGAATGTAATTTAAAAAGAGGGAAAGAATCTAAAGAGGAATCCTAATTAAAATCCGAGGAACTCTGAAGTGAAAGGAGAAAATAATTTTTCGACAATTGTCAAAATTTTGGTTCCCTAATCCTATTGGCTTGAGAGAGAGAAGAAAGAACAGACCTAGTAGAAATTCTTAAGTAAGCCTGGGATACCTTTTATTATTATTATTTTATTATTTTATATATTTTATACACTTTTTATTTTTATATAATTAGTATTAAATAATATAATATTTATTTTATTATGTATTATATATTATTTATTTATTAGACACTGCGCATCATTAGGATAGCGCACATTTCGGTATCGTTTGAGATATCAATCTACATTTTGTTCCTATTGAACACTGCTTAACTCTCTTTAAAATTAAAAAAGAATAATCTCTGAAAAATTCCAAGAAATATTTTTAAAAATTCGTAGTAAAAAAGCTTGCAAGAAATGGTCGCAAAAACTTTGTCATCAGAAGGGCGCGAGTGAATGTCTCCCTCAATTTGATAAGTAAATTGACCAAATTTTTTTTTATAATCCACAAAACTAATCCTCTTTAAGAAAAAAGTTACCTTGTGAAGATACGTGACTCAGTTTTTTGAGGAAATATCAAAGATATAGATATACTATCGCGTCCAAGCCTCAACTCAAATCGTGTCTCCACAAATCAGAATCTTATTATACATAGATCTATTTCTTGCATCTCCAATATCATCCAATATATATAGGTCTATTTTTTGCATCTCCAATTAACCCTAGGCAATCGCTTCTATGCCCGTTAGGTGCAATTTTCTTTATCCAAATTCGAGGCTCTACGCGCGGAGTGACCCGCACACACACCTCGAGCCTGCTCCGTTTTATGGCATTTAAAGCGAGGTGAAGGCCAAGCAGTTGATTGGAGGCGGCTGGAGCAGCTGTTACTGCCGGCTATAATTCAAATTTGCAGTTTTTTATGCTAATTCGTTTGATATTGCACAGAAGATGCTGTTCAGACGACAACGAAGACCCTTTTAGCTGTTCACCAAAGAATATGCTACAAATTATGCAGCCCTGCACATGTGTGTGTGTGTGTAAGCGTGTGTGTATGTGTGTGTGAACATGTGCTGGCAGCAACAGCAACTGTAAAGGATACAAGCAAATGGTGCAGGAACACGCGCCATTTGCATTTGCCCTGACCCTTGAAGGCGTCAAACGCAGCTTTCCTTATCGAGCCGTGGCAGCGGGGCATCAGGGGCATCGGTGCCTTGTTGCTGCCGCTGTTGTTGGGCAGCCATTTTGGAAAATGCGTCGTCCTTTGGTACTGCATAATTATGCGCGCATCTGGCCAAGTCGTAGGGGGTCACAATCGCAGTCGGTTTGAGGCTCCTTAGGCTATTTGGACGCTTTATGCGTTCAGCCCGGCTCGTATGGATTTTATGGTCTGACAGGTAATGCGAGCAGCGAGAGAGAAAGGGAGAGAGGGGGAGCGAGGGAGAGAAAGCGATAGCGCGACATTACCGGTGAGTTGGCCGGAACCACTTTGCGTTGTTATGGCGGCCGTAAAAATCGGCAAATCGCATCATGAGTGCTGCACACATTGTTGCGCATAAACCTCGCTGTACCCAGGGCCAGGACCAGGCCGTCGGACGACTTTGTTGCCAAAAACGCTTTGGTCCTTTTTGCACCTCTGGCGGCCGCGCATCAGATTTGCAAATGTTGACAATGTCCCGGGCCCAGGAAGCCGCATGATTGATTCGAATTTAATGCGCAATGGAATTTATTTTTGTGGCACGGCCGTAATTAGTTTTAGTCAGTTGCCAACTGAGAAACAGGAATTCAGCTTTGTTCTCTCCAGCCAGTTTATGATAGGCACATCCGCTACCGCTACGAGAAACAACTGCAATTGGCAATGTTTCAAGGCAATAAAAATGTAAATTTCATCTAGATGCTAAGAGACGCAGAAGAAAAGAAAAACAAAACCAAATTCAAGCAGACGAACTTTAAAGCGGGCTTGAAAGCAGATGACGCGATTTACAAACTTTTTTTACAATCGTTGTACATTTTTTTGTTTTAAATAGAAAATATAGGAAAATAGCAAATACTATATGTGGTATAGACCCTGTTCGCATGGCTTTCAGTGCTTAATTAGAGAAAAGAAAATATGAAACAAAAAAACACGATCTGCGCGTGGTATACACGGACTCACAACAAAAAATTCAAGTCTCTAGCTCTTATACGGGCTGAAATCGACGCGTTCAAGTATACGGACGGACGGACAGACGGACGGACAGACGGACAGACGGACGGACAGACGGACGGACAGACAGGGCCAAATCGATTTCTCTTGTCGTCCTAATGAAGAATATATATACTTTATGGGGTCTGCCATGCCTCCCTCTGCCTGTTACATACATCCAACAAAACTATTATACCCTGATTTCCCATTTTCAATGGGCTCAGAATATAAAAAGACTCGATCCAAGTTGGCATCGTTTTAACTGTCGGTCACTGGGTCCACTTAAGCATTTTCTCAGCTCATTTTCTCAGTCATTCCAAAATTGTATAGCAGAGTACAGCCAATTGTAGCAATTTTTTTTCTGTTTTTATTCTTGTTTTTGTAATAGTTATTTAATATTTAGTATTTATAGTTTTTATCGTACGTTCAAGGAGTAAATTTTAAGCATATATTACACACATACATTAAACATGGCGAAGAAGGCACCTGGTAAGACGCGAAAGGCGAAAAGGGCTCGGCCGAGCAAAGCGGTAAGTGCTTAGCATAGAAAGTCGGACTTGGCCTGACGGTTACTCCTTGTATAGAAAAAAAGGACCCGAGCACCAAAGAAACGGTGCCCGAAACAAAGGAAGAACAACAAAAAAAGCAGGCAAAAGAACAGGCGAAAACCAGCTCCTAGCAAGCAAGTATATTCTCGTAAAGTCTTAACACCAGCGACTTCAAGGCATAAAGTGAATACCACACCATCGGAATCCAGGAGACCAGTCATCGGAATGATCGGTAGACGCCTGGCTAGCAATATTAAATACGAAAACTTCAAAATACGGAGGCCCACGTCTTATATACAATTTGTCAACGAATACAAAATGCGGAATGAGATGGTACCCTTGCCGGATGTCCTCAACAAAACTGCATTCTGCTGGTGTTTCATGCCTGACAAGAGAAAGGAGAAATATCGTTCTCAAGTGAGTTTCTGCCATCGGGCTGACAGATGGTTTCACTACTGACATCGCTCTCCTTACTTCCAGGCTAAGCTCATTAATCGACCTTCTAAGCTACACACTTAGTGATAGAAACCTCACACAAGTACACTAAACTAAACTTTCTCTCAATAATTTGGATGGATACTTGGAAAAGCGTACAAATAAATTAATAAAGTGCACAACGATCTGTTTTATTTTAGCTAGGAGAAGTGGAAAATATTAGCTGACTTTTAGCAGCACTAGTTGGAAAAGCAATTTAGCTTGGTTTTCTTTTATAGCTCGTCTTATGTCAGATGTCAGCTAGAAGTCTTTTGACTGCAACAACAATGACACGTAGCGATGCTTAAATAAAACAGCCTTGGGCATTTTTTTAGTGCTATTCCAATTTTATATATAATAAAATAGGGAAATATAGTTTAGATATCAACTAAATAGAATTTATTGAGTAGAACCTATTATGACATGTGTGTGAATAAGCCACAATCTGTACTACCAAATTTTGTGAGCATAACCAATATCGTGTTGAAGACATTTGCAGCCTGCCTATATAGCACAGCAAACAACAAATTTCTGTGGGTGTAAAGGTGTTTTGACAAAGGCTTGTGAATTACATTCACTCCCAATGCGACAGTTCTGCTTATTTATGTATTCATACTACCACGAAGTAGCTTCATCATTATGTAGACGGGACAAATTGCAGAAATAGTCAGCAAGCAGAACAAGTATTTTGATACATTTTGATACATCAAAGGTAACTTTGGTATGAGTTTAAACTTAATAAAATGTCAAACCTAATTCTATGAAAGGCAACTATTAGCCTTGAATCGATTGTCAAGCTATTGCTAATTTTTTTTTGTAACTAAATTTAAATTTGTTCTTTTTATGAATTTGTATTTGTCTTGTTTATTGGTGTTAATTACAATTAATCGGGAGTGTATACAGGTAAGAATTACTGCCAACTTAAAGCTGTAAGTCTCTCTAAAAGAAAACTCCATTTAGCTGCATAGAACTTTGGAATTAAATGGACTTTCCAGCGAGCTCCGCAACATTGCTGCCAGCGATGTTGTGGGACTTGCGCTCAAGACAGTTGACTTTAGATGCCGCGACATTGCTTTAATATCGCTTCGTATCGTTTTATCTTTATAATTTTATTGTGACTTTAAGTTCGTTAGTAGATTTGAAGAGATTAGAAGAGTATCCTCTTCAGTCAAAACTCGTTTTTGACTGCCCGACCGTTTTATATCAGCAGCGGCGTCCGCAAAGCGCATACTTGATACTTCCTGAACTTGATAAATATGGGAATATAGGGTATAATGGCTTTGAAGACAGGCAGAAGGATATACTCATAAGGTATATATATTCTAGTCATGTCCGTCTATCTGTCCATCCGTCCGTCTATTTGTCTAGTAAACCACAAAAGCTACAGACTTGAAATTTTAAATGTATTTTTTTCGATAGCTCATGCCATTCCCTTACTATCGAACAATCGATAATTTCGCTTCGTTTTCAAACACTTGCTTATCGTTTTCAAACACTTTTGCTCAAACGAGGTTAAAAAGACTCGATCCAAGTTGGCATCGCTTTAACTGTCACTCACTGGCCCACCTAAGCATTTTCTCAGCTCATTTTCTCAGTCATTCCAAAATTGTTGAGCATAGTACAACGAATTGTGAAAAATTTTTTTTCTGTTTTTTTTTTTTGTTTTTGTAATAGTTATTTAATATTTAGTATTTATAGTTTTTATCGTACGTTCAAGGAGTAAATTTTAAGCATATATTACACACATACATTAAACATGGCGAAGAAGGCACCTGGTAAGACGCGAAAGGCGAAAAGGGCTCGGCCGATCAAAGCGGTAAGTGCTTAGCATAGAAAGTCGGACTTGGCCTGACGGTTACTCCTTATATAGAAAAAAAGAACCCAAGCACCGAAAAAACGGAGCACGAAACAAAAGAAGAACAACAAAAAAAGCAGGCAAAAGAACAGGCGAAAACCAGCTCCTAGCAAGCCAGTATATTCTCGTAAAGTCTTAAAACCAGCGACTTTGTCAAGGCATGAAGCGATTACCACACCATCGTGGCCTATAAGACCAGTCACCGAATACCGAATTTACGAAATACCTAATTTACGAAGTCCCACGTCTTATATACAATATGTCAAGGAAAATGGATTGCGGAATGAGATTCTACCCTTGCCGGATGTCCTCAAGAAAGCTCCATTCTACTGGTGTAGCAAAAACTCAAATGAGACGGCTTCACTACTGAGATCGCTCTCCTCACTTACAGGCCAAGCTCATTAATCGACCTTCTAAGCTACACACTTACTGATAGAAACCTCACACAAATACACTACACTAAACTTTCTCTCAATAACTTGAATGGATACTTGGAAAAGCGTACAAATAAATTAACAAAGTGCACAACGATCTGTTTTATTTTAGCCAGGGGAAGTGGAAAATATTAGCTGACTTTTAGCAATCGATAATTTCACTTCGTTTTTAAACACTTTTGCTTATCGTTTTCAAATACTTTTGCTTTGACCAAACGAGGTTAAAACAAGTAAGAAAAATCTAGTCGGGCGTGACCGACTAGGAGATACCCTGAGCCCCGTCGAATCAGTGTTTTTTTCATAGAATTTGGGCGAGATATAATTTTTTAACTGAATTTCGATTTTGTTTTAAATTGATAACAATTAAATGAGGATAGTTATCGATATTTAAAACAACCACGATCTGCGCGCGCTGTACACGGACCTACAAAAAAAATTTCAAGTCTCTTTACAGGGGCTGAAATCGTTCAAGCATACGGACAGACGGACGGACGGACGGACGGACAGGCCCAAATCGATTTCTCTTGTCGTACTGATCAAGAATATATATATTTAATGGGGTCTGCCATGCCTCCCTGTGCCTGTTACATACATCCAACAAAAACATTATACCCTGATTTCCCATTTTCAATGGGCTCAGGGTATAAAAAAAATAAAACCAAATTACAACGGCCGAAAGCAAGCCTTAAGCAGACGAAACGAATCACAAAGGACGTCTTTTTCGAATCTTCGAACATACAATTTCTTTAATTATAAAATACAGGAAATTAGTAAATTCTATATAAAGTATAGACCTTGTTCAAAAAGCCTTCAATGCTTATCTAGATACCATGAGACGAAAGAGACAAACAAAAAATGAAAATTCCAACAGACTAAAAGCGTATGACTCGGTTCACAAAGGACGTTTTATTAGAAGCTACAGACGAAAATTTGATTTAAATATTGATTAAAGCAATTAAGTAAATACTTTTAATAGTAAAGATCCTGTTCAAATAGCCTTCATTGCTCATCTCGATGCACGAAGAAAAAAAAAACAAATTTCAACAGCCCGAAGCGAGCTTAAATCAGACGAAACGATTCACAAAGTAAATTTTTTTTTTCGAATCTGCGTACACTCAATTTCTTATAATTAATAAATTCTATACAAGTATAGACCCTGTTCAAGTAGCCTTCAGTATGCCTTGTTCGAGTTGGCTCAATTGGCTCAATTGAGTTTTGTGCCTTCGCTCACTCATTCATTCGTGCTGAATGCGCCTTCTGACAAATGTCAGTCAATCGCTGTTAGATGATTATTGAATATTGAATATGGACTCGTTGTGGCTGCGGCCAGATGTCAAAATCTCATATTTGTAAACATCTTCATTGCGTTGTTGGCGGCAGCTTGTGTCACTTATTCAAGTCATTTATTGATTCAATCGTGACTTGTTTGTTTGTCAGCTCTCTAACCCGTGGCACGTTTCGGGCCGACAGATTGAAATGCCCGAAAATTGAGCTGAGCCGGGCGCCCAATATGGGCCTGAGGTATATGCATGAATGGCTCCGGCTTTGGCCAACGGCTAACTTAGTTATGTCAGGCGCTGGCGAGTTCATAAGATTCTCATATTTGCCGCACCACCACACTCAGCTCGAGCACGAGCTGGCCGGCTGTCAGCTAGCTAGCTTGACAGCCGGACTTTCATCACGTGCTGCCAATGTGCCTGTGTCCTGACAGGCCTCAAGACGTTGCCCGGAATCTGTTAAAGCCCAGCGCAGGGCTGCTTAAATTAAAGGATTACTGGCATGCCACAATAATTAAATGTGCAAACATGGCTTGAGTAGTTTATAATTGAATGGAAGGACTTGGCTGAAAGTCCTTTGTGTGGTAAATGCCAAGATCTTTAAGGCGAAAATTTTAAAGTTAAGTTCAACTTTAACTAGATCTACAACGACTTCAAGTTGAATTGCCGAAAACTTTAATGAATATGAGAGAGAGAGTCTCTAGCTCCTCCTCTCTCTCTTGGTCATTTCCTTTTCCGTCTTATATAACAGCATGCTGACCCACTTAGTGCCAACCGGCCCTAACTTGACTGGTTGAGCAAAATATTACCCATACGCCGTGTCGTCCAGCAGTTGGTCAACTGACAAATTTGTTGTAGATAATTTGGCAAGTTTGCGCTCGCCCCCGGGCGAGTAAACAGACTGCGAGATGATTAGCATTCAGCAGAGACGCAACGGCCGCAAACAGTCCACAAAGGCACGTCACAGGCCACAGGCCCGCCTCACCGAACAACTTTCAAGTTTTTGGCAAGCAGCGGGGTCAGTCGTCGTCTGCAGCGGCAAAGTTGAGCATAATATATTTCGCAAGGATTTGGAGTGGCAAATCTGTGCACATGTGCACTGATTGCATTAGACGCAGACGCTGGCTAGATTTGGCCGGGCTTAAGCGCCCAGCCGCATGACAAATGGCTTAAGGCCAAATCTATATAAATTGTATATACTTACGCGCTGGCTCAATTGAAAACAAAGTGCGGCGGGGGTCGTTAGACTTTTGTAGGTTTCTCAATATTTATTTTCTCATTTGACTAGTTAATTTGCCATCGCGTCGGTACTTGTCATAATAATCAGTATATTGTATTTAGTTCATCAGATAATACCATTTATGTATATGTATATTTAATATATAACATGTGAAACTTGTCTCTCAAAGGGCAGGGGGGCTAAGGGGTGTAGGGGTAAATGTGGAGCTCGAGTGTGTGTCCTTCCTACGCGTCTCATCGGTCGTCGCTCATGACTCAGGGGCTCAGTTTTCCTGCACACCTCAGTAGACATACATATACATATGCATTATGAATATAATATATATATAATTTTAAACGTATTCAAATAAAGTAACATACAATACAATTAATGAGATATTTGTTTTAGCTCATAATTCCTAGGGACTCACAATATACATATAAGGGGGCATTAATTAATATTATAATTTATATATATATATATATATGTATATTTATATAGCATGATTTAATATGTCCATTGAGAGTCGTTTCTTGCGTGTGTGTGTGTGTGTGTCGAGAAATTAGGCATAATTTGAGTGGAGATCGATTGGTGCTGGGGCTGGGGCTGGGAGTCGAGGGAGTTGGGAGTCGAGAAGTCAACTGAAGATGGACCACTTGAAGTTCGAGTATGTATATTCGTTAAACACTAAATTAACAAATCTATTTTGCAATTTCCGCTATTCAACTCAATTAATTTGTAATATGCATGTATGTATATATCTTTTGTATGCATGTATATATATTTATTTATGTTTTTGTTTTTTTTTTTTTAATATGTATTTATGTTGGGTTTATAAACTTTTGGTTTATTTAACAAAGATGCCTTTACTATATGCATTTAGTTAATGTTTCTTTATTCTCCTCTCATTCGTTAATTTTTTCTTTGCTTTTTTTTATATATTTGTTTTAAAGTTATTTATCTATTTGTTTGAATATATAATTTAGTTTGATTCACAACAATAACATTTGAATATGCATTTCCGTTTTGCTTGAAGTTAAATTTGAATTGAATTAATATATATATATATATATAAATTGTAAATGAATTTGTTACATAAAGCTTAGTTTATTTTTTGTTGAAGTATTTTTATGGATAGTTTTACAGTTACAGTTGCAGTTTGGTGAACGCCTCGGGCACTGCCCTGCGCCAGTGGCCAGCTAGTGTCCCACACTGGCCCCATTCCTGGCTGCGCTCAAAATGATCCGGGTAAATTCAGCTGGTCTTCTAGGCGGTAAACATATCTAGTTAAACGTAGCATTTTTTTTCTTCACTAAAATATGTATGTATACTTTTTTTTGCAGTGTATTAGAGCTCTGGTATGGGGGTGTGTATGGGTGTGTGTGTGTGTGTGCGTTAGCCCGTCGCCTCTTTGCTTGCATGCGATCCACCACATTGATATATCCCCTCCAGCTGCGATCGGGTTGACGGATAACTAGATTAACTTTATTTTCATAGTAGATGCTGAACGGGTTGCTGGCGTGCCGCTACGGATGAACATCTTCAACGCAATCTTAAATAATAGTCGAACGATGTTTTGCGAAATTGCTTTTCATTTCTCATGTTTTGTCACTTGCGCTTAAAGTATATATATTTATGTATGTAACATCTCCGTGTTTGTAGGTTATAACTATGAACGTTCATTGCTGTGTGTATATATGTGTGTATATATATATAGGTAAACATATATATAAATATATAGACATATTTATATATACTTATATGTGTGTGTGTGTTTGCTTTAGTCGTATGTTTAACCATTATTCCTATGCATATGTATGGATTGACTCGGCGCACGACACGATCCGGCATCGCCTCGCTCGTTCGCTCGCTTGGTCGCTTGGTTAACATAATTCATAACTCGAGATGGATATTACGTGTGTATAATATAGGATTAGCATAATGGTTAGTATGGGTCTCGCGGGCGAAGACTCAACAGGACTCGAACACAGGGCTGCCATTCATTCCATTCCATTAATCATCCATCCATTGATATTTGCCTGGCACGCGTTGCTCGTGTGTTGCTTTTCCTGTATTTATTGTCAACTAATCATTATTACATATATTCGAGCTGCTCGCAGTGCACTCGATCGGGTTCAATCGGGTCCACTGGGAGCAGGTCAAACCAAATTATCATACGATGATGATGAACACGAAAGATAACCAAATACCGGATGTTGAGGCTCGAGTGCGAAACCGAGCTACGCCGCAGCCCACATGGCTACCACTCAGCGCGTGCTTAGTTGGAGTCCGAGTCGGAGTCGCTGGGTGGCACCGGGGAGGCGGCCGGCTTGGGGGCGACGGCGGCGGCGGGCTCCTCCCGTATGGGTCGCGTTGCCGCCAGATACGCATTCGTGGACTCGCCGTGCGTGGTCTCGATGCCAACTCTGCAAGGAAGGAAGGAAGGAAGACAAAACAGATGAATACCTTTGCCAACTGGAGTCCAGGTGGGTCATTCACTTACTTGTACTCGTGCCGTGCCAGATAGCGGACGTACTTCTCGGGCGGCTCGTCGGCGTCGGAGTCCTGCACGCTCACGGAGCGCACGGTGGTATGCGAGACCTGCGTGGCGGGCATTGTGAACTCCACGAATGCGTATGGCGCCAACTCGCTGGGTATTTGGTCGTACGACGTGAGTGCCATGCGACAGACCAGCTGATGTGTAGTATACGCGCCTGCCAAACCAAGAAAAAACCAAACAGAGACTGAGCAAGGACGAACCACAGCGGGGGTTAAGCGTCTACTTACCCTGTCCTTCCTTGGGCAGACGCGGACAGCGCCAGACGATGGCACGGTGATGGTGCTCGTACTTGGCCTGACCCGAGGTCACCTCGATGAGCGACTCCTGCAGCGTGTCCACGGCGCCCAGTATGCGCTCGATGCCCTTGATCTTGCCGGTGCGCCGGTGAGCCGACTTGACCGAGCCGTATCTGCGAAGGGAGAAAAGTCAGCTCCGACTAAGAGGGGACTGGATTGGGACGTACCTGAAGTGTTTCTCGACGCGGAACAGGTAAATCCAGCACTCGGGTATGGGGAAACGCACCGAGACGTCCTCGCAGGGGATCTGGCCCAGCTTGCGCGAGGTGAAGCCCGGCACGAGGATGTCGGCGCGCAGCTCAACCTTGTTGCCGGTGACGCACCAGGTGGCCTTCAGCTGCAGGGGAAGTTCGCGATTCTTCGGCGGACGCACGCGGAAGCGCAGCAGTTCAATGTAGTTGGCATCTGGCGGCTGAAATCTGCAAGGACAAAAGGAGGTTAGGTTATCATCCTGATCATCCTGTTGAGGACATACTTGATGGTGCGTGTGCGTTCGTATTCCTGCTGGTTGACAACGCTGTGAAACTCGACGGCCTCCAGGCGGATCCACTCCTCGGTGGCCACGGGTATGATGTCGTGCCGTCCGACCACCTCCTTGCCCTGGCGCCACATATCGTTGACGCCCAGCTCGATGGTGGGCATGCCCGTGAGGAAGGCCAGAAAGAAGAGGCGCACGCGCGCGATTTGCTTCAGGATTTTGCCCTCGTAGTCCTGCTCGACGGTGATCTCGTCCACGGCGGTCACCTGCACCTCCTCCATCTTGTAGGTGAGCGCGCGCTCGCGCAGCGCCGGCAGCTTGAAGAGCGCCTCCTCGATGCACACCGAGAACTGCTTCATGTCCTCGTAGTTCATGCTGCCGATCTTGAAGAGCTGCGACGACTGCGGCGCGTGCTCGACGGGCAGGCCGAGCTTCTTGAGGTCGCTGCCGAACTCCTTGACGCCCTCGTAGTCGCCGGCGATGGCGTATTGTGCGAACTTGGTCAGCTTGTTGGTGATGCGCTCCGCTTTGGTCACCTGGCCGGGTCGCACGCCGGGACGCTCCTTGTAGAATATATACTGTAGCTTCATGGTAAAGATCTTGCCGAACTGATCGTACTGCTGGGCGCCGATCTCCGAGACGGAGTAGGAGGGCTGCAGGGGCAGCTCCTGGAACGGCTGCTTGTCGCCGGCCTGGTTGAGAAGCTGCACCACCGGCACGTCGTTCTGCACCACGATGCGCACGAAGATCTTCTTCCAGAAGCGCTGGCCCGTAATCTTCTTCTTGTTGGGCTGGCGCAGCTGCATCTCCCAGCCGGGGCCGACGTAGTTCAGGCGCGGGAACTCCTCCAGCGGCTGCGACACATCCTCGTCGTACAGAGGCGTCTGTGGCGTGTCCTGCGAGTCTGTGCGCTTGATGCTGCTGTCTGTGGCCGGCGGAGCCGGAAAGCCGCTGACGTCCTCAAAGGGATTAACCGCCGGCGGCGACGTGGCTGACGGCACCGCTGTGCGCGTCGGCGGCGGCGGTGGCGCCAGCTGCGGTGCCACGCCCGAAGAGCCCTCCGCCTTGGGTCGGATGACCACGCTGAACTCCTTGTCCACCGACTCCACGGAATCGGCACGCGCCGGCGCCTGCATGGCATAGAAGTCATCGTCCTCGTTGCCGAAACCATCGTCCGTGGAGTTGACCTCGCCAAAGGCGTTCGCCGTTGTCGTGGCCGAGCCGAAGGCGCTGTCGCCCCAAGCTGCAAGCAGAGAAGGATTCATCACAGCCTTTGTGCCTGGCGTTGGCTCTACTTACCATCTCCGCCCGTGGGTGTTATGGCGCCCGATCCACCGCCTCCACCGAAGCCGTCCAGTATGCTGATGTTGTCCTTCTTTACCGAGTCGAACTTGGCCGAGAATGCATCGAACTCGTCCGGCTCGGCTGCAAAGATGTTGCTCGCATAGCTGGCAGCCGGAGGCGGCACTGGTGGCGCAGCACGTGGCTGCACCTCCGGCGGCATGTCCGCCTCGGGCTCATCCACGGCAAAGATATTGCTGACAATGGCCGGCGGCTGAAAACTGGCGTCGTCCTCCTCCTCCGGGCTGGCAAAGGGATTGGCCGACAGCTGGCCACTGGCCAGACCCGGGAAGTCCAGGCCCGTGTCCATTTGCTCGGGCTCGGGCTCGCTGCCCAGCTCCATGATGGTCTCTGCCACGGCCTGTGTGGTGGCCGGCGACTCCGTGGGCGGACTGTGATCCGATTCAATGACAACGGCCTGCTCGATCTCCGGCTCCGGCTCGACCTGCGGCTGCACTGGCTCTGCCTCCGGCTCAGGCTCCGGCTCGTGCTCGTGCTCGGGCTCCTCCTGTGGAGTTGTCTTCTCCTGCTCAGCTGGCGTCGGCTCCGGCTCCTCCTCATCGTCCGATCGTGGCAGATCCTCCACCGTGGTAATCTCAATATCAGGCGTGGGCGCTCGCTGCCTCTGCGCCGTCTCCTGCGGAGCAGCTATGTGCGCCACGACGGCCGACTGCGGCTGTGAGGTAATGTCATGGGTGCTGTCATCGGGCCGAATCAGCATCGAGCTGAAGATGGGCTCGTCGCGCGACTCCGGCAAATCGTCATTGAGCAAGTCCGGCTTGGGGGCTGGAGCTGGCGCCGCCGCAGGCTGCTCGAACAGACTGAGTATGTCCTCCTTGGTCTTGGGTGGCGGCGGCTTGGCCGGCTTGCTGCTGGTGCTGCCGAACATGTCCAGCAGATCGTCGGCATCGGCAGCCGGCTGCGCCGACGGCGGCGGCGGACGCTGCGGCGGCGGCGGCGCAGGCTGCTGCTGGCCATGGGCCGGCATGTGGGCTGGCGGCGTGGGCCGCGGTGGCACCGGACGAGGTGGTGGCGGGCGCGGTGGCTGTTGCTTGGCCGGCGAGGGCATGGGCGCCATGCCCTGCAGGTTGGGCACAGCCGTTGGCACGCCGAAGGGATTGTCGAGCGGCGAGGGAACTGTCGGAGCTGCGCCGTTGCCGTTGCCGTTGCCATTGCCGCCGCCCATGAGGTCTGCCTCCATCACTTGGTTGTGGGCGCTCGAGCCGCTGTCCGAGACGTCCACGTCGAGCAGATCGGCCAGGCCGGAGTCGGGCGTGGGGCTGGGCGAGTGCAGGTCCCGCATGGAGACGGGACTGGGTGAGCGGGTGGCCGGTATGCGGCCCAGCAGCTCCGAGCTGGTCTCGTCCAGCTGGCTGGACACGGTGTGTATTAGCTCCTGCGTGCTCTGTGGCGGCTGTGGGCGTGGCGGGGGCGCGGCAGTCTTCTTGCCCTCATCGTCCTCCTCGGCGGCGGACTTCAGGCTGAGCGCATCGTCCTCGGCCTCAATGGTGGTGCCAAAGAAGCTCATGGCTGGGTCAATGTCGGCTACAGGCTGCTCCGCCTCCGCTTCCAGCTCATCGCCGCCGAATGCAAAGGGATTTGAGGCCGCCTCGCCGAACGGATTCTCCGATTCGCCCGCCTCCGGCTCGGTCTGCACCAGAAACGGATTGACGGCCACATCGCCGCCATCCAGGTCGTCGTCCATCAGGAACGGATTGGCCATGTTTGCGGTTTGTCTCTGTCTTGGTTGTGTGTGCTTCCAGGCCTTAGCGCTCGATGAGCTCGCTCTCGAGTAGCTTGATCTCCGTCTCGCCCGGCGCTAGATTCTCTGCGATGGAAGTGTCGAAGGGATCGATGTCCTGCTGCTGCTGGTGCAGCAGCTCCTCGGTTGTGCGATTTGGCAGCGACGGCGTCAGCACCTTATCGCCCAGTCCCAGCTCCTGTGCGTCGCTCTGGGTATCGAGCACTCCGGTCACCGGCTGATTGCTGCTCTCCGGCAGCAGTTCGTTCTCCAGCAGCTTTAGCTCCGTCTGTCCCGGCTGTAGGTTCGCTGCAATCGACGTGTCGAACGGATCCTGATCCTCGTCCAGCTGCGGGTTGCTTGGCAGCTGTCGGCGCTCCTGGGCGGGCGTCAATACCTTGATGTTGATGTTCTCCTCGACGGCCAGCAGCACCTCGGCGGGCACGGGCGTTGGCGGGGCACGCGGATTGAAGTCCGGATCGGACAGACTATGCTTCAGTGTCGGCTCTGTGATCAGGTCGGCCTCAATGTGCTTCAGCTCAATGTCACTGAGCTTGGCCTCGGGCACATACGACGTGTCGAAGGGATCCTCGGACTCGCGCTCCTGTATGGGCTGGTAGTAGGGTGTCAGCGGCTTCTTGTTGGCGCCCAGGCCACCGTCATTACCAGCGGCCAGCAAGTCCTGCGAAGGCACCAGGAAGCCTACGCTCTTGCCCTGGATATTAAGGCTCAGCGACGACTTGCGACGTGCACTATCGAACTCCGGCTCCGGCGCGACTATCTGCGCCCTTGGCACTGGCTCTGCAACAGCTGCCGGCTGGTCGGCGCGCGGATCAAAGTCGGGATCGCTGAGCGAGTGCTTGAGACTCGAGCCGGTCTCGGTGAGCAGCTCCCGCTCCAGAAATCGCAGCTCTGTGGCCTTGGGCTGAACGATCGCGTTCACCGCCGATGTATCGAAGGGATCGAAGTCGCGCTCCTCCTCCGGGTTGTCAACGCTCAGCGTGGGCGCAAGCGGCGCAGGCACAACCTTGCTCAGGTCGGTGGCGCTGCCAGCCAAGAGATCGCGACCCGGTGCCGCTAAGTGGGACGAAGCGTCGGCTGCTTCCTCGGCGCGCGGATCGAAATCGTCGTCCTCCTCGAGGACAGTTGTCTTCTTGATCACCTGCTCGGCGTAGTAGGTGTTGAACGGATCGTCGTCCGGATTGGCGTCGTCCTCGTCGTCGCTGACGTAGATTGCGCCGGGCACAATGTGCGGTCCGCTGGTCGGACGGACCGGTGGCGGAGGTCGCTTCGGTTTTCCTGCAAAATGAATAATAGAGATTGATAGATCGATCAAGGAAAATAACTGTGTGGTCTAACTAGTTCCAAAATTTAAGGGTCTATGGGAAGTTGCGAAATGATTTTGTATTTTTCCGTATCACTAGCTAGGCTACTATACGACACCTACCTGATTCTTGCTCTTCGGGCTCCGGCTCGAACTCGGCCCAGCTGGCTTCGGCTGCGGCTTCGGCTAGTAGCTCTGCGGGAGGCAGCACTACCTGATTGACTATGGTAACCTCCTCCTTTTTGGTGAGAGACTCGGCTGCTAGTTCTGCGAACTCGTCGTCCTCGTCGTCTTTGAGCGCATCAAACTCGGCTAGGTCCGGATTGAGCTGGCCTAACGCGTTGTCACCCTCTTCCTCGTCCTCCTCCTCGACCTTCTGGGGCTTGATCAAGTGCAAGTGCAGCGAAACGCTTAGATCGATAGGTCCCACACACTCGGGCACGTCATCGACGAGATCGTCGAGCAAGTTGTGCTGGGGCTCGGCGACAACGATCTCAGCCTCTGGATCGGCGAGCTCAACACTCTCGCTGAGCAGTAGATTCTGGATGCCCTTGCGTAGCTTGCGCTTCGGATTGGCTAGGGCGAGCGCGTGTTCGCGGTCCACGCGGCCCGAGAGCACCTCAACTGCAGCGCCTAGGCTGACGAGCTTCTTGTTGCCCTTGGCCTTGTCGGCGCCAACGATTACCTTCTCCGCGTAGGCGGTGTCAAAGGGATCGGGTCCGTCGTCTAGCTCGAGCACGGGCGAATCGGGTATGACACCTAATTGCACCTCACCGCTGGTAATTGCCTCGATGTAGTCGGTGGCGAAGATGTCATCGACGTCGTCCTGCTGCTCGTCCTCCGAGTCAGATAGCTGGACAACGGCCTCGGCTAGCTTGTCGCGGTTCGCCTCGCGCTCAGCGGCTAGCTGGCGTTCGCGCTCGAGTCTCTCGGCCTCGCGTCTAGCGGCCTCCTCTTCCTCTTGCTTCTTCTTCTCGGCGGCCGAGGGCAGGCGCTGGTAGAAGGACTCCTTCTTGATGCGATCGAGCTCGTCCTGTGTCTTGTGTAGGATATTGTCGACACCAGAGGTTAGCGCCTTAAACTTGGCCCATTCTTCGTCGCCAGCGTCAGCGGTCTGCTGCTGCTGCTGCTGATGTTGCTGATGTTGATGCTGCTGATCCTGATCGTGGCCAGATGCTGAGCCGAAGCCTGATGCGTGGCTCGATGTGGCTGCTGCGCCCTCGACGTCTGATGCTGCGTCCGATTCGCCAGCGTCTGATTTGTTGGCGGCAGCCTCCTGTTTCGCCTTGAGCTCCCGCTTGTACTGTTCGAGCTCCTCCTCGGTGAAGAGTTCCTGGTCCTTTTTTGACTTCTTCTTTTTCTTTTTTAAGCCTTTTGGTAACTTAAGCATTATCTAATTGCGGAGACATCGAGATCGGTCTGCAAATACACGTGCACACACACACACACACACCGCATCAATTAGAAAACTGTTCCCACACACACACACGCTCACACACACACACACAACGGGGGGGCAAGGATGGGGGCTAGCTGACGCGGGCATTATGTAAGCTGGGAATTCTACGAATACAGCATCCCATCATAAGTAAAAAGTACGCAAATTGAATACAGTTTTTGGCCAAGCAAACTACTTAAGTGTGTGTGTGTGTGTGTGTGTATATATCAAATAAAATCTATCTATGACTAATGGGGTATTTCGCTATTCGAGAACGGGTGGTTAGACACGTTTGGCACTCACCGCCGCAACTCGCAAAGTCCAGATACCCAACGCAAAATGTTTCGCTGTTATTTTTTTCTGTTCAGTTTTCATGCGTTTTCATTGAACATTTGATTTGCGCTTTTCAACTGCGAGTGTTGCATGGAAAAATTCAATTCGCACACACACAGAGAGAGGCACACACACACACACACACATGTAGACACTCTGTTGAGTAGCGGATTGACACAATTGTGTACCTAAAGATGAACTTGCTACTTGGCAAAGCTTTTTCACCACACCACACGCAATTCACCACAGCAGCTACAACAAGCACACCCCAACAACAACAATAATAAGTCGAAGAAGAAGAATGACAGCTTTGTCTTACACTTGACAAAAAAAAGATTGGCATTGAAAAGAGCGAGTGCTCGAAGTGTATGCAACAAAAGCTTTGATGCGGCATGCAACATGAGTGCTGCAAGTTACGATTATGGAATTAACGAAGTGTAAGTAAATGTTACTATATAATATAATAATACAGGACGACAAATAAATAAATAAATAAATAATAATAATAACTGAAAAACATTCTTAAGGAACCTCTGCTTGACTCGAAAGTCTGTTTTACAAATATTCACTAAGTAAAGTTTATGGTAAAAAACTGATAAATTCCTTGTAAATAACAATAAGTTCAGGGTATAAAAAAGAACACAGCGAAATCCCTAACTTACCAAAATTATAAATATCTGAAGGAATATACAAAACTAATCTCTGTAGTAAATAAAATTTGCATCAAAAGCTTTACATGATTGTAAAAAAAAAGGATTTAGTGAAATAAAGCACAGAAAATAAAATAATATAAAAAATTCTAGAGAAAAAAGACAAATACGTAATAAAAAAAAAGAAGCAAAATATATAAAAAATACATATATCATAATATATCCATTAATTCTGAAGTCTTAAAGAGCAAAAGCTAAGCTCTATAAAAAATAAAATTAGCATCAAAAGACAGTTTTATATAGCTTGAAAAATGCTTAAGGAAAATAAAGAGCATTAAATAATATATAATAAAAAATACTAGGAAAAAAAATCATAAAAAATATATAAAATAATACATGCCATATATACATCAATTCGCAAGTCTTAAAAAGCAAAAGTTACCCTCTGTAAAAATAAAATTTAAGTCAAATCATCAACCATATATAGAGTAAAAAAAATGTTAAGGAAAATAAAGCACAATAAATAAAATAAAATAAAATAATTCTAGGAAGAAAAAGCAGATATATATGTGAACTTCAACTCTAAAGTCTTAAGGCAAATATAATATCAGCTCACATTATATCTGCCTTTAGGCTTTTGCCTTCACTTCTACCCAAACTGAAGTCACAATATACAAAATTTCTCAATTTCAATTAGAATTCCATCCTAAATCGTATGCCTCATGAATCAAGCTGATCTTGACACTTCGATAGTTTTCATTGCATTTTTTTCTCTCTCTTTCTCTGTTTCTTCATGTGTATGCCCTCAAGGGTGTATGGGGAAAATAAATATATTTCCGGGCTAGTTTTCAGCATTCGTTTATGCAATGAAAAACCTGCCAAGAGTAAGGCAATTACATTCAAAACATTACGAAATAAGGCGAAAAGGTACCTCCTATTTACACGGGGCCCGATGTGGGCGAGAAATACAAAATAGAAGAAAAAAAACAGGACAAACGTCAATGGAAATGGGGGGCAGTAGTACCTACTTTTTCGTAGACTTGTTGTTGTTGGTCGGGTTTTTGCTATAGCTCGAGAAAAAAAAATCGATGGTTGTGAGACGCACTCAAAGAGGGGGTCTGAAAAATACATACGTACGTATGTATATGTGTGTGAGTGTGTGTGTGTGTGTGAGTGTGTGTGAGTGTGTGTGAGTGTGTGTGAGTGTGTGTGAGTGTGTGCGTGCGTGTGTGGGCTACTGAAGCAGTGCGAAGAGAGCGAGAGCGAGCGAGAGAGAGAGTAAGAGAGAGCATAAAGCGCCTACGCACATAGCACACACAAATATCACGCACACACTCGCAGCGTGTTACACGTTATATGTTCTTCTTCTTCTTCTTCACTTTTTTTGGTTCACTTGTCAAACACGTTATGAAAAAGTTTTTCATGAAAGTTTTTCTTCAACTTCAATTTCCAGCACTCACAGATAAATCAAGAGATATATTATATATATCAAAAAAATATATAAAATAATTTTCAATTTAAGCATTGCCCACTCTCGCTCTCCCTCTCTCTCTCTCGCTCTCTCTCTATCTCTGTCGCTCTGGCGTTTAGAAATTATGCAACTTACGTCTCACTCTTGCGCACTTTTAAAGAACAATTAAAAAAAAAGTTTTAACTTTTGCTAGCGCAAATTAAGTGACAATTTTTATATTGTTTGAGTTTTTCATTTAGTTTGTTTGTGGTTGGCGTTTTTCTTGCTTTTCTTTTCTTTTTTCTTTTCTTGGTTTTGGTTTTGGTTTGTTACCTCTGATTTGAACTATCGGGAAATCTAGCACAGAATGAATGAGAATGCCGAGAAAACTCATAGGAAGTGCTTTTTGCCAAACGCAGCGGTATCCTTCAAAAGCTTTCTCGCAAAAAGCTGCGCGCAAAAAAATAGACTACGCACATATACATACACGAGGACACGTGCCTCCCCCCACCCCAAACACATACACGCACACGCACACATACATACACAGCTGACGTCGTTCACTCCTGCTATGTGTGTGCTCCTGCTGTGCCAGAAAGCTGTGACGCGATAAGTCTGAAGGTTTCAAGCTTCTACTACAAAACAACTTGAGCTTTCACTCTCACACACAAAGAGAGACGGAGAGAGAGAGAGAGAGAGACAGAGAGTAAAAGCTCTGATATGCGGTGGTTGCAGCACGGCCAAAAACAAAACAAGTCCTGTCATTGTTGACGCTTTCATCAGTTTTGACACTTGACATTTGCTCGTGCGCCGGCGCGTGACACGACACTCGTGAGTCGCGAGTCGTGATTCGCACGAAAGCCCTCAAATACGACTTGTAGCCCTGGGGCGGTATGTCAGCTGAAATTTAATTGATTTGAAAAGCTTTTGCAGCAAAATACAAAAAAAAAATACAAAAAAAACACCGACAGCAAGACAATATATATATATATATATATATATATATTTTTATATGTTGTATAATAAATAAATACATATTTATATTTATATTTATTTATTTTTTTATATATAGCACATATATAAGGACAGGCCTTAAAAAATAATATAAATAATAAAAAAAACTTTACAGTTGGAATCCACCTTAGTTCTGTCTTGCAGACTTGGTCTAACTGTTGACATTGCTCTTGGGCTCATACTTGTTGAGCTTTTATTGAAGCTCTAGTTTGTTAAGTATTTTCAAAAGGTTGTCAAACGATTATTGTTAATAACTAACTATAAAAATATATATTTAAAAATAACTCAAATTATCATTAGTTATGATAATGTTTTACTGGCCCTCTAATAGTGTATCTTCTCTGGTCAATCTTTGGTAAAAATCATATTTAAAGAAAACAAACCAATTCTTTAGGTGTTTGTTTTATATGCATGATATATTTCAGGATAAATATAGTATTCTTGTAAACTTTAAACGCTTAAGATCCTTATAATAAAAATAAAAAAGGGATTTGTATTTGGAAAATATAGGCTAGTAGAAATAGAAACATAGAAATATGAACTATAATGTACGGTTTTAGGAATTTCAAGATATATATATATATATATATATATATATATATATCTTGATATATATATATATATCTTGGAGTTCCTAAATATATATACATATATACATATTTTTTGTATTTATATTATATACTTGGCACCATCAGAATTTGTCACTATCAGACGATTATTTGTTCTGGCCTCTGCAAAATTTTTAGGAAGTCCAGCCTTTACCTCAAATCAGGAAGTCAAAAACGTGTTAGATCAGCTCTTCGCTACAAGTATCAAAAGTTTTATGAGCGTGGAATTGATATCTTGCCAAAAAGATGGCAATAGGTATTAGATCAAATTGAAGACTACATCATTTGTTGAAATGTTTTGTATATTTAAAAAAAAAAGCATGCTTGAGCTGATCTAAAAAAGCCAAAGTTACTTAGTGACCGACTCAATATATATGCACTATAAAAAAGGATTCACGAATGTCAAGAGCTTACGATGAACTATATATATAGTTCTTTGATCCTATAGATAAGATGAAGCCCTGTGTATATAATATTATACATACACTTATAAACCGATTTTATAAAGAACTTTATCATATATACATTATAGATATATGAATGACTGTCATATCGGTTCTTTTTAGAGTTCAGGGTATCTTTCGGTCGCGCAGTCTCGACTAGCTTCTAGCGGCTTCTTTTATACTGCTTGTGGCTATGAGATCGCAGCGTTCACATGGACAGACGGACAGACATGGCTGGATTGAGTCAGTTTATCATCCGGATCAGTAATTTATATATACTTAACGAGGTCTACCACGCCTCCATCTGTTCAGTTACATACATTTTAGCGAATTCATTATACCCTAAATTTCCATGTCCACTAAACTATTAATGGAATGAGAATAACAATTGGGGTACGCATATCACACAACAGATATCTACATATATATAACATACATATATCTATGTATATATGTTTATATACCATAAAATATACTATAAACACTCGTATCTTTATGATGTTGATTCATAGACATTGAGCTAGTTGGCTCAGTGATAAGCAGGCGATACGAAGAGTGAGATATAGTTTCGTTAGTCACAACTTTCGATAAGCCCGCCATAGATCGAGGCCTATATATATTCATATTTTCTATATGCTATCAGGTATTGTATATATTTAAGGCCTCCAATGTGGACAGAGCACTTTGCATATGGGAAAACCCACCTAGCTGTGGCGGCACTAGAGGTAAATGTATGTGTGTGGGCGTCTCGCAGTCGCACCTGACACGTTGCTTAGAGCTAATCAGTATATAAATATATAGATATGGGTATGTGTGTATGTGTAGATGGCAGGTGGTCATATCTTGTCTCTAGGGAATAATCGGGTGTTTGCCCTATCTTAATGCGCCGTCTCGCTCCCGACTGGCGTCGGGTATAGCTGCATTGCATTCAGTCTCATGTGCGGCGGGCTATTGCTGCGCCGCTCAGAAGCGTATGTGGGAGGTGAGGCGACAGCCGTTGAACCACCAGGCCTCGATGTTGCCGTAGCTCTGGGACCGGTGCGTCCAGCCCGCCTGATGGAGGCGGGCGCAGAGCTCGCAGAAGGGCGAGCTCGTCTCCAGGCGGTAGTGTTGGCGCCACCAGAAGAAGCTGCTGTACTCCTGCTGGTCGGCGGCCACGAAGCGCAGGTGCTCCGCCAGCTGCTCGACGCTGTCGAAGCGGTTCGCATCGATGTACGAGTGCGGCGGCAGGAAGCGGCTGTAGTTGGCGCCGCCAAAGACGACGGGCACAATGTGGCGCTGCAGCGCATTGTAGAGCTTCTCGGTGACGTAGTCCGTGCACAGCGAGTTCTCGAAGGCCAGGTAGAAGAGGTAGTCCGTGTCCAGCATCTCGTCGCAGCGCGGATCGTCGCGTGCACAGCTGCAAGGGGAGAGGAAGAGTTGGTGATCAGCCGGTATCAGTCGAAGGCGTCGGCTACTCACCTGAGGGTGCCGCACTTGCCGTAGATGTCCACCTGGATGTGCTGCTGCAGTGCGGCGGCCAGCTGCTCGCGCTGCGACAGCGTCTTGCAGTGGGACACGAACCAGGCGGCCATCTTGGACTTTGTGTGCCACAGTCGGGCCGCAGTGCTCTCGTTCCAGCTGGCCAGAGGTTCCGGCTGGCGCCAGTGGGGAAACGCAGCCGGAGCCACTAGGGCTCCGGTCAGCTTGTCCGCCAGGTGGACGTAGGGCCAGACGATGTCCGAGTCCAGGCGGTAGGTCATGGTGAGGTTGTAGAAGTGCTGCTCGTCACCCAGCTGATGCTTGGTCTCGCCCGGCGGCTCCATGAGGGCGAAGACGTACGCCTGGTGCGGACTGCGGCGCTGGGGCAGCGGCAACAGCGGCGGAAAGGGCTGCGCCACATGGTAGACGATGGCATCGTACAGCTCCAGGCCGGGCAGGAAGTCGTGTCGGTTGCTCAGCTCGCACTGGTACACGGGGCACTTGAGATCGTCCCGAAACTGTTGCGGCCCCAGCATATCCGCGGGCAGATTCCAGCGCTTATCGCCGAAGAAGCTGCTCCACAGCAGTATCGTCCTGGTGCCCAGCTGCATGCTCGCGCTCACCTGGCGCTCCACCAGGTACTCGTGCAGGATGCCATTCTGGTTGAACAGCGGCGACGTGTTGATCTTGTAGATCAGTGCGGCGAACAGGAACAGGCAGAGCAGCACCAGGCACAGCGTGCGGCGCGTTTGAAAGCGCATGTTCAAGGGCCACCGGGTCGCGGCCAACCAGCCAGCTCGAGCGGTCAACGGCAAGTGTCATCGGCCCGCCCCCGCCGTGTGCCGAGCTCGCTCACCAAAATGACTTATCGACTGATAAGGCGCGAATCGTAGACCAAGCGCCGAAAGCTATCGGGGAATAGATTACAAAATATATAGTTCTTCCCAGCGGTGTGGCCCACCTGAAATGATGATAAATAACGTATATGTCAGTGGAGACAGTGTTCTCATTACAGGCATTTATTGACTTAGACCTCATTACGTTCTCGACACGTTTTTCCGAGGGGTCTTACATCGAGTGCCGCCCGCCTCACATGCTGAACTGCTTTTACTACTTACACCTCTAGTCGTATATATAATAGGTGTGCCGCCTAGGCATGACACTTTTAAGCGTACCTCCAATTATTGGAGGGGTCATAAGGTCTGTGTGCATGTAACCTTTCTTAAGAGGGAGGGACCCTCTGCCCTCCTCTCTCTTTCTCTGGGGATAACGCGCAGGTTATCAGATCTTATATAATAATACATCTATTTTCATTGAAAAAATCGTTGTCCATTGAGTGCTTAACATTAATTTTATATATATTTATCGGATTTATCAGCTTTGCTATGGCCTTAGTGAGTGCAGCGCGCGAGCGGATCTGTCCAGCAGCTGGGCGAGCAGCGCGTAGAGCGTTACGAATCCATAGGCCAGCCAGGTCTTCAATATCAAGATCAAGGGCTTCATGACAGACGACTATATATACATATATATAGATGTATGTCTCTATATATATGTGTGTCTCAGCAAGGTTTCTTCGACTGTTTTGGCTGACAGCTTAGGCGCTTTTCAGCTGCAACAGCCACGGCCAATGCCAGCAGCAGCTGACCATGCATAAATAACAAGTCATTTGAGAATTCGAACACAAGGTTAGCACAGACAGAGACAGAGACAGACATATATGGGACATGCTTGTTAGATTGTAATATTGCCCGCGCGGACTATATGGCGTGGTTAATTTGGCCAAGCCACGCCTGCACGGTAATTGAAGCGCAATCTTGGCACAACACTCACTCACTCATTAGCCTAATGGACTTTTGTCATTCACAATGTAATGCAGGGGCATTACGAGCCAATTTCATTAAATACAAATATTGGTTGCACCACTCGAGCACATCTTAAGTAAGCTAATTCGTACAATTTGCCGTTAAGTGGCTCAATTAAAAAATACATATATATATTGGTATGATGGGATAATGTATTTCAAATACAACTAAGCAAATATATATATATAGGTATATATATTTCTTCATGTTACTAAAAGTAATTTTTCTACATTGCTTTTTACAAATTCTTATACTCTGATTACTTCGTTGCGTCCGCAGTTTATTGACTTCGCCTTATCGCAACGCCAAAATTCGTGCGTAAGTCGGAATCTTCACAAGATTAGGGGCTGAATCATGCAACTAAATCGAATTAACAATTGCCAAGTGGGGAAAACAAGTGTGCACAGTTACAGCTTATCAAGAAAAACAAAAGAGAAAACAAATTGCAAATAGAGTAAAGAGAAAATTTAAATACAAAATACTGGACAAATTTTTGGATTTTCGCTATTCAAAACGGGTAACTAATAACAGGATCATACCTATGGGCACGTGGCAGCACAGGTCGCGCACGGCTCTACATGGTATGATGGGCACATACATACATACATACACACACGCGCAGTATTTACAAATACACATCGAGTTTAGGTCTAGTAGTACATATGTATTATCACAATGGACGACTGCCAGGCAGTCTAGATGCCGCAGCAGGAGCGGTGCACGGCGGCGTTGGCGGTGCCACTTTCGTCCTGGTCCGCCTCGACTCCGTCATCCGAGATCGAGTTTTGTAGTCGCAAGGCATTGGTGTCGCTTTGCTGCTTGCTGCCATGGTGCTCCACCATCAGGCGGGTGAGCAGCTCGAACAGCTCGCTGACGCCGTCGTTCTCCTTGGCGGACGTCTCCACATACTGGGCGCCGACGGTTTGCGCATAGCGCAGCGCCGTCTCATAGCTGATGGCTCGCTGCTCCTCCAGGTCAGTCTTGTTGCCCACAATAATCAGAGCAATTTCGCTTCCGCGCATCTGCTTCAGCTCGCGCACCCACGACTTCACCTTCTGGAATGAGTCCTGATCGGTGATATCGTACACCAGCAGGGCGCCATCCGAGCCCCTGTAGTAGATGGGCCCCAGGGCATGGAAGCGCTCCTGCCCGGCCGTATCCCATATGTTAAGCTGTGCGCGTCGTTCATCTGGCAGCATCACTTTCTTGGTCACAAAGGACGCCTGCAGCGTGCTGAGGTGCTGGGTATTGAACCTGTCCTCCATGTACCGCAGCACTAGCGAGGTTTTGCCCACACAGCCTACAAATGCGCAGCACATTAGATATACATATAGACAACAGCAACAACAACAACAGCAACAATAACGACAACGACAACAATTGCGATTGTGGGTTTAGTCACCTTCGCCCAGCAGCACGGCCTTAAAGTTCAGCGTGGGCCCAGCACCTGGTCTTCGCGAACTCATTGTTGGTCCACACGTTAGCAATTTGATAAGCGGCTCCGAATCATTTAGTTACGATGACACTTGGAATTTTATAATTGATTTTACTCTTATAGATATACATATAACAATACGTTTTGTCAAACTGTCCAGAAGAATCGCATGATAGTCGCCGATAGTCACTGTGGCGGCGTGTCGATAACATGTTGGTGTAGTACTTTTGGTATTTAAATACGCGTGTGTTGCCAGAATAGCAGCTAATTTAGTAAAATGCCAAAAAATACTATGCAAGCTATCGATATATGCGGTCGCAACAGCAATGTTATCGTGCTTATATTTGGCGCGCTATTTGATTTGGTATTAATATGTATGTTTAATATGTGGTCAATTTGCAATTGTGTTGGTTTAAAAAATAGAATAATAATATTAAATATCAATTGTTGTCTTTTTTTTAATTTTAGCACAATTTAAGCCCCCTACTCATACTGCACTTTATTGCCCAACGCGCTAAATTCCAGCACACAGCACACTCGGGTCTGGGGGCGTGCGCACATCCGTTTCGACCAAGCTGCCGTTGTTTGTGCTGTTGTTGTTCACACCACGCTTGCTCTCAATTGCGGCGACACTACGCAGAGCCGCACTTCACACGCTCCCGGAATCGCGGAGGCAGAGAGAGAGAGAGAGAGCACAAACATTCTTGGGTACATCTTACAGTGGGCCGCGCGTGTGGATGCTGCGTAGACAATGCTACTCTACATTCGCTCTCCATTCATTAGTCGCGCGAAAAACAACCATCGTACACACATCTCTCTCTCTCTCTCGCCTCTCTCACTCCCCATTGACTCTGCTCTCATTTGTCACGCGCTCTCTCTCTCTCTCTCTGGCTCCGGCTCTGTCTTTGGCTCCGGCTGAGAGGCTGTGGCATCTGTTTTCCTATGACAACGGCAACGGCGCAGCTCTGGCCCGTGCTGGGCTTTCATTCTAGAATTAAGTGCCGACACAGCAGGAATCTAAAATCTCGCAGCGTCAGGCGCGCTTCGTGTGCCTCCAAAAAAAACCCGGAACCGAACCGAACCGAACCGAACCGCAACGAGCCAAAACGAAGCCAACGTGAATGTGTAACGGTATCGGCAGCGCCAATTGCAATGCAACAAAGGCTCCAAATACACTGAAAACTCAAGCGATTCACGCTAATTGCATTACGAAAAGTTAGTTCGAATCCAGGACTTTTTGTGATTTCCTTTTTTCTTTTGAAGTGTCTTGAAGATATCTTTTGGTAGCAGCCTAATTCCTGCCCTACAAAGACACACGCACACATAGAGCACAAATTTATTTGGTGTACACACACACACACGCACACGCACACAAAGTGCTTTGCTGTCGACGTCGACGTCGGCGTCGGCGTCGCATTTGGCATACATAAAGTTTCGGCCGGGCCGTTAGAATTCAAAAGCCGCCGCAGCTCTAACGCCTAACGGTAGATGCTAGAGTGCCGCTTGGTGAGGGAGTGTATGTGTGTGTGTTGGTGTGTGTGTGTATTTGGTCAGTAAGCCAACAACAATTGCGTCAAAAGCAAAAGCAAAATTATTTTGTCTGCTTTGAATTTGCGCTTGACGACGTCGCCGTCGACGTCGGCGTCGCCTTTCGGGGTTGCTGTTGTTGCGTCTTTCGTATTACGCACTTTCGCACACACACACACACGCACACACACACACACACGCACGCATAGTCAAAGGATTTGTGGCGTAAAAGGCGAAATGCGCAGCAAATGCAATTGCCACGCCCCACACCGCCAGCCCGCTCTGCTGCTACATGCGTGTGTGTGTGTGTGTGTGTGTGTTGGTTGTAACTTTTGCATTTCTAGGGATACACAGGATACACAAAATGCGCGTTAGCTCCATAAAGTGAAGTGAAAAGCGCCAAGCATAACAAAGGCCAACAGGCAAAAGAAAGAAAAAAAACAAAAAAAAAGAAGAACAAAGAGAAGGAGAGGAGTGAGAAGAGAGGAGAGTGGAGAGAGTGGAGAGTGGAGTGCGTACAGGACGTGAGGACGTGCTAAATCCCAAACAAAAACAAGTGTGTGCAGGAATTCGTCGTCCAAATTCAGCGAGAGGCAAGCAGGAACAGGAACAGGAGCAGGAGCAGGAACACTAGGCTCAGGGGGCAGAGCGAGCATGGACAGCTCGCCGGACTTGTCGCTGTCGCTGAAGCTGCGCCGCGGCTCGAGCGACTCGCGCGACAACTTCTACATGGACTTCGCGCAGGGCATCGACTCGGACATCGAGGAGGTGGACAACAGCAATACAAACCTGGACGCTGCCCTCGCCTCGGGCTCTGGGATCCAGATGGCGCTGCCGCCGCCGCTGCCCACAGTGCCGCTAAGCGACGAGATGCTGCTGCTGGTGGCGCCGCCGCCGCCGCCACCGACGACGACGACGACGACGTCGACGCTGCTGGGCCAGCCGCTGCCCACGCTGACTGAGACGGACGACATGCCGCCGACGCCGACGCCGCCGCCGCAGCAGCAGGCGAGCTTGGAGGCCAGCTCGCCGCCGGGCTCGCCCAGCAACTCGGTGCTCGAGCTGGAGCTGATACCGCCGCCGCCGCTGTCGCCCATGGACGACGCCGGGCTGCGCACCGACGACGACGACGGCGAGGAGACGGACGACGCCGAGGAGGCGATCATCGAGCCGCCAGCCATGATGCAGCAGCAGCAGCAGCAGCTGGAGCTGGAGACCGACGCCGATGCCGACGACGACGACGACGAGGATGAGGACGACGAGGACGAGGATGACGACAAATCCACACCGCCGCCGCCGCTGCCGCCGCTGCCCTCGAACCTCTCCTATGTCCAGGGCAGCGTCACGCCCCCCTTGACCAAGTCGCCGTCGACGTCGCCCTCGCCGCCGGCAACGCCGCCGCCGCTGCCGGAGCTCAACATCTGCAAGATGGTGTCGCCGCCGGCGCAGCACATTAGCCAGATACCGCCGCTGACGCCCTCGTCCGAGAGCGAGGAGGAGTCACAGACGAACTCCCAGCCCATTGCCAGGCAGCCAGAGCCAGAGCCGGCACCGCAGCCGCAACCGGAGCCAGAAGCCGTAGCCGAAGTGGAGACAGCACCAGAGCCGGAGCCGGAGCCAGAACCGGAGCCAGAGCCGGAACGTGAGCCGGAAGCTGAGCCGGAGCAACAACCCGAGCCGGAGCCGGAGCAGCCGCCCATGAGCGGAGGTCAGCAGCTGGCCGCCGAGGATTACAGTCGATCTCTGGACAATGAGGACGAGTCCACCACGATCACAACGCCGCCCAGCAATGGCTACTCGGCCTCCTCGATCATTGCGCCGCCGCCGGAGAACTTTGGCGAGCTGGACGAGGATAGTGTGGACCGTGGCTTCATACCGCCGCCGCCCGCCGGGCTCGAGGACGCCGATGAGCCGCAGCCGCAGGAGGCGCAGTCGCAGTCGCTCGACGGCGACGACGACGAGCTGACCAAGGTGGAAACGGACGAGCTGTCCATGGACAAGCTGTCGCTGCATGTGGCCGACGAGGAGGCCAACGATGAGCCAGCCGACAGCATCAGCTCCCCGAGAGCCGCCAGCATTGCCAGCGGTGGCATCATGTCCACCAGTGGCGCCATGGCTGCCATGGGCGCTGGCGCCGCACTGCCAGCGTCGCCCAAGTCGGACGGGCGCGTGCCCAGTCGCAGCGGCAGCCAGCGCTCCCATGCCGGCTCGCGCACCAGCTCCCAGCACGGCTCGCGCATTGGCTCCCACGCGGGCTCGCGCGCCGGATCGCGTGCTGGCTCACGCACTGGCTCCATTGCCTCTGCCGCCGCTGGTGTGCCCGTGCTCTCGCCACAGGCCTCGCTCAAGTCGCAGGCGTCCGTCAAGTCGCAGGCCTCCGCCTCCATCTCGGAGCGAAGTCCCGCTCCGTCGGTCAAGTCGTCGCAGCGCAGCGCCGAGCGCATCCAGAGCCCGCCCGTGGGCGAGAGTGCCCCGGCCATGCCGTCGCCCCCGCTGATGCGCAGCTCGCCCCCGGAGCTGGCCAAGAGTCCACCGCGGCAAATGCACAGCCCGCCGCGCATCACCACGCCCCCGCGCGTCTGCAGTCCCCCGCTGGTGAGCAGCCCACCCAAGCTGGCCGAGACGGCTGCCGCAGCAGCCGCCGCCTCAATGCCGATGGCGCCCAAGGAGCAGCTCGGGTAAGTTAACTCGAAGAGTATAATATTATATATTATATATTGTATTGTATATATTTACACATCTCACTATTACACTGTAAATATCTTTTCCAATAACACACTACTACAAATAATATTCAATTCTGACATTGACACTTTTACACTGTAAATATTGTTCCAATAACACACTACCACAAATAATACACAATTCTGATTAGGTTAAGTTGCCAAAATGGTAACAGCACACTAACCATTGTAAATAAAGAACCTACATTTCAAAAAAAAAAAAAAAAAAAAAAAAAATTGTATATGGGAGCTCTATAAAGTATGCAACATTTTATCAATGAATCAGAGTCTATAAAATGTTAGTTCGCTTTGATATATTTTGTAATCGATAATTATCGATAATGACGCTCTTCGCATCTTTACTTTATTTAATTGTATAGTTCACTTTTTTTTTGTGCTATCCCACATTCGGATATTCGGCTATCGGCTATTGAAATCTCTTTGATATCTTTGATATCTGCCCTATATGCAGTGTCGATCAGCTGATTAGCTTTGAGTTTTTTAAAGCTCTGATTTAAATGAAATAAATTTTAATAACTAAGAAATTTGATCAGTTATGATGGAAAGAAGTCAGGAAATTGTCCCTGTAAGATTTCACTTTGTATAACTTTTTTTTTAATTTTTTCATTTCGAAAAATGTTTTTTTCTTTGTCAATATAAACAGTGTTATTCAGTTGTATGATTTTGAGCTCTTCAAAACTCCGATTTAAATAAAATAAATTTTGTTATATCAAATGATTGATGAGCTTTGTTAAAGAAAAGTTTCTGCCCTGTAGGTTTTCATTTTATACGACATTTAATTATTTTTTCAAGCACCTTTCGGGAAGGTATCTTCTTTTTTATGGGCTCAACTGAATTGTTTTAAGTACTGAATCTTGTTTTACAAAAATTATACAACTCAAAATTTCAAGTTGCTGAATAACACAAGCAATGAAGGTATAGCGTCCTTTTCTTATAGCACTTATAGCACTTTCAATATAAGGTTGATAACATGTGAGCATGTGTGCTGTATGAGATGCGAGCTTAAAAGTGAATGATAGGTAGACAGCTGTGGGAACTAATTTGTTCAATCATAATTTGTGATTCCCATCATATTATCGAATAAGAAATACATATAAGCCAATTCTCTTACATAGATTTAAAGTTCGTCTTACGAATGAATCTAAGAACAATAGTGGAAATTAGTCAGAAAAAATGTATCTATGTGTGCATATATTCGGGTATCTTTTCTCCCGACTCAGCTCGTCTATTCCAATCCAATTTATCAAGTCCCACCAATAACTTAGATGTGTCTATGCCCAAGACACACATTAGCTTAGTCCAGTTGCAAGCTTGCTAATTACCAGTCTCATCTAGCTACTCGTCTCTCATATCTTTCTCTTGATCAAGCAAATGCTGTAAGTCAAACTTAAATTAGCTTGGCCTAATCACCAAAGTTCCCAATTGTCTCTCGTATCTCATTACTTAACTCATTGGCCCACTTTCTCTCAGTTGCTTTGGACGTATCGCTTAATCGTCTCGAGGCGATGAAATTGATATTTTCTGCCCCATAATATGAGTTGTCCGTCTTAGTCTCGAGTAAGAGCTATCTATATAAACCATCTGTTGTTGGCTGGGTTCCTTACTCAAAAGGATGGGCCTGCCTACTTAGCAAGCACTTTAAGCAGCATATAGAGAGGGAGAGGGAGAGATAGAGAGTGAGAGAGAGGGAGACTCCATTGCCTACTTCTCGTCTTTGTTAATTGCATAAACGCTGCCTTGGCTCTCAGCGGCCGTTGTCTGGTTCCATTAGTTGCTGTTAATAGCCGAGCAAAACTGTTTAACTCGTGCACTCGACACTTGCCGCATGTTGCATGCAGCCGTGCGGTGCCTGCGCGTCGCCTGGGGCCCCTGTCTGACGCGCGCTCTATAAATGTGCTGCCTTCCAGCGCGCATCCTGCTACACTTTGCATTAATTAAACATCACGTTTCCAGTGCAACACCCTGACAAGTTGCAAAGCCATTCAGGCCGCACAACCCACGCAGCCCACGCACGGCCCACGCGGCGTATGCGGCATTTGTTAATGTGCATACGTCACGTTAGCCGCTGTCGCCAGCATCCACTGTGTCAGATGCAGCAGCGGCAGTCGAGTTAATTGGCTCGCCACGAACGAATTGCGCAACAAAGAGCGTGTCTGCAGGTTATTGTCCTCCGTCGATGTCACCTGCTGGCGCCCACTGCCACGCCCGTAACCCAACCCAACCCGACCCAACCCCCACCAAAATGGGTCAATTGAAAGTTTTGCCGCAGCCAAAGGACCAGTTGCTGCCCCCACCCCGGAAATGGACGGCCATTCAGCGTGCGCACGGCATTTGCGGTTGTGTTTGCTCAGCCGAGCCGGGTCAGCAGCTCTAATGGACACTTCCAGGCCAGCGCCCAAGACTGCGACTTGAATCAGCTGTGAATGCACAGGTGCACACAAAGACGGACGTCGAGCCGCAGTCAAATGAATGCCCAGCGAGCGCCATTGATTGGCAGCTGAATAGCCCGCCTAGGACAGGCCCACAAACTATCGATGGATCTGCTGACGGGCTTGACTTTGTGCCGTGTCGACGCATCCATTTATGCAACAGTCGTGTCGAGGGCAGGTTAACAACCCCAGCACGCTTTTAGAAATCGGATTATAAAAGAGCGATTGAGTGCATGACCCACAGTAACCACCACCAAGCAAGCAGGCAGGCAGGCAGGAGCCACAGTCAGTCAGGCAGGCAGGCAGCTGGCACGACTACAGTGTCCTGTCGACTGGAAGCACGCCGCAAACGAGCCAGAGTCGAGCCGATGTCAAGGTTATTTATGTATAGTTGCAGCGAGCCTTGCCACACTTGTTGCCAGTCCCGACTCGCGTACCCTCAGACCAAGTACCTTTCCCGGCTCCATAAGGACAAGTGCCCCGTAGAAGTGCTCGACAATGTTGTCGAGTGCCAAGCGCATAGACACTCCAGCTCCGACTCAAACTGCGACTCAATCTGTATTTGAATCTGAATCTGCGTCTGTCAACTGCATTTTTTTTATATAAACAAATCATGCATATGAATTCATTCCGCTGAATGCTTTCCGCGCGTGTGTTTGGAGTGCGCATGCAAATGAATGAATGTGTCAAGGATTCGTGCTAACAACCTCTGAGACGGCAGTCAATGCGTTTCCCATATCGCTGCATGTTGACATGCGGCTGCCAATCCAACTATCTGTCAAACTTTCTGCCCGCCCATCACGCTATCTGCATGTTTATGGATAATATTGTATGACAAAGTTTCGCCAGATCTCGTTGAGTTGAGGTCATTAACCATGTGGATATAAATATATATATAAATATATACCCATGGAAAATGGGAATTCAGAGTATAACGTTTTTGTAATCGCGTATGTAAAAGTCACAAGGTGGCGTGACAGTCTGTGAAGTATATATATTATTGATCAGGACGATGAACTGAGTCTTTTTAGCCATGTCCGTCCGCGTGTCCATCCCTGCGTCTGTCCGTCCGTCCATCCGTCCGTCTATTCAATCGTCTGTCTGTCCTTCCATCCGTCCTTCCGTCTGCTTGCCCATCCGTCCATTTATCCGTTCGTCTCTCCTTCCGTCGATCCGTCCGTCCGTACACCTGTTCGTCCATCTGTCAATCTGTCTAACAGTGCGTCTATCTGTCCGTCCTTTCCGTCCTTTCGTCTGCCCTTCCGTTCTTCCTTTCGCCTGTCCAGCCGTTTATCCGTTCGTTCGTCTATCCGTCTGTCTATCCGGCCGTCTGTCCATCCGTCGGACGAAATCGGACGGATGGACAGATATCCCTCTGTTCGTGTCTCGTAAACCACAAGAGCTTGAGACTTTATATTTGAAATATATACTCGTATCTATCATATATAATACAAGCCCATCATTTTTTTCGGTAGCTCATCCCATTTTTTTTAGCATCGAAAAAACTTGTCTTTATTTTTAAAGCGTACCTTGAACACTATAGAAGCTGGAGACTTTAGACTGACTGTGTAGGCTTTTGTAATGAATACAAACAATTTCTATATGTATATGCATACCTGGGATACCTCCCTTTGGGGAACTAAATTTGCCAAAATCGTATTTGGAATACTAGACACTTGCGCCACACATATGAATGTCATTATAATGCTCTGAAAATACGATAAGGGAAGTCCATCTAGAAGAACAGTTACGCAACGATTAAGCTCCCATAGCATAGCCCATGAGCGCAGTCGTTGCGTTAACTGCGCAGTAAGCAGCGCGTGTGCTTGCGCCTGTGTGTGCTTGCTTGTAATTTTCATAATGTATTTATGCCTCAAAGAAGAGTATAATGATAGAAAATTTAGCCTTTTATCATAATAATGATAGGAAATTTCAGCTTTCATCATAATATATATATAATAGAATCTTGGCTCATATTCTAACCTATTCCTAGAGTTCAGGGTACCTCCTATTCGAGCAGACTCAACTATAAAACACCCTTACTTGTTGAAGTTGTAGCTGAAAATTGTCTATTATAGTCCTCATTTGCCTGTCAGAGTTTCGTTTAGCCTTAATTACACGTCCGTCGCGCGCTGGAGTTGCAATTCAGCGAGTTGCTACCCCAGGCCCAGAGCTAGACTATGCACACCTCTACAATATATATGTATATATGTATGTATGTGATCTATATGTATGCAGCTAGAGATTGTGCCTGCTGGAGAACGATTAGTTTCAATTGCCGCAGCCGCGCTTTATGGAGGGGGTTTTTCATTTGTTTGTTTGTCATTTTTTTTTCCACATTTTTCGCTGCTGTTATTAAGCACAATTTAGGCGCACACCGAACTAGTGTGTGGGAGTATGCGGCATACAATGGATATATTTATATGAGGAGGAGGAGAATTAAAACACGCTGCTTGACACTGACAATGACACGGATCACGCTTGATTAGGGCCGCCAAATTGATTTACGGCCAGTGATTGGAAAGATCTGAGCTGAGCTGAGCGAAGTCACCGCTCGCCGCTCTGCTTGATCCGATCTATTTGAGTTATTTCTTTTTGATTGAGCTGCAATTGTACGCGGAGTACTTTGCATACTTTGCCTTTGTGCTCGAGTCGACTCGAGTGCCGCACAATGTGGCCGTCGACGGAAGTGTCTGGCACCCGAAACGATGATGGGCCGTGGCCATTCAGTGGACTGAGCGCTCCCATGGCAACGGCGGGGGCCATTATTTAATTAAGCCACTGTTGCGGCCGTGTCTGCAGAATATCTGCGCGCGAATAATGCGCATGGAATGGGGGGCCTCGTGCATGGCCAGCGACTGGCCGCAGAGTCAGTCAATCGATGTCGCTCAGCGCTGCGACTGCACTTGATCTGTTGCGGGGCCAGCTAAGTAATCCATCGCTCACCTTCCCATGCCTTCCTCCACTTGCAGCAGCAACAGCAACAGCAGCAGCAGCAGCCGCAGGCTCTTCAACCGGCCCGATCCGTCATTCGCCACGCTCACCTTCCAGGATGAGCAGCAATCGCAGTCGGCGCCGCCAGCGCAGTCCGCGCAGCAGTCGCAGCTGGCCGGCGGCGAGCCCGTGTCCGCTGCCAGCGTCGTGACCAGCCAGCCGCGTGCCCACTTCACGAGTAGCCATCACCACTACCATCTGCCGCACCAGTTCCAGCATCCGCACCACCAGAACCACCACACGCACAGCGTGCGCGTGCCCACGCCCACGGTCCCGAGCAGCTATACGCCCGCCTCGGACTCCGACGGCCGCTCGCCGAGCAACCTGCGACGGGCCATGCCGCCCGTGCTGAGCAGCACTCTGCTGGCGACGCCCGGCGACGCTGGCCACGTGACGGTAGCCGTGTCCCCGGGCCGCCTCTCGGCGCGCTCCTCGCAGCATCACGTGACCATCGACGAGTCCAACTTGCCAACCAAGTGCAACACGGAGCGCGCCGGGCCCAGCGGCCTGATACTCGTCGGCGGCGAAGGGGACGGCGACGAGAACGCCGGACCCGGCGGCGACAGCTCGGAGCCGCCCTCGTCGCCGGGCAGCAGCTCGCAGTGCCAGGACCGCCAGAGCGGCCAGCTGGCCCTCATGTACCACTCGCATCAGCTGACCAACTACCCGGTGATGCCGGCCATCAAGCGCACGCATCGCCCCTCCTTCGTCTATCCGCCAATGCCGCGCGTCAAGGCGTAAGTAACAGGCACAACTCACATGGTGTTACCTTCTCTATAATGTTTCCATTTGATATCCATTTGACAGCGGCGATGCTCTGGCCACACTCTTCTCGGCTCTCTACGGCAAGCTGCTGGTCGTCATGGGCGTGGCCTTTCCCATGGCCGAGGTTATTTCTACCTACATTCCGCCATCGTTCTATGAAGTAAGTTCCATTTGAATCTTAAATTATCTTAAAAGATAAGGCTGTATGTGTAGAAAGAGAAGGAGAGAGAAAGAGGGAGAAAAAAGTATGCGACCTGGCCTATAGATGTCCTATGGATGTCCTAAATTATATAGAAAATATATATAAAACTATGAGATCACATACCTATGGATGCCTATGCCAGGTCTCATATTCTTCTCGATCCTCTCATAGTTCTCAAAGTTATCTTAGTCCTCCCAACTCTATTTCTCTTAATTTTCCTATTTCTCTTATTTCACCTAGTTGTCCTAGCTCTCCTAGCTCTCCCGACTCACCTAGTTCTCCTAGTTCTCCTAGTTCTCCTAGTTCTCCTAGTTCTCCTCAGTTTTCTTAGTTCTTTTACTTCTCTTACTTCTTCTCATAGTTAGCTCTCTTAGTTCGCCTAGCTCTCCCTATTCGACTAGTTCTCCCACTTCTCCCAATCCTCTTACTTCTTTTACTTATTTTACTCCTCTTACTTCTTCTCATACTTAGCTCGCTTAGTTCTCCCAGTTATTTTAGCTCTCTTGCTTCTCTTACTTTTCTTACCTTATATACTTTGGTTACTTCTCTAACTGCCCATACATCTACTTATCTGAGCTTCTTTCCTTAGCTCTCTTGGTTCTCTTAGTTAAATTTTCATATGTTTTTGACTTTATTTTCAGGTTTAAAGTCATTTCTTTATTCTTATGTTCCTAGCCTTATTTTGAATTTTATTTCCTTTATTTCTCAAGTTTTTATAGTCCATTCTTATTTAATTTATTTCGTTTCATGTTATTAGGTTCTCAGTCATACAAATATTTAGACCTTCCAGACTTTATATATACACTGCGCGGCATCAGGATAGCGCACCCTTCATTTTCTTCGTTAATGCTGAATATTTTCTATATCATTCGAGATATCGTTCTAATTTTTTTTCCTATTGGACTCTATTTTATTTACTTTAAAGTGTAAAAAATTGAGCTCTGAAAAATTCTTGGAAATATTTTTAAAAATTCTTTGAAAAGAAGCTCACAAAAAACGGTTGCTAAAAGTTCTTCATCAGGATAGTGCATTTAAATTCAATTGTTGATATCTCGCTCAATTTGGCAACTAGAGTCACCAATTTTTTTTTTGTAGGTCATAAATATGATCTTTGTTAAGAACAAGTTTAATTTATGAAAAAATATACTTTAGTTTTTTAAGGAAAAATCAAAGATTGAAACATACTTTGATTTTTCAGCCTTTTAGCCAAAAATCAAACGATATAGAAAATGTTCAACATTAACAAAGAAAATGAAGGGTGCGCTATCCTGATGACGAGCACTGTATTATTTGTCTATTTTATCTATACTTCATATCATTTTCAGTTTTTGTTAGTTTTACCTTAAATTCTCTTTTTCCTCGCTAATCCTTAACTTCTTCATTTATTAAATCTTTAACTACTTACTTCTTTTATTCCTTATTTCCTAAATTCCTTCATTCCTTAATTTTGTAATTTTTCTATTTCCTAATTCCTTTATATTTTTTACTCTTTTCAATTTCTTTCATTGGAAAAAGTTTTCCATTTTGTTAGTTTATAGCTGACAATATTCATAAGCTTGCCTTAGGCACATCTTCTTCATCTACATTTCCTTCATATCTTCAATTTTTATATCAAATTGTTACCCCGACAATCCGAAATTTCAATTGTCTCCAGCTCTCATAAATTTCTCTAAATACAATTTCTTTTTTGCTCTCTCTCCCCGCCAGGTTTACTATTTGTACTTGTACATTGGCAGCATGATCTTTCTGCTGTTCATGTACGCCACGCTGCTGTGGGGTCGCCCCAAGCTGCCCGTGCCCGTGGGTAAGTGCATCAATGTTTTGACCATGCTCTGGCAATGATGAGAACCTTGACATTTGCAGCCACCTCGCCGAGCAAGACGACGTCCAAGGTGAACGCCTCGGACAGCATGGACGAATCGGATACGGACAGCACGACGACGCGTCGCCGCATCCAGCCGGCCATACCCGTGCGTCGTCCGTCGCTGCTGTCGCCGCTGGGCAGGCAGCATCACTACGGCAGCTTCTACTTGCGCATGGGAGCAGTCGGTGAGTGGGCAGCTCCAACTGGAGTCCAGAAAGGAGGAGAAGTTCTCATCTTGGTTTTATTTTCTGATGATCTTTGCAGCATTCGGCATTGGTAGCATGATCTATTCGGGTCTGGAGTTTGGCCAATACTTCGAGTTGAATCCGGATACGAAGTGCCACAACGTGCTGCTCGCGCTGACGCCAGCGACGCGCATGGCCTTCATCTTCATTCAGATGTACTTCATATTCCTGAACAACGAGCAGATCAAGGTGTACCGCTACAAGATCATCGCCCGCTTCGGCCTGATGCACATGATCGGCACCAACCTGGCCGTCTGGCTGAACGTGCTCATCCAGGAGACGAAGCACGAGATTCTCACCTTCTACAACCCGGAGAATCGCACGCTGCGCATCTCGCATCGCATTCCGGGCCACTCGCGCGGACACGCCGTCATCGCGCACGATCCGACGGCCCACTTGCGGGTGCCGCGCGGCCTGAAGGGTCCCTACCAGATCTTCGAGTGCCGGCGCACCAACATCATCGGCACCCTGGTGCAGGACGCCTCGCCCTTCCTGTTCCCCTGCACCATCGAGTACTCGCTGATCTGTGCCGCCATCCTCTACGTGATGTGGCGCAGCATCTCGCGGCCCCAGACGCCCACGCCCCAGCGCCCGGACATGATTAGCTCGCCGATGAAGCGCTCGCCCCACCACTACTCCGTGGACTGCGCCCGCGCCCACAAGGGCCTGTTCGTGGGCATACTCATCCTGGTGCTGACCATCATCTCGCTGATCATCTTCTTCGTGCTGATCTCGCGGCCGGAGTTCGTGGCCCTGGCCGTCACCGAGGTGACCATCTGCGAGCTGCTCATCTACGGCACGGCGACCATAGCCACGCTGCTGGGCATGATACAGATCCGGCACCTGCAGTACGACGCCTACCGCAGCTTCTCCCTGGACGACATCCTGCTGGTGGGCGCGCAGACCGGCTCGTTCCTCTACAACATCTTCACGGTGATCGCCGGCCACTTCACGCTGCGCAGCGACGACATGCTGGTGCCCATCAACGCGCTGGCCTCCATCGTGCAGACCGCCTGCCAGACCATGTTCATCCTGGACGCCAGCCGGCGGCAGGCCGTCAGCCCCGAGCACATACGCAAGAAGCCCGGCCGGGAGATCGTCACGTTCATGCTGGTGGTCAACCTGGCCATGTGGGCCATCAGCACGCTGGAGAAGTCGCGCGCCGAGTCGCACCCGATACAGCTGAACTTCTACGGGCTGTGGGCCTGGACCATCATCACGCACGTCTCCATGCCGCTGGCCATATTCTATCGATTCCACTCGACCGTCTGCCTGTGCGAGATCTGGAAGCGGGCCTACAAGCTCAAGCCGACGTACATGTGAGAATTCGCCCGCTTGCGCATTCAGAGCATTGCGCAGCAGCAACAATTTTGCGAGGATCTCAAGACCAATCTGTCCTACTGCTACTGCTCCACAACTCTGGCTGGCGGCGATCTCGAGACGGTTGACGAGGTGGACAGCGGCGAGAGCGGCAATGGCAATGGCAACGGAAATGGCAATGGAAATGGTAAAGGCAAAGGAAATGGTGCCAATGTTGATGCTGAAGCAGGAGAAGGAGCAGCAGCAGGAGCAGGAGAAGGAGCAGCAACAGGAGCAGATGGAGCCGGGGATGCAGCTATCCAGCTGGACGAAGGCGAACAGGGCGGCGGCAGCGCAGCGAGCCGATTGGCACGGACCCACGGCCGGGCGCTGTCGCCGCAGAGCCTCAACGCCGAGAAGGCCTTCTGTCCGGTCTACGTTATAAATGGCGAATGAGTTTACGCTCACTTTGAGTTCATCGACGCGCTGAGCGGCCATGAGCTCAACTTTGTTTAGCACGCCCACACGTGGGGCAGCCCATCTTAGACCACATCACTCACCCCACCATCCAATGACCCACCATCTGGAACACCGACGTCACGAACCCACATTCAACTTCAGCCCGGGCGGGTGCCGAGCCACCGAAAGCATTATAATCGACAAGACAAAGGCATGAAACATATCCGCAAGTTGGAAATGGCAATGGAACATACATATTTAAGACAACATACACATACATATGCATCCGTATATAGTAAACACTCCAAAAGGCATAGAGTAGAGGAAACTCCCAGACCCCAATCAAAGTAAAAATCTCGTAGTTTTCTAAGTAATTTGTGTGTGCGTCGATCCCCAAGTCGAGTCCGTCTGAAGTTGTGGCTCTCCGAGTAGATGCCTGAAGACATCGACCCTTAGCTACGGTCGCAGCACATCAGAAACCTTTTTAGAGTAGAAGCTCCCTCCTAACTGAGTGTATCTGTATGTGTTTTCGTATGACAATGTTACAGTTTATATATATGATATCAAAATAATGATATATATACACATATATATTCGTATACCCACAAGTTAGATTCATATTTATTCCAAATTGCATAAGAATATACAAATATTTCAAAATGTTGGTGTTATATGGTATATGGTATATGGTTAAAGAATAACAAGTTCCACAATGGCTAACAGAAAGTATAAACAAAATGAAATTTCCATTCGTACAATACTTCGCAAAACAAATTATGTTGACTCTATAGAGACTGAATCTGTGTCCCAAATGACCAGCCCGAAACTTCAACAGCAAAAAATCTTCAACTGAGAAGCGCTGAGAGAGGCGCTGCCGTAAAACGAGTTGTGAATCGTCAAGCAAAATAATAATACAATAGTATTCATATAATCTAAAGAGTTCGACTTAACAATATACAATACACAATACGATATGATATGGTACCAAGCTAAAGCGTACATAGTTGGGAATTCCTGCAGTTCGATGAGGAAGCACACATTATTTGCATTAATCGTAGACATTGCTAAGTACATTGAAATAAAAATACATCTACTTGCATATTAAATATAAAGCGAGAAACACACAAAAAACCCCACCAAATGCGAGCGATAAAGTCAAACAACCATGAAAAGTATTAACTATATTGAACTACATAGTAGCATATGATATAGAAAGGTTTATAGTGTCTAAGGTCTATAGAGTATATATACACACACTTACTTACATATTCATATACTCGAATGTTTATAATCAACAGCAATACCAACTACATTTTCTGTTGATATCAAACATATATATATTTGCTGCACTTTAATGTCGAATTTCGTATAGACATGATCCCCTTATTGTTGAAAACTCCCCGTTTATTATTATTGATCCTAACTCGTTGCGGATACATAACGAAATTTGTGTTTGTTGAATTGCAATTTTGAATTACAAACTAGATGTTCTATTGGAGACTATTTGATAAGCATTGATATACTTGTTGAGAGCTTCGTTCACCCTTATTTATAGGTTCTTGTGATAATTTATCTAACTATACGCATGCTTGCATACGTACGTATGCCAAACACTTCATTTACAATTCATATACAAAGAAAAAAAAAGAAAAAAGAATAATACATAGCTAAGACTATAATATATATACATTAAATATTCAGTATGGATTAAGCTCAAACGATAGAAGGACAAATCATAAACAGCTCAATGAGAAGTACATTCGAAACGCACAAGTCAGAAGCAAAGGAAACAACAACAACAACTAACTATATAGAAACTGTACTTTTAAATACTTAAGAGGAAAAATAAATTTTTTTTTGTCTACCATAAAGGTATAGCCTAGCATTAATATATATACATGTGTGTGTGTACAACCAAATGTTCTACATGCATAAGTTTTTATTAGTATATATATATTATATATATATATTTATAACTAGTATTTCCCTCATTGACTTGTATATTTTTCAAATGCCAAAGAGTTTTTACTTAGCCTAAGTTTAAATTGCTTTCTCTATATACACAGATAGATACATATATGTATTTTTTTGGAACCAAAGATTTGAGTTCTTGATCAAATTTCTAAATGCCAAAAAAAAAAATAATTTCAAATAAAAAATTTTCAAATCAAAAAAAAAATATATATATATATATAAATAAAAATATATATATGCACAACTTAGTTATCTCAATTTTATATTCAAACTAAATTTTTAACTAGCATAACTGTAACTTTGTATGCATTTTCTTACATGTATTTATTGTACTTGGACACAGCTCAAAAAAATATATATAAAAAATAAAAATAAAAATAAAAGTAAAAAAAATCAAATGAAATGAAATTGATATCGAAATGAAAAGTCGTATAATCGAATGTGTCAAATCAAAATTGAAATGTAATAATAGTCTATAATTATAACTAGTTACTAGTTGCGAGTTGTATGCGCACTACATTCTAAAACTGTATTGAAAGCTCCTATTCCAGTAGTCAAAGAAACCGAAATAAAAATAAAGCATAAACAAAAATAAAACCCTAAAGTTATGCCCGACATTAACAACTTTTTTTAAAGCAAAAATAATCAAATAAATTTTAAAAAATATAATAATAAAATAAACAATACAGTTCATAGTTATATTGATCAGAAAAAGAATATATATATATACTAGACTATGTGTTCTCTTGAGATTCATATGAAATGTATAAGTTCACTTTCATTTTATGTCTAAGCCGAATACTTTTTACATACTTCATGCTGTTTTTTACAAGTTAATCTAGAATTTCCATAATGATAATCCACATAAGAATGATTTTAGCAATTGGCTCGATAGCTCCCCAAGCCGTTCGCCCCCCACCCCAAACCAAAAACGATAAACTGATCATAGTTAAGCAATAAATATGAAGTAAAAACTAATAAAAATGAATTCGATTACTATGAAAAAGCCAATCTGAGCATTGTTTCAATGGGTCAAGCGATGCTCCAAATACATAATTCATCTCAATGGGCCGCTGGGTACAGCCAGTGCCGCGAAAGGCGTGAAAATAAGTGAAATACAACAAGTAAAATAAAAAATTGATATGCTTCGCATTTGTATCTGCGAATGGGCGAATGGGCATGTATCTGTGAGAGACGCAGCCACAGGCCGGCTAAGGGTTGCAAGCACGCACACGCCAAACAGAAAGAGAAAGGGACAGCGAGAGAGGGAGATAGAGAGAGAGAGAGAGAGAGAGAGAGAGGCGGTGAGCATTCTTCTAAGCCCGGGCGCATCAGCCCAAAAATATTGGGGCTGTGCACTTGAAGGGAGCTGCAGCAGCCGTAGGTGCCCTGTGCCTCCTACATACCTAAAGCTTATGCTCTCTCCTACGCTATCTCACTCGCTCCCTCTCTCCCTCTCACTCTCTTAGTCTGTATGGCCATCTCGCCTGTGGATGCTGTGCGCTGCCCCTGATTTGCGCTGCAGTTTTGTGGATGCTGTTCAGCTAGGAGCTGCCTCCTATGTATAGGCTTATATATATATACATCTATGTGGCAACTGATTACCCGGGACTTGAACCACGCCCTGGCCAACAGAGCTGGCCGAAAACTAGGTTAGCACTGCTGCTCGTTCTTTCTATACTCCTATTTATTTACCTAATACCATTTTTTTTAGCTTTCTTCTATTTTTTTTTGGCTTTTTACTGCATTACAACGGCTTTGTCGTGCTGCCCGGGCAGCTTTTGCCGGACAGGATGAGCCTCTCCGCCTCCGCTTGATTGTTTAATTCAATTAACGTTTTATTTGGGCTACGTCAACACACACACAAAGTGAGCTGGCTGCAGCTTGACCAATGCATATGCCCCTCACACCAAACACCTCCACCCACATGGGCTGCCCCCCTCCGCGCCACACGCATGGCCACATTAATTGTGGGCGCGCCTCCTTGCAATTAGATACAAAAGTAAAGTTTACACAAAATGCACCCTGTTTGGCGGCAAACTTAAGCCACGAGGTGAATGTCCTTTGGCCGATTTTTCACGCATGCGCCCCACATTCGCCAGACACATCCCGTGCCACATCTAGAGCCACAGTCACAGCTACAGTCACAGCCATAGCCAAAGCCCCAGCGAGCGAGTAGGCGCAGCAGCAGCAGCAGCAGCTGGCCCACTCCGGCTCTCATGTCCTTGCTCTGTCGCACCTCCGCAGCACTTCTATGTCGTCCTCTTTACCTGTTCAACTGCGTCTGTATGTATTTAAATCCGTGCATAAGGAGACGCATAGGCACGCACAAAAACAGAAGCCTTTTATGGTCCATAATCTTGGCAGTCGAGTGTGTCAACACGACAATACACAGGTCCTTGCTACAGGCATCTCAAGCGCGCACACCCAAAAGTGGGCGTATCACGGCCCCCACTCAAGCAACGGACTCTGCTCGCATGTTCAATCAGCAGCGTCAAGCCCTACAACGGCCTCATTTTTTATTTGTAGCCTGTAAATAGCTATACATACATAGTATATAGTACATCTTGATGTACAAGTATATATGCCGGGAGTGACTATCTGACTTAGTGCTGTAGTGGCACCTTGTTTTATTGATTCACTAACCTATTGATTGATTGATTCACCCACTGATTGATTTACATCGACATATGTAATATACTGATGGACCCTCTGATTGAATGATTATCGACCCGTTGTTTTATTCATTGAATTTTTGATTGACTGACCCTGACAGATTCACAAACTGACAGACTGACTGATTGATTGATTGACTCTCTACCTGATTTACAAACTGACTTGTTGATTGATGGATTGATTAACCTAGTGACTGATTGATAAATGATTGACAGACTGAGTGACTAGCTGACTGACCGGTTAGCCGGTTAGCTGATAATCTAAATGATTGATTGAGTAAATACATTAAACAGTTGACAATCAGTCAGTCATAGATTGTCAACTGTTTGATGCATTCACTGACTCATTGATTGATTGACTCTGCTTGATTCGTAAGCCGACAGACTGATTAACTAATTAATTGACTCTCTGACTAACTAATTGATTCAGTCACGGACTGATTGAATGATGGATTGACTAAGTTACTGACTGATTGACCTATAATTAACTGACTGAGTGATAAAAAGACTGACTCCTACTTAACCGATTGATTGATTGTGTGAATGATGGAATGACTCTCTTGCAGACACACTGACTGATTGACCCACTAATGATTGATAGATTGCCTAACTTTCTGACTGATGATTATATCTCCTATATTTCCTTCGATTGACAGAGTTAGTTGACTGACTCCTGCTTGACTGACTTGATTGACCAATTTGTTGGCTTTCTATCTATCAGCCTGATTGGCAATAAGGGCAGTTTACATATTTAATTTTGCAATTAACTGCAGCACTACAATTTCCTGTCCAAAAATAATTGAAAATAGTCTGATTGACTTTCCAATTTATAACTAGCTGGGAGTTTTTAGTTCAATGCACGCTTAAGTTGGCACAAAAATTAGCCTCATCGTTTACAATATCAAAATGTCAGACTAAAGCTGGGGGAATTCTTTAGAAATATTATAATATATAATATTATTATTATCTCTGTAAATATTAAAAATTGTATCAAAAGCTTTATATGATTGTAAAAAAAATGTTTAAGGTAAATAAAACATAATAAATATAAATATATTATTATTACAATAAATAATGTCAATTTTATTTATAAAATCAAAATGAAGATCTTAAGTTATTTCAATCTATATAAGTTCAGCTTAGTTTTAGTTTAATAATCTGAGAGATTGGCATACATTAGCTTGTCTTCATAAGCCATGCATACATATATATGTACTTAGCATGTATATAACAATGCTATCAATAAGGAGCTTCTGGCCAAAGTTAACCTACAGAGAGGAGCGTTAGTTACTTAATTATGCAATCTGTCGCAGTCGGTGGCGGCGGTTGCCTAAGCCTCACGTGCTACTGTCCCAGACAGTCGCCACTGTGCAGTTCAGTTCGGTTCAGTTGAGGCGAGTCGAGTCGAGTCAATCATCGTCTTGTTTTTATATTCATTCCATTTTGTCTGTGGCTTCGTAGCGTAGCGAATGTCGTGTGCAGCAGAACGCCGACGTCGGCTACGAAAAAGGCAACAGCCAGCAGCAGCAGCGACAGCAGCAGCGAATATCGTAAGCGCTTACGATATACGTAAAAAGCGTCACGTCGCAGTGTAACGCCGACAGCGACTCTGCTGCTGCCCGCTGCGACGCATATTGAACGAACCGTGTGAACGCTGCCGCCGCCGACGCTGACGCTGACGCGAGCAGAGCGCTTTTTCGTTGTTTGGTCTCGTGTGCGTTCTACGTTTTGAGTTGTTAGTTGCGTTCGAACTCAGTCATAAACGAACTGTTACGAGTGATGGAAGAGTCAATACGCTGCCTGCAAGCAACAAACCAACGCAAGCAACAAATACAACAATAACAACAACAGCAACAGCAACTGCAACAATTTCATACGCAATCGGAAACTGTTTTAGAATCGAGCCAAGTCTTAGTTTAATTCGCTTGACTAGTCAGTCATACACCTTGAATACCTGTACTAATTGTTGCTATTGATGTCGCTGTAGACATTGTTGTTGCTGTCGTTGTTGTTGTTGTCGTTGTTGCTGTTGCTATTGCGATTTGTCGCATTCATCTGCTTCTTCTTCTTGTTTTTTTTTGTCGTTCTAATTGTGCTCATTTTTTTTCCAAGCAGTGCTAAAGTAAACTATTTTTTGTAAAAGTTGTTAGCTTTTGATACCAACAACCACAACAATAACAATTACAATAATACAAATAGAAATATAAAAGAAAAAAACCAAATTAACCACATACAAGTGAAAGCCAACGACAACAGCTTGTTTGCACGTCGTCCCTTTAGTGTTTGTGTTTGTGTTTGTGTCGGCGTGTGTGTGTGCGTGCACTCCTTCCGTTTCGGGCATTCGCAACAAATTTTTGCCTAAGCCAGTCGAGCAAAGGACGCAGCCACAGCAAGAGCAACAGACAGAACAACAACAACAACAGCAACAAGAACAACAACAGCAACAACAAACGCGCGCGCAACAATCAAACGCCCACGCACACGTCCGCCTCGTGCCAATCAAACCCCCTCCGCCGACGCGTTCGCCTGCCCCTGCGACGCCAAGACCCCAGGACGAAGTCGTGACAGCGCCATGCGAAACGCGTAACAAAACAAAAAATAACACAAATACGCAACTGCCAATCCATGATAAAGTGGATGCAGACGGAGAAGTGCTAGAAGGAGGCCTGTGACAAGGAGGAAGCCCAAAAAAAGTAAGTCCTTCAGCATGATGTAGTCCAATCGATAAGCTATTTTTAGCCAATGTATCGATAAGTTATTATAATGATCAATAATCAAGAGAGACGATGGGCATGTGGGGCTTGGCTTACTTGAAAACTTATTTTTATATCGTTATCGATAACGATAACTTGCATAAAAAGATCAAGAAATGAAAAAAAATGAATATGATATAGTTAATATTACACAGAATTAATATTCGAGTTTTACTAAGTGATGTTCAACGGTTAAGACTATGAAGATAAGCATGAGCATATAGATTTTTGGTTATTTTTATTGTTATCGATAACGATAACTTGCATAAAAGATCAAGAAAAGAAAAATTGAATATGATATAGTTGATATTAGACAGAGAATTTTTTTAAGTGTTGATCAATAATCAAAACGTACTATAGCATATGGATTTTGAGCTATTTTTGCATTGTTATCGATAACGATAAGTTGCTTAAAAAGATCGGGAAAAACACTCAAATAATTAATGCTTAAAAACTGCTTAAAAAATTGGTATATGGATTTACGCCTAATTTTGTATCGTTATCGATAACGATATGAGATAGTTAGAGCTAAACTAAGAATTCTACTAAGCAAGAGCCCTATGATGTAGGTTGATCAAGCAGCTCTTGACTTGAAATTATTAATAAGTGTATTAATCGATAACGACTTATCGATAAGGAAGTAATTTTTAAGGCATACAATGAAAACAATTTCCAAAAAGGCAATCAAAACTTTGCTTACTATAACACATAAAATATAATAAATATGCTACTCCCATAATAATCGATAACAACTTATCGATAATGAAGTAATTCCCCACCTACAGTCAAAAAAAAAATCGAATTAATCTCCAAAAAGTCAATCAAAATACAAAATGAAATACAATAAGTGTGTGGGGCTTATGAAAATCGATAACTACTTATCGATGAACAAGTAATTCTTAATCCGCACAATGAAAATAATCTCCAAAAAAGCAATCAAATCTTTGGTCACCTTCTCGTATTACCTTCATTACACACAAAACGTGCTCAATTACATGCACACACACATATGTATAACTATCGTACATATAGACACGTATTTGTTTTCACATTTCTTGGTCTTCCATTAGAAAGACATTGGAATGTCCACTTGGTCTGCTTGTGCGTGTGTTTGTGTCTGTCTTTCGCTTAGCCACCTTCGAAACCCATACAAGTGCCACAAAAAGAAGAGAAAAAAAAAACTATAAAGACAAAAGACATATATCGCGCTGGCGAATGTTACGAGTCAATTGCAAAAGATGGAATGATGAAAATGGAATCGTTAACCGCAGCGCTGACAACGTGCACGGCAACACGGATAAAAGTTAATGGGCCACACACACACCGAGCCACAGAACTGGGTCACCATGATCTGTGTCTTACGACTTTTCGATTTCTTGAGCGGAAGGGCTTAGATGCTGACAAATCTGGTAGCTCGAATGGCTTGAAGCTTAGGCAATACTCTAAGACTACTCGATCAGTAGAGTTTTACACCTAAAGCTATAAGTCGAAGCACATCAATAAAACTGCTTGAAAGAGGCATTCAGATTGAGCTATGGTCGCTTTCGGTCACACGTCTCTGCGCCTTTCTGCTTCATTCCGTAAATTTCCGATTTATGACATTTATAAAGCATTTATTTTTGGAATATTTTGAGCGTTTCACAAATGCATTGTTAACATGCGAGGGTTGAAAGAGCTATAGCTCTCTAATGGTGGTGTGTTTTGCACTGACCCCATGTGGGTGGTTGGTTGGCATTAAGCATAGACCGAGCATAGTTGAGCATAGCAGACTGCATTATACCCTGCAGCGACAGCCTATGCTTGCCTTGATTCGACAAGGGATCGGACAGAACTACAACGTCGAACTAATATACTCTTGTTCACTTATGCCGCTCAGACATGCGGCACAATATCTGCATATTCAGTGGGCGAGTCTATTGAGCTAATGAGGCGGCGACCTCGCCCACAGAGCGCTGGGCCGCGCACAATAGTCCATCAAATGGAACAGGCCCAAAAGGGGGTGGCTGCAACCCTCGGTGCGGCGAGGCTGACCAAAGAAACGCGCCAGGAAAAAATAAAACACACAAAAAAAAAACGTACCAAGCCAAATCTCACAGCTAAACCACCTAGCACCACCCACCCCACCCCACCCCACCCAACGACGACGACGACAGACGTCAGCTGTGGATCACTCACAGAAATGCTTGAAAAATTGTTGATGTTTTGTTGTTGTTTTTGTTTCGGCTTATAAGGTCACCCTATTTTCCCATGTTTCGCTGCGAATACCCTGTTGCCGGACAAGTGTGCAGGGGTATATAAGCTGTGCACATGCTTTATAGGGTATATGGGTAGCTGATAGCTTATATATTTAAGCTGCAAATAGCATTAAGAGCTAAGCGCATGATCGTATTACAATAATAGAAGCTGGCTATTCTCTATTCTATTCCAATTTGGTTTGCTCTCTAAGAAGCTTAAGCACGTAAGAGTATTCAATAGTCTAGCATACTCGGCCGTCAGCCTTGCCTTTGGCAGTGATGGATTTATTGTGCAGGGTGTCTTGCGTCTTGTGCATGGCTGCAAAATGTGTCCATCTGCCGCATAGCTGCACTCGGTCTCATTTCCATGCGCATTCCCATTCCCATTTCCATTCCCATTTTCATTTCCATTCTCAGTTCCTATTTGGTATGCGTTGCCAGCTATTTTATACAATTGCATTTCCGGTTCCCAATGTGGGCGCCGTCTCTCCAATCTCGCACAGATCTGCATCTGCGAAACAAAACAAAAACCAGCGAAGAAAAATAAAAAACAAACAAAAAATAGAAAAAATACAGAAAAAATTCTATCTTTTTTAAATGCTCCGATCCGCAAGTCGACGATGCATGTGGGTGCGGCTGGCTGGCTGTCGCTTGTTTCCAATCTGTCATCGGACACTTTTGTGCAACTGTCATACAACAACAACAGCAACCACAACAATTATAACAATAATAAATGCACGCAGCATTGATCGCGCCCAGGCGGAGGAGATGTGCCCCAGGGTGGGTGGGGCGGCACAATCGAAAGCGTTTTACATTGCTGCCACATGTGGCAACAACAACAACAACAACGGCGGCGGCAAAGACAGGCGCTAATCTTGCCCACATCGATGCAAACAGAAATTAACAGGCGAGCGCTAGTTGGCAGTCGGCAGGCCGACTCGATTTAGTCGGGCCATAACTGGGCAGTGGCTGTTGCCACAGTCGTTAGCCATCAAATGTTAATGGCATTAAGCAAGCTTTCGTACTTGGGCGTTGGTGTTGCCGCTGCCGCTGCCGCAGCCAGCGCGACGGGGCGACAATTCTCATTCTCTCGAAAAGGGGGCCAGCCGGGGGGGAGGGGGCGACAACATCTAGAAACTGCATTAGGCGTCACTTGGAAATGGCCATGGAACGGCGGCCAAAAGCGATTGGGCCAACATCGTGGAAGCGACGTTTTATGTTTGCCGCGCCGCTGCATTTTTGCGGTTTAGGTTGCATGCAGGCCATCGCGTTAATGGTCAGCGCACATTCTGAATGCCTAAGGGCCAGGGCGCCCAGAAAGATAGCGACAACTCCCTCCGCTCAGCCACAACCTATTCAGCGGCGTTTTCGCATTCAAAATTTGTTGGAAACTCACATTTTAGTTCATAATTTGAAGGGATTTCTTTTGCAAGTGAATGCTTTCACGAAGAGTCGAGGAAATCTTCTATTTAATTCGACTTAAATACTTTTGGTTGTATATTTATATATATAATTTTATGAAAAGTATCTGCAAGCTATATAAATGTGGCTCTACTTTGTAAAAGATACTCAATCGAAGCATGAGATTAGAATTTATCAAATAAGATAGAAATCTGCGGGGTACATATATCTCATGCATATGATAGAAGTATCTTAGCTTACATATACAAATGTATCTCTTGCATAAGACTTAAAGAATCTTCGATTTCAGTTCCCAATCTATCTCAAGCATCATACTAGAAATAGATTTAGATTTCAGTTGCAAAAGTATCTCATGCATAAGATTAGAAGGATCCTCGATTTCAGTTCCCAATCTATCTCAAGCGTCATACTATAAATACTTTAGATACCAGCTGAAAATGTTTCTCATGCATTATACCAGAATTATCTCAAATTTCAGATTTAATATGATATGAGATATATGATATGATATATGCTATGAGATCTCTATCTCACATTATCACTATAAGATAAAATTTCATTTCGAATACGAAAACATCTGTATCACACAGCAAAGATACATGCATAAAGGTAAAGATCGTATTTTAGATACATTAGTATCTTCGATTCATGTGCAGCTAAAATATGAATGCATCCCAAAATACATTATCAAGCTAATGTTTATTGTATATGCCGCCACAATTTGTCTACAATTTATGATGCATTGTGTAATCTATAAACATTTGTATAGCATGCAAAGCAACAGATACATTTGTATCTTAAACTAATTTTTGTCTGATATATCAATATAAATAGATACAAAAAACTAGTTTCTGTCTAATATATCAATATATTATATAGAATAACTAAACAGTTGCCAAGAATCTCATGCATAGCATAAAGCTAGCCAAAGATACAAATGCTTTGTAGATAAATTTGAGGATATTTAATTTATGATATTTCTTATCAAATACTTAAGATACATTTGTATCTTATACTCATTGCTCTCTTTCTGAAGTATCAATATATATATTTATAATTCTCTTAAAATCATTATATTGTAGATTAGCTGAGAAATTGCCAAGGAAATCTTGCATAGAATGAAGCTAGCTAAAGATACAAAGGCTTTGTGGAGGCATTTAAAGATACTTTATGATATTTCTGATCAAATACTTAAGATACATTTTTATCTCATACTCTCATAACTGAGAAGTTGTCAAGGAAGTATTGCATAGAATGAAGCTAGCTAAAGATACAAATGCTTTGTGGTGCAATTTGAAAATACTTGATTATATTTCCAATCAAATACTTAAGATACATTTGTATCTCAATACATTTGTATCTCAATGTAAATAAATCAATATATATTTAAATTTCTATTCAAATCATTATAGAATAACTGAGAATTTGCCTAGAAATTCTTGCAAAGAATTAAGCTAGCTAAAGATACAAATGATTTCTAAAGTCATATGAAGATACTGTGTTGTATGTCTAATCGAATGCATCAGATACATTTGTAGCCCATGCATATTTATTCTCTTTGCAATATCAATATTTATAAATTTCTAATCAAATCATAGTGGAAGCTGGCACAAATCTGAATCTGAAGCTAACTAAAGATATAAATTATCTCTAAAATGATTTCTAGATACTTTGTGATACTTAGCGTTAGCTGTCTGACTGCTCCATTGTTTTCTTATGCTTGCTTAGCGCTGCGTTTTGTTTTCGCTTCGAACTGTTTGTTTTCGCATGCATTCTCCACGCAGTTCGTTCGCAATTTTCTGCTGGGTGCGTCTCGCAGCTGGCCGAAAAGCTGGCTGAAATGGCACACGACCTCGCATCGATATCCCATCGCAGCCAATACACGAACGCCCGAGGAGTTGGCTGGATGCACTTGCCCAGCTATGCACGGCTATGCCATAGGCGGCTGCACGCGTGGGTGTGCCGCCTCCATTGTTGGCCGGCTGCCAGCGGCAGAGTGTGGCAGGCCGATTAACTATATACACATGTGATGCGATTATATATCTTGTGTGATTTTCATATTTGGCGCGGCTCGTCTACAGGGCGTCTGACCCTCATCAATCTGTCAAGATCGCTGAAAGGCAACTTGATTTTTATACGATTTATGTAGCTGGCAGAGATCGCGCCATGCCCCAACACCAGCCCCAACCCCATCGATGCTTGCCTGCCCAGATGGTCATTAGATCGTGCGTGCTTTTGGCTAATGGAATTTCCACTTGTTCGATCGAGCTCTCAGCTCAAGGGCAGACACTAATATACCCTGGAAGCATGCTAACTAAATAGATGGGGTATAATGTAAGCGTTTACTAAGTTAGTTAATATGACTCTAAGATATTGTAATTATAGTCTTAGTCGATCACACCCCACTAGAGCTGGGCTAAATTAAGAAAAAATAATAATAAAATCGAGCTTTTGTTTATAATACGTTTTAATATTGTTTCTCGTTCCAGAACGACCAATTTGCTAACAAAAAGTCTTAAAATTCAACTGCTGCAAACCGAATGACTGATTTTTCTGAACATTTAATACTTACCTCCTAACGAACTTTATATCAAGCTTACCAATCAACGTATATCTCGAATCAAATATATATATATATATTTCCATATATATCAAAGTAGTTAGAAGTAGATAGAACTTTGACTAAATATCTTTAGCTAACGAGACAACAAGTGGTTGAGCTGAGGAGAGCAGAGAGGAATGCAGCGCTGTCCCTATCTTCATGAGATGCGAGAACGTCTATTGGATCAGCCAAGGGAAACACTGCAACTGGAGAACATGGAGCGAGCCAACTTGCTGGACAACCGTCAATCCGCAACCGAGTCGAATCAGGTCGGCACTGTGGTCAAGGTAGGGGCTGTTGGATGTACTCGTTTCAAGGATTCAAATCATATGCAATATGTAATACTCACACACTCACACACTCTCATTGACATTCATGAATCATTCGATTCAAATTCATTCAAAGAACTGTACAAAGACTCGGCTGAAGTTCGCTTGTAAATATTGCATATGAATTTACACACACTTGCATATAATAACATATATATATGTCAAAATATATATAGACATACAAAAATATATATTTTATATATATCTATAAATATCTATTGTAAATTGCCTTTTAGTTATATGTATATGAAATGTTTACATTAATCCGTTTTTGTTTGAGCTTTCCAATTATAGAAAAGTTCAGTTTACCATGTGAAATAAAATGCCTATTGATTGATTGATTGACCGATTGACAACTTCAAGTGTGAAATGAATAAAAAGAAAGAAATCAAAACCTAATCAAATTCGACCAAAATCCTTGCACGAGTAACGGAACGATTCGCCCTTTACTTTAAGTTTTCAAATATTAAATACAAATGTATATATATATATATATATACCAATCATATATATATATATATATATATATATATATATACATCATTGAAATCGATTTTAATTTCTCTGGCAATAAATTGGAATTCTTTTTAAATTGGCTTTTCCTTTCCAATTTGACATGGAAATGCATGCACTCCAATTATAAATAGCTAATTATCTAACCAATCTGAGCGCGTCATTCACAGTGCGAGATGGCTGCTCCATTGTGAATGAGGCCATCTCTATGCTGACATCATATTTGTGTTTAACCGTCTCGCTGTACAAATTCCAATTTATTGTTGTGGCTTCTGACACTTAACTTCCGCAATGGAAAAGTCTAATCTGAATATATTTTGTTCTCCAAAATAAAACAAAAATTTAAAAAATACAGCTGCAAGGCGATGGATATCACACGAGCCCCGCCCACCAGCGGACTCCGCTGGTGCCGCACGACTTAGGCGAGGATTTCAATTTGGATTTCGATGACGACTTTCCGATCGACGCCCGACGACCAAAAAACGCCAAGTAAGTGTGTTCCACGCAGACACTCGCTCTTAAAATATTTATATATATAAACAAACATATAAACTTATGCAATATCCGAGCTCCTATTGCCGCCCCACTCTGTGCTAAATGTGTTTCATATTATTTAATCAATAACATCTCCATTCATCATATTTGTTTATCATTTGTCACCTGCGCGAGGCTCGCTCACCCTCTTATTCACATGTCATCTCATCTCCAGAGGCAGTGTAGACCCCGTCTTGTACCTCTTAAGTACTCGTAGTCCTCAATCAATCAATCATTTAACTAATGCGCAAGAATCCTTTGCAGCGGCAATCATCCCCAGGTTCTGACGAAACCACAGAAAAGGTCAGATTTGGTATACAAAATTAAGCAAAAAAAAAAAAAATAAATAAATAAAAATGAAAAAAATTAAAAGATTATAAATTTTCTTAAGATATATTTTTAATTAAAATTAAAACTACCTAACTACTTTTAGTTTCTATCAAGCTCTGCAAATCCTAACTCAAACTCAATCTTCTAGCCTAGCATTTTCTTTTCCTTTTACCCACACACTTAGCTATGAATAGATCTATTGTTGCATTGTGTTACCCATAGAAAGCACTTGAACTAACATTGGCAACCAGCTAATCACTAGACATAGAGACTCCTAACTATATAGTCTGCATATGCATAACCTCTCATCCGCATTAGCAAAAGTTGCGAGCTGTCAAATATCATGGCTGGATTGTCATCCTCCTGTTTCCCGGCAATCCGACCGATTATAATGTCAATGAACTAATGCCGCACAGCAGGCACATTGCCTTACATTTCCGATTATGTCGGCATTGTTGAGCAGCATGAAGTCCCGCTCTACCGACCTCCCCCTCTCCCTCTCTGCCCCTATCTCTTTCACTCTCGCTCTGTCAAACTTCGCCTCTTCTCTCGAAAAGACAAAAAGTCAGCGTTTTGGAAGACAGAAGTACATATAGCATTGTTAACACAATGCCCGGCTGCATGTAAGTTGAAGAAGTTGCAAACAAATTACGCAACTTGACAACTGCCAGAGCAGGCAAGCCGCCAAAAAAAAAACCCCGCCAAGCCCCGAGGAATCTATGCTAACTGCGCCCGGGCCTAAGCTGTCAGCGAAGCATGCCAAGATCTGTGCTCCACTGCTCCACTGCTGACTGGGCCTCAGCCCCCTCTGCCCGACCCCCCGGCTTTTGTGACTTGCGTCATGCCTCCGTGTTGGGTGTCATTGTACGGCAGCTGCTCGGGGCCCGTCGCTGCAAACTATCGATGCTGGGGCGGGGCGTTTTGGCAGAAATACTTCAGTGTTAACTTTATCAAGTACAACAGCAACTGAAACAAGTTGTTGAACAAAACTTTTCGTTGATAAACGATGCTGTTAAATGTCTAGTCAGCTCCCTTGACCCCCAGCTGCTGCTTTCGCCCTAACAATACCAATTAGCATCGATCGAGCTGTATTGTTGCTGTCAGACTGTTAGCTACGCAGTTAGACATCATTTTGGGAACCAGCTCAAAGAATATCGATGGGAGCTCATCGACTTCTATCGATAGCAAATCTTCATTCAATTATTAAGTTCTTATGTAATTGTTTGCTTTACAAATATCATTTGAGCTGCTTCGATTTAAGGAAGATCGATAGACTTCAGTCGATTTTTATCGATAGCAAAGCTGTTTTTTATTCATTTAATTACTAATCTATTGTGTGGTGACTTGCTTTACAGCTATCACTGTGGTTCATTCGACTCAAGGAATATCGATAGACATTAATCACTTTATTTCGATAGCATAGTTCTTGTCAATTCATTTAATGACTAAGCTGTTGGGCGATTACTGGCTTTACAACTAACATTTGAGCTTTTATGACTTTATGAGTATCGATCGGCATTGATCGACTCTTATTTTTCCTATCAATATGAATCGATCAATGTCGATTTGTTTATATTCAATCAATGATTTAGGTATTAGGCGACTGTTTGCTTTGCAGCCATCGCTCTAATTCCTTTGACTCAACTATCGCTCTAATTCCTTTGACTCAATGAATATCATTGCACATTGCTCAGTTTTTATTAAAAACAACGATATTTTATATCGATTCAATGATTCATTTATTGTGCAATTGACAGCTAGCACTCTTGACTCCAGAAGTATCGACTGATATTAATTAAGTTTTATCGTCAACAAAGTTCTTCTTCTTTCACTCAATTCTTAGTCTGTCATGTGATACCTACCTTTACAGCTTCAATAATATATCCTTCGACTCATTTTTTTTAAAATATTATCGATTAATATACATCGATATTTATCGAAGGCATACAGCTTCCTCAACTCCTTTGACATTATTCTCTGAGCAGCTTCATTGATTACCATTAATCGATAACAATTTGGGCACTCCTCTAATATTGGCATCAATTCACCTAGCTGAACCTTGCCCCAATTATCTACTTGTCGCTGGACTATTTCTAGCTGCGCAGCCCCTAGCCAAATGCGATGCATGATTAGATAAATGCGCACAAGGTTAATGATTCCACCTTCAATTAGGCAAGGCTTTTGCCATTAAGCAACTCACCTGTTGTTTCCTCTTCCGTTTTTGTTTTTTTTTCTTTTAAATAGTACTCCCGAAGGGCGTTAATAGCTGGCCAGCCTAGACGCTCAGTCAATGGGGTAGCAGAAACCAGCAGCTATAAATAACATCAGCCCTCAGAATCCACCCCAGCTCATGTCTCCTGCCGCTGACACAGCATATGCTCATTGTCATCAGCGACCTTTTACGAGAATGAGCTAAAAAAGAAATATTAAAAAAAAGAGTCAATTTTTAGCTCTGCGTGTAATGCGTAGCTAAGCCACACCCGGAACTCTGACACAATTGGTTTATGCCTGATGTGATGCCTTCATAAAGAAAGGGTTACGCTCAAGGAAAACCGGATCGGATATAAATGTGTTTGAATTAGCTATATATGAAGGTTATTCATAGGTCGTAATAGAGTTTTAATGTGTTTTTTTTTTAATTAAAATATAATTTAAAATGCATTGTTAATAATATTGAAACGAAAATATGAACCCGTATTGCTCCATTTATGTAATTCTACTAATGCATATCAGCTTCAAATATATATCTCTATCAAATTTCGATCCAATAACTATAATATCTGAGTTCTGAGTACGATATAAGTTCTTAACTCTTTCGTAGCGCTCTATGTATATAGCTGGTCTAAGGACGTCCACTTAGCTTAGCTCTATGTCTTAGCTATCTTTTATATGACATAGGGATTTCTCATAAATTGACCTTATCATGAAATATTAATCCCACTCTTTGAACAACTTGACTTATCCCAAGTTCGTACTGCCCACCTATTGAAGTAAGTTTTAGCATCGAAACTCTCTCATACATTGACCTTATCAACTATTTGAAACATGAATTCCAACTCTTTGAACAACTTGACTGATCCAGAATTTGTAGGGCGTATTATTAGCATTTAACCTCTTGTTTCTGCTCGGCGGGGCCTTAGGGTTAGGCAGCCGTGCTCCATTTCCATCAGCTTAAGCCTATGGCTGGACTGTTTGCGGTTTCTGAGACTTCCCCTCGCCCCTCTCCTTCTGCTGCCATTCAGTGCACTGCGACGCAGTTGCTGGCAGCTCGCGACGCGACGCAAATCCTTTCCTGCCGTTCGGCCAAATGCAACCCCTTGGCGAGCGACAGACATACCCTGCGGCAAGCGGGCTCGGCTTATCGCTTGGGCACACCCCACTGCCACGAGCAGCAAGGACCTGGCGCTGCCGGCTCGCGCCGCTGCGAACCGCCAAGCAAAACAGAATGCGATGTTGGTTGTTGTGAAACGCGCACAAAACAAAACTACGCAAAACACAAACGAATTACGAATTACGAAATACGAACACGAGGCGGCGGCCCGACCAATACTTACGATATTCGCGGCGTCGTCGTCGTCGTCGAACTGCGAAAGGAACACTGCATGCGGCTCTATTGACGACGGCGGCGGCGTCGCTGCTGCGTATATCGTAAGCACGGCACAGTGGAGCGAATCTGCTAAGCGAATGTGATAATTTGAGAAAGATGAGAGACTTGCACTTGAATTGATAATTATTGTGTGTTGAAGGAATATGTAGCTCGTGAATTAAGGGATCTGGGATTCATTTATGAAAACTTGTATTATATATATATATATATATATATACGAAATAAGAAACCCGAGGCGGCGGCCTACACAAAAATAGCAGTGCCCTTGAGCTTTGACTTCAAAGTTGATAAATCGTATTAAAGAGACCTTAAGTGCATCAATCTTTTATAATTTTGGAATTCATATTTATATATAATTAAATGAATACCATTTTGTATTGAGGAAAAAAGTCCCCCATTTCATAGAAAAGGCCAAAAAAATTAAAATATAATATTTTGTGCTGCTTATAAAAATAGCAGTGATTACCAAATATGAAAATCATTTTGTGCTGCTCATTAAAATAGCAGTGATAACTAAAAAATCTGTCGAAAATTCGGTAATTATTTGTAACTTTAGATTGAGGTCAGCTTTGGTTCTAAGGACTCAATACTTAGTCGTGATATAAGAAAAGAAAAACTTACTATATATAAAAGTATATTTATACATATATATATATTTATATATGTATATATTTACTATATATAAAATTATATATAAATTTTCTTAATATGACTAAATTCAATTTTTTTCTAATCTAAAAGAAACAATTAAATTTAGTCATATCAAAATATATATATACGTTTATACATAGTAAATTTTGTTTTCTTTGAAAAGTTGATATATAGAAATTTCTATCTCTCCCTTGAAAATCTCAAATTCCGCGTAGCAGACAATGCCTTACTATAGACTTACCTCTACTATATATAATATGTATATAAACTCTCTGCTATTTTCTATCAGTCTCAATTAGTTTCCGTAACTTAACTAATCCTATCTCTATAAAGTAGCTGTCATTTAGTCTCCAACTTATGTTCATTTCATTCATTAATATTTTATCTACATTTTAAGTTAGCTCAACCACTGTGCTTACTGTTAAGTCACACACACACGCATACACCCCAACACAAACACACACACACACAGTAGACATAGGCACAGGCGGCCAAGCCCGCGGCCAGCGTTCGTAATTGAGTTTTGGGCTGTTGCGTTTGGCTAACTGACAGCGCGGCTTTTCCTCTTGCCCTTCTCCGCCTTCCCTTTACCCAGTTCCCAGTTCCCTATGAGCCTGTGATTCGTCTGTGTTGGGGGACTGCACTTTGAGATTGCATAGTCAGGAGAGTGATGAAGGGTGAGGGTGGGAGTGGGGTTGGGTTTGGGGTTGGGCCCCTCAACATGCTAAAATAAATTAAATATGTTTTTGTGCACGGCCAACATGGATGACCTCCTTTTGGGAGCAGTGCGGCTAAAGAGTTGCAGACAGCAAAGTCAATTTGTGTAGTTGGACGAGATCAGTAGAGTATAAACAGACCGAGAGGCTGTGCACACACACACACACAAACAGTGGCTGCAAATCAGCAATGTGCAAGCCAAACAAATGGCAATAAGCCTGCACGGAAGCCCGAGCGATAAGCCACTGAACCACTCAGGCGGCAGACGAGAGGCGAGCGCAATCAGGCGCAAAGCTGAAATGTCAACGGAACTAAAACGATTTCGAGCTGGGCGCAAGTGGACGAGTGCGAGGCTCTAAGAAATCAGAGCCAAACAAGTCATTAGCATTCCAATCACAAAAACAAAAAAAAGGAAAAGAAATTAAAATGCAAATAAAGCGCAGCCCGGCTGAGTGAGAGAGAGACAGCCAGAGAGAGAGCGAGCGAGAGAGAGCAATGTACAGGGATGCTAAAAGGCAAGAGGTAAACGGCAAAAGCCATACAACATAAAAAAAGAGTACAAAGCACAGAGACATGGAGAGACACCCAATGTGTCCTACTTTTTGGCATTCGACTTGACGTTTCCCCAACGAAAGGCATCCACAGCACCGATGCTGGCTGGCCCTGCATCCGCCACCGAGCGAGAGCCACAGTCAGAGCGCAGGCTGGCGGTGCGAGCGGCACGGCTAGCGGCCGACAGAGATGGCAATAGTGAGCAGAGCGCGGCGCGTCGCAGATTCGGCGCACAGGGGCGGCTGCTGCAGAGGCTGCCGAGGCACACAGCGGAGCTCTGGCCGAGACGAGCCTTTTCAGTTGTAGTTGGATAGTAAAGGCTCCTGGACGTGTTGTGTTCAGCGTTCGCAAGGTACACACAGTCAGTCAGGCACACACAGGCAAAAGTGTAAAATCTAGTCTGCCTCCACACCGAAATCTCCTCCACACATCTAGTTAACGTTCAGCTCGTATTTTTTTTACAACTGTTTTTTTTTTTCTAATACTCTGAATTGTGTTAAAAATTGCTGTGAAAGTGGACAACTAAAAGAATAAAAACGCCAACGAAACGCATTTTGGCCAGTGCCAAATTAACAGTTATTGGAGACGAGGCAGAAGAAGAAGTTAATGCGAAATCAGGAAAACTTTTCTCTGAAAAACCTCTTGAAACAATTTGCGGTGCTGTCTTGGGCGCGCTACAGAAAGTCTCTCCTGGGTGTTGATAGCACCGGGCAGCTATATACACAATACACAACACACACAGATACACTCACACACATATATATACACACTCACACACACACTTAGACATTACACAGCATAAACAGCGCTGAGCTGTGAGAGCGAGTGCGCGAAATTTACTCGAGCTGCCGCAGCTTCAGCTCCAGCTAAATGTTAACTGTGTGCAATACATAGCACACACATACATACCTCTGTGTGTATGCGTGTGTATATACCCAGCACACACACACACACACACACACATTTACACACGTCGAGCTCCTTTTGAGTCTTAGTTAATCTCACGCATTTAGTTTCCCCTCTCGAGCGAGGGTTGAATGCGAGTTGTTTACTTGCGTCGCAGAGAGGTCACTAGGTCGCTCCGGGACGCATTCCAAAGCACCAACAGCTGCAACAACAACAACAACAGCAGCAACAACAACAACAGCGAGCCGCAGTAATGCTCCAAGTGCGGCTTAAGTTTTTTGAGCAGGGCTCGCGCAACTTTTGGCCACGCCTCGGCGGCCCATTTGACAAATGCACTTCAAATGCGTTCCACAAAATATCAAAGAGCACAACACACACACACACACACACACAGAGAGAGAGAGAGAGCGCGGCACAACAAAAGAAGTGTTGCATACTTTTGTGCTGCGCCTGCAACAGCACCTGCAAATTGTTTCATTAATATTTCACGCCACAGCGAAACAACAGCGAAGTGCGCCAAGTGATAAAGACAAAGCAAAGAAAGAAGTGAATCATAAAAAAAAAGGTGAAAAAAACAGGGATAAAACACCCAAAACCTATCGATATCGTTATCGATATCAACTGAGTGAACGAGCGACCGGGATCAGCAGTCAGCCACAACGGAGACCGAGACGGAAACGGAGACAATGGGCGGCGGTGAAGTGAAGGTCGCTACCGTCGACGTGGAGGGCGGCGACAATATGGCCACGCTGCCGGTCTCGCGCTCCCACACCGCCGGCAGCACCGACAGCGCCGAGAAGAACAACGCGGCCAACAAGGAAATGGAGCTGAAGAATGTGATGCCGCAGCCGTTGCAAAGGTGCGCATCAGCCGGGGTGACAAACGGGAGATAGTAAATGGGAGAGGGAGCGGGAGAGAGAGGAGGGTGAGCTAGAAAGAGAGCAGAAGAGAGAGAGAGAGAGAGAGAGAGAGAGAGAGCTAAAGCTGAGGCTCGGCAAGAGAGCGCTTGGTAGTGGTGGGGCGAGCGGGGCAGCGGCTCTCTCTCTCTCTAGTGGGTGGGCGATGTAAGGTTCTCAAGGCCGCCAAAAGTGCCAGGCCCTCTGTTATATAGACACACACACACACACTAGCATACACACTCACACACATATACACGCATTCACGTACAACAGCTAGATACACACATCTTAAAAAAAATCCAAAAAGAAATTCAAAAAGAAACCAAAAAAAAATCCAAAAAAAAATCCAAAAAAAAAATCTAAAAAAAATCCCAGTATATATATACACACACACACATGTATATACTATATGTTGTAGCACATCCGCGCTGTATATATATATATATGTATATATGCTACAAATGCTTCTATATGTACCCACAACTTAGCTAGTTACTAACAATGCCATGCTGCACTGCCCAACCCTCGGCGATCTGTTGACAACCCCCCCTGAGAACACTGCATATCGTAAATCGCCCGATTTGTAGCTAAAATTTTAACCGAATAATTCTCTGGCCATTGGCAATGGCCGATTCGTCGTCTTATAGGGTTTGCTACACGTTCAAGCCAAATCCAAATAAGCACAGTTTTATGCCAGCGAAAATAACGGTGCAGGGCACATATCAGACAAATCCGATAACGGGACCAATCGAACTATGGTAATATACAAATAAACCCCATCTGTCCATCCCTTACAAAGATCCCCTTGGGTAATATATGCTTAAGTCGTCTGGCAGCATTATACAATTCTAATTGGATATACGATATATATTATTTTCATCTATGCGGAAATGAGGCTGTGGATTACACGGCCGCGGTCTGAGTGGTGCGGGTGGTGCGCGCGGGTGGGTCGCTTGATGTGTTTAACTGGGTCAAAGACTGCAAATGAGTTACATGCAGCGCACAGCGCTTGCGGCACAGTGGTGCAAAAGTAAATGTCGGAAACAAAAAAAAAAAAATAATAAAAAATATATATTCAGTTGAGACTTTAGACTAAATCAACTAAATATTTTAGTACAAAATATTTCGTAGAATTTTATCAGCCATTTTCACTCATTGCAACCACTGTGCCAGCAGTTGTAGTGCCACAAGGAGCTCGTTAAAGCCCCGTTAATTGGCATCGAATATCGACAGCCATGGGAACAGTTGAGCTGGGAACAGTCGGCTGTCTGTTAATAGCTAATTAGGTATGCATGTGGCTGGGTAATGCACTCGAGCAGTCAGCCATTGCTCTCAAGATGCATGAGCACACACACACACACTCACACACACACACATACTAGCACAGTGAATGACACCAATTATAGAGCCTACTTACTATAAACTAGGTAATTGCCACTGATATAATCAGCAAACACTAACACACATAAGCACATTGATGTTCGATTTAGGACTGGGTCACAGACACAGCACACACTCACTCACACACACACACTTATGCACAGTTGTAGGAAATGGATTCATTGTGTTGCTCCTCCGGCATATAACATCTTTCAATTAACGTAACATTCTGTTGACATTCGGCTTGGCAGGACATCGCTCTTCATTGTGACCAGCTTGGTGTATGCGATTCTCTTAATCGTCGTGTGCATCGCGTATGTGATCAGCGATGTGACCACGCACCGACTGCCGGTGCTCTACTACGAGACGTTCTTCACATACCTCTACGGCACCAGCATACTCTTCCTGTTGTACGTCTTTTGTTTTTTGCTGCAGGGTAAGTGCGACTGATTGATTGATTGTGTATATCCTGGGCATATCCTTGATGTGAATCCTTGCAGAAAGCTCGTGCTGCAATGGCGGCAACGGCGGCAGCAAACCGAAACCACCAGTCAAAGAAAAGAAATCGAAGAAAACGAAGAATGCAGATCCGGCCGATTCGAAGGATGCGAAAGGCTCTAAGGACTCTGGAAAAGCTGGCAAAGGCGCCGCATATCAGGTAGGTGCATCAAAGATAATAAGTGGGTGAATATGTAATAGTCCAGTCCGAGAGAAATTGTGCGAGAAACGCTGTAAGCGAACGCCAAGCCTCAATTGCTCTAAGCACCTCTCTATGCAGTTCTCAGAGAAGCGATTAGAGGAGAGCGAGCTTGAATCTAAATTTGCTGTGATCGCCTCTCTCTCTGCAGTTCTCAGGGAGAGCGCTCAAGGGTGAAGCAGCTGGAGTCTCAATTGCTCTCTCTGCAATTCTCAAAGAAACGCACAAGTCTCTATTGTCAGTGCCTCTCTCTGCACTTCTCAGAGAAGAGCTTAAAGAGGAGCGAGCTCAAGTCTAAATTGCTTTAGGTGACTCTCTCTACAGTTCTCAGAGAAGGTGAAACAGCTAGAGTCTCAATTGATCTCTCTATGCAATTCTCAAAGAAAGGCTCAAGTCTCATTTGGTGTCAGCGCCCCTATTTGCAGTTCTCAAAGGGAAACGAGCTCAAGTCTCTACTGCTTATCTTACTTATATAAAACTTCCAGCGCCTCACTCTGCAGTTCTCAGAGAAGTACTCTAAGGTGAACGAACTTAAGTCTCAATTGCTCCAAGCGTTCCTCCCTGCAGTTCTCAAAGACAAACGAACTCAAGTCTCAATTGCTCCAAGCGCCTCTCTCTGCAGTTCTCACAGTTATTGTTTTCAAGCTATTGTATCAAGGCGAATTCAGTTGTGCTTCATATCGGCGCTCTGATTCATGCCAGGGCTAATGGGCTGTTCGGCTATTGTGCTGTGTGGAACATGCCACATGACTGTAGTGTACGCCACCTTTCAATGGGGCGCATTAACGGCTCGTCGTTAATTATGTGACGACGCTTGCCAAGTGATAAGGCCACATCAATTAAGGCGCACATACGAATTCGTAGTCATCATTATCATCTCATCATGTATACACATATATGTGCATATTATTCATCTGCGACCCCAAATGTGCAATAAATTTTGTTCTTGTTTCGCACGCACAGGAAGCACCCGTGGATGCCGAGGTGGCCGTCACCCCGAAGAACGTACGCAAGCGAAAGACCACGCACAGCGATCTCACGCACGGAAGTTTCTTTCTGCGCGTTGGTGCCATCGGTAAAGCATCCGATTTTTCTTTATTCAAATATATATATTCCACAAATATGTCTCTATATATATATTCTCATATATACATATATCTATATATCATACTATGTATTGCTCTTCCCTCTTTTGGTTTTGGTTCACTGTTGATTTGTCGTAGCTTTTGGACTGGGCGCAATGATCTATATTGGCTTGGAATTCGGTTCATTCTTTGAGATCCCCTTCGACTCGCCCTGCCATCACATTCTGATCGGCGTCAACCCATTGCTGCAGATGATCTTCACCTTTATGCAGATGTACTTCATATTCATGAACGCACGGGTAAGTCCAGACACTCCGCACCACTCGAGCAGAATCGAGCTGCCCTAACCCGAAACTTACTGTCTAAATAAATGAAAACACTGTAAACCTGTATAGCTACTTACCTACCTACCTAACTACCTAACTACCTACCTACCTACTAAATACAATATATACTCCAACTACTGTTATCTAATAATACTACTACTGTCGACACTCGCGAGAACACACAGAATTATATATATATTAATACGAAAAGTCCCCCAGTCCATCAACAGTCCACTTGAGGTTAGTTTTAAGTTTAAGCTTACGATATACTCGCTGGCCGTGGCAGGGAGAAGGCAACTGATTGTCGTGAATGGGAATCGTTGGGGAGCTGAGACTCCCGTGATGCTCCTGCTGACATTCCTTAGCCGTATCCATGCTACGGCCACTGATCACATCACAATGAAAGTCGAGGCTCGGTTCGGTCACTCTTTTCCCCTCTCCCGCCCTCTCTATCTATCTATCTTTCTTCCTCTGTGACTCTCTCTCTCTCCCTCTCGCTGTCTCTGTCTAACTCTATCTCTATCACTTATTTCACTATATTTTTCGTCTGTGACGCTCGTTTGAATTGGCGTAACAATTGGCAGTTAGTTGAGTTGAATTTGGTTAATTATATATTTGATTCGTGCATTCGCCTTTGCATTCACATTCGCATTCGCATTCATTCGTTCTTATGTGCCACATCATTCATCTGTCATTTTTCCTTTATTTGTTTTCGCTTTGCTTCATTCAACATTTGCCGGAGTAGCTGCGCTAACGGCAAATCACAGATCGTATTCCACCCACATTCGGCCCACAGTCGAATCGCTCATTTAGATCAAAGCCATATTCAGTGTTTTAGCCAGATAAGTTGAGAGTTTAGAAGCTCCGATTCACAGCTGCATCACATTCACCACGAAAACACGTACACGCATTCATTATTCTCACTCCTAACTCACGCCATACCATCATACGCATCATCATTATCATCACCATATTATATTTTTATAAACAAATTTCGAAATTGTGCAAAGTACTTAGTTTTTTAATGAACCATTTTTGTGTACATAATCCCCACAACTCTGCCCCATTCGCGATCGCAGACTAGGCCACCATTTCAGGTACGATATACAACTCATTTTCTAACTCTACTCTACTACTCTACTCTCACTCTCTCTATCTCTCTCTCTATATACCCTACGCTCATATCTCTTACACGTTTCAAATATATTTATATGTATATAAATGTGCGTGTGTGTGTGTGTGATATTTTAATAATCATTAAATTAGCTTAAGCTTAACTTACTTTAATAAATATATACATTTATCGGGCGATTATGGTAGTGGCTCATATATCTAATGAAATACTCTTGCATTCATTAATCGATAAATATCGATTTGTGCCATATGCGAGAGTATCGAAACTTCGTCTAGGCAGCGAAGTTAGTTTTTCTTTTCTTTTCTAGCACTTTTCTTTAAGTTCCTGTATATATATATATACATACACATACAAATATCTTTATATATATACAACTTTTCGCCCCAATTGACTGACTTACTGTTTTACTCATTGTCTGACTGACTGATCGAAGAGCTGAAGATCTTAAATTATGATCTTAAATTAAATTATAGCTTTAGTCTATGTAGTCCACAATTCAGTTTGAACTTGCTATGATTTCTTCACTTCCAACTTCAGACTTGCTTCGGCAACCCCTTTTCTATTTGAATTGGTACGACTTGCTAAATATTTGAGGTGATCCTATTTCCCAAAAATTGTCATTAATGGTTTAGGCGCCAATAACAGATACGCTACGCTCTTATATATTTCGAGATGAATAGAGGAGGTTAACTTCATCAGACGAGGGGACCTATGAGTATATAGTTGAAGTCTCTAGGTCAAGTACCAGTGATATACGGTCATACCAACAGAGAAAGGAACGGACGGATGAAAGGCGGTCGGACGAACAGATGGACGAGCGGACGGACGGGCGGACAGACTGACGGATGGTCGGACTGACGCACAGACGGACAGACGGTCGGACTGACGGATGGATGAGCGGATAGACGGACGGACTGACGGACGGACGGACTAACGAATGATCGGCCTGACGGATGGTTGGAAGGACGGTTGGTCGGAGTTACGGACGGATGGTCGGAAGGACGGACGAACGGACGGACGGACAGTACACAAAGAGATATATATATATATCAATATACTCACTTCACTTCAAGAATAAGCATAATGACTGCAGAACTTCAGTTATTAATCCTCGTTTAGTTTCAAGAATATATTCAGTCAGTCGGACAATTAGGTTAACTATAAACTGACAGACAACGCCGGATAGTACCGGCTGTAAATGCGTTTCCTTTCCGTACTCAAGTCTGAGCCAGCGCCCTACTCTCTCTCTCTCCCACTCTCTCTGCCTATCTCTCTCTCTCTCTCTCACTCTCTCTGTCTATCTGTCTGTATATCTCTCTCTCCCTGGTCCCGATCGCGGTTCACTTAACACCTTCCTGATCGTTGTCTCTCAATGCGCATCGCTTGCAGCTCAACATACACCGCTTCAAGGTGATCGCCCGCTTCGGCCTGATGCACGTGGTGGCCACGAACATCTGTGTGTGGATACGCACGCTGGTGAAGGAGTCCCTGCTGGAGATCACGATCTACCACCAGAAGCGCGAAGCCGATCCGGAGGCCTCGTCCATTGCCCACTCGATTAGGCAGCATGCGCTGCGCCATGCCGGCACCGTGCTGCGCACCCACACGGGCCCCAACAGCGAGTTCGAGGTCCTCGACGGCGAGGACGTGCTGCCCAAGAACGTGTACAAGAGCGACAATGTGCTGTCCAAGCTGGTGCGCAACACGGTCGATGGCATTTCGAAGAGTTTGGGCATGGGCGGCGACATGAGCAGCAGCAGCACCACCAGCACCACGACGACAACCACCCGGGCGCCGTACACCACGCCCGGCTATCAATGGCACAGCACTACTATGGCCCGCAAGCTGAAGAAGTTTATCACTAGCACCACAGCTGCCACCAGCACCATCGGCAGCAGCAGCACAAGCACCGCCAGCACCACCACCAGCACCACCAGCGCCGCCATCACATCCACCACCGGCATTCCATTTGGCAGCGCTGCCACAGCCGCCGACGCCTCTAGCACGACCAGCGAAACGCCCTTCAGCAGCCTGGAGCGCATCCTCTCCAGCGTCGCACCAGGCCCCAGCCACGCGCCCGTCGATGTGTCCGCGTCAACGCTGCCCGCTGCCACATCGGGCGTCTCCTCGTTCATCAGCAATCTGGTCAGCAGCACCGCGCCGAGCCCAACCGTCGGCGCCAGCAGCACCGAGAGCGCCGTGAACATTATGAACAATCTCTTCGGGCCCGGCATGGAGAACAGCTTCCAGACGTACTCCGACCTCTCGCACGAGGAGTCCAACGGCCTGATCGCCTTTGAGAATCTGGAGAGCTTGGACAACATTTACCCGGCTGCGCTGTCTTCCAACATTGGCACACTCAACTCCACCGCCTGTGGACGCATTGACATTATGGGCACCATCGTCTATGACTCGGCGCCATATCTGTATCCGTTTATCATTGAGTACTCGCTGATCGGCGCTGTCGTTCTGTATGTCATGTGGAAGCACATCGGGCGCTATCCGGGCCGGCTGAACGACGAGGATCTCGAGCACAGGCTCGAGGTGATGCTATCCCGTCGGGCCGTGGCCATGGCGCAGCAGGCACGTTCCGGACGCGTCGACTGCGTTGGCTCCTCGAAGGGTCTGTTCTTTGGTCTGTTGCTGTTGGTTGGCGCGCTGATCTGCTTGATACTCTTCTTCGTCTTGGTGCGCCATCAGCAGTTCTCGCTGTTGGCCATTTACCTCGCCGATGCCAGTCACTGCATCCTCATGGCCTTCGCCATCCTGGCCATCATAGTGGGCTTCATCAGGTGCGTAGCAGAAGGAGCCAAACTCGAACAGGATAATAGGAAATTACTCCCTCTCTCCCTCTACTCCATTCTCTCTCTTTCTCCCTCTCTCTCTCTCTCTCTCTCTTTCGCTCTTTCGCAGGGTGAAGAACTTGAAATTCCGCTGCGAGGAGCAATCGAACCTGAACGACATTTTGCTGCGCATCTCCGCCTTCGGCCTGTTCACCTACTCCGTGTTCAGCATCATCGCCGGCAGCCTCAAGGTGCTGGAGAGCGAGCCCAGCCTGTTGGTGACGACCACGGGCGGCGTTGCCGTCTTCCAGGTCATCTTGCAGCTCCTGTTCATAGCCGACGTATCGCGCCGTCGCGTCCACTTGCCCGAGCACGATCGCAGCAAGCCCGGCCGCCAGATCGTCACCTTCTTGCTCATCTGCAACGTGGCCATGTTTGCCATCTACACATTCGAAGCTCAAAAAGTATTCGCCAATCCTGTAAGTAGATATGTACGTAAGCGAGACTGAGTTAAGTAAGACGATTAACGCTCTCGTTCGTTCTACTCGTTCTATTCGTTATTCGTTATTCGATTCCATAAATGTTGTAGATGACGCTCTCTTCTTATGTTTCTGTACCCCAAATGTTTATTGATCAATATAAAATATTAACTGCCCAGTTAACTTGAGGCAATCTCTTGACTAAAGCTAATTAAGGTCAAGGAATATCTTTTTTAAATATTGTTCATCTTAACAGAAACATAAGCAGCGCGTTCTTTTTGCAATCAGAGTTGTTTCAATTTATTTTATATATATTTTAAATATTCATATTTATATATTTATATATATATATATATATATGATATTTCGCATGCACATTAACAGCTCTGATTGTAATGCATGCAGAATAATTTTTTATACATTTTTTCTAATATTTTGAGCATGTATTGGATGCAGAGCCTTGACTGGAGCTCCAATCAGCTGGCATAGCTGCTGCATAAGCTGTCTTCTACTTATCCCTGTTTCGAGACCATTTCCCCAGGCTGATCATTGCGAACTACTGCCATTTAAATTTAATTTCTTATAGGTCGAAAATTTGAGCCCAACAATACGAATACGAATTGTTTGATCTTTGATCTAAGATCTTGGATTTTAGTTTCGTAATCTTTGATCTTTGAGTTCTGAACTCTATTTCAAAATATCTCACAAATATGTTTCATACTAGCATCATTCTTGTTTTCCAATTCGAAGCAAATATGCCTAAGACAAGTCCCAAGGCAGACTTCCAATTGCAAGCATACAATCTAATTTAAATTGACAATGCCTAAAATGCCATGAATGACTTCCAATTGGAAAAAATCTGCTTAAACAAGTTTCATGGACGACTTCCAATTGAAAGCAAATATGCTTAAAACAAGTTTCATGAATGGCTTCTATTAGAAGCTAACATGATTAAGACGAAAGTAAAATGATAAAGCAAGTAGCGTATAGCTTTCCCAATTAATATCCAATTAGGCAATGCCAGCAAATAGAGTAAATATATGGCTTACCTTTCCTTGGCTTTCCAACTAATTCGGCTTCAAGTGTAGCTTCATATTAATGAATATAGTCTTCCAGTCGAAATTTCATATACTTAAGTGAATGTCTTAATTTAATGCCTTCCAATTGGGATAGAATGCTTTAGGTCACTATATACCATATCGGTTCCAATGTTCTTTAGTCAGTGTCTTACAATTGGGACCCAATGTTTTTAAAACAGTGGCTTCCAACTGGGATCAACAGTTTTTAAGTCCATGTCTTCCAATTTGGATCCAATTTTCTTAAGTCAATGTCTTCCAATTGATATTCAATGTGCTAAAGACAAGTCCAAGGAATATCACCTAATTGGAACTAACTATGCATAAAACAACGGTCATTACTCCTATTAATACTACCTCCAATGGGAACACCGTATGGTGGATTTAATGTCCCCCAATTGGAGTCCAATTTATTTAAGTGCATGTTTACCAATCGTAATAAAATATGCCTAAGAGAACTACCACTACTTTATTCCAATTGGCAGCAAATACGTAAAGACGTAATTTCTTGTCTTTTTTCTAATTGTCATCCAATTAGACACGCCCAAAAGAGGAGTAAATATGCCTTGGCTTTCCAACTAATTCGTCTTATTCTCTCTTGGTTCTCTGCTTTATTGACTCTTTGTTCTTCTCTGTGTTTCTCTATGATCTATGATTGCATGTTGTTGTTGTGACTGCACATATTGCTGATAAGCCAACTAATTAAATTCTCTTGTTTTGTCTACCCCTTCCCAAATACAGGTGCAGTTGGAGTTCTACGGCTTTGTGCCCTGGTCGATCATCCAGCGCATCACACTGCCGCTCTGCATTTTCCATCGCTTCCACAGCGCCGTGACACTTGCCGAGATCTGGAAGACCACCTACAAGGCGCGTTTGGAGTAAGCTGCTCCCGCTGGACAGCGCTAGGCGAACCCACAAAGAAAGGTTATAAATGCACCAAAAAAATAAAAATAAAAACCAACAAGAAAATTAATATGAAAACAAAAATAAAGGTAAAAGAAACAAAAAAAAAAAAATGATAAAATGAATGAAAGAAAAACAACAAATTATAGCGAACCGAAAACTGCAAGTAAAACATTTAAAGTTAGTTTCTTATTGCATATTATATATATTAAAAAAACATATATATATATGTATGTTTTAGTACGCGTAAAGGTTAACTAAGTTCAAAGGTAACCAAAAACAAAACAAAAAAGTAAAGAAAATACAAAAAAAAAATTACAGTAAAAACCAAATACAGCAACAAATTTACGAGTTGTATCAAAAAGTGAGCTAAATCCCAAAGAACGGGATTGGACCATTGTCAACCAAAGCGTACATTGCAATGTTTAAACCTTTATTAATGCTAAATACCAAATGGATTAACAACTAGCAACTATCACATAAAAACAAAACAAAAACAAAAACAAAATACGAACGAGAATTCTTTGAATAAAAATTGTTGACAATTTGATTTAGGCGTAAAGGAAGAAACATGCTTTGCGCATCGCTTGTTGTTTTATAATTTAATATATACATATATATTACTCTTTTTTTTCATTAATATTATTATTACATATTTGTGACATGTGGGCTGCATGGAAAACTTAAGAACTAAGTCATAGCGTTTACATTTCAAATGCATTTCTGCAGGCAAACCGAATGCAACAATTCGCGAATTAATTTCTAACTCTTTTTTTTTCTTCTTTTCTTGTTTTTAGTTTAGTGTGAAGCGAATAATAATAATAATATTTATAAAATGTCAGCACATAGTATGTTAATTATTAATTTATGTACATCTATCTTTATATATATATATGCATATTATTTTTCTTCCTCTACCCAACGCTCTGCATATTTATATTTTAATATTTTTCTTTTGTTTTGTTTTTGTTATTTCATTTCTGCTGCAATTCAATTGAAAATCATGTAAAAATAATGCAAACAAAATATAGATATATATACAAAAAGGTTGTTTATTTTTCGCGTTGCAATATTAACTGCGGTTTGAACCAACTCGCTTCGAGTTGAGCTTGGATCTGCTGCCCCGAAATGTGTTTAAGCATTTTGAAACATTCATTCAACACTTTTTGTGTGGGTTCTACGATTTCTTCTTTAATTACAAAACCAACAACAACAACAAAAGCCGAAGACAGAACAACAACAACAACAACAAACTGTGATGTGATTATATTGTTTATTGACTTTGAATGCAATTTTTTTATATTATTTGCATGGCATTATTTATGTTCATAAATTTATAATTTTTTAAAATTTTTTTTTTTGGAAATTAAATTAAAAAAAAATATTGAAAAATATTACAAAGAATCAACAAGTAAATGCAAAACATGTTGCAAGGCATCACAAGGCCAAGAAAAAAAAACAAAAAACATTTTTAATATTTACATATATACATATATATATATACATGTACGTATATATATATATAAATATATATAAATAAAAAAATTTATAAATGTCCATTTTTTGATTATTAGTAGTGATGTTAAATGAGTAACAAAATAAATAAATAGTAATTGTAATAATTGAGAAACAAAGCGAATATGAGAGCAAGCAAAGAGTTTATTGTCGTGTGTGTGGGGCTCGAACGCCCCAACACTTTCTAATGTCCCCAAAGAAGCAAAGAAAAAGAAGAAAAGCAAAGCAAAGAGAGAGAACACGTTTACAATTTACAAAGCTAAGAACCATTTTTAAGGATATGCCACGTATATCTTTAAATATATGTATACTAACCCACCAAATTCAAAGTATTTCAAATGTTTTATATATATACGAAAACAACAACAACAACAACAACGCGAGCGAATGCGGCCGGAGTCGCGGCTCCGCCGGTTCGAGCTCTCTTTCCAACACAAACGAACAAACGTCAGCTACAACAACAACAAAGGATTGGCTCAAAGACCAAGAGAGAAGAAGAAAAGAAAAAACATAAAATATGTGGAAATATGGACTTCTCCCAGAATCTGTTCTGGGGAAGATATCAAATTTTGAGCTCATGTGTTGCATGTGTTTTTTTTTCAGTGTGTTTTCGTTGGCAACTTATATACACTGCCTCGTGTCTCTTGTACTGCTCATACGTATGTACCAATATATATATATATATAGATATATACATATATAGTTCATGTATAGATTTAACAGTACAAGTATTTATGCATGATCTTGAATCCAATCCGTAGAAGCCATTGTGAAATGCATCTATTTATACATTCTTGTACTCATCAATATATACAGATATATACATATATATATGTGTGTATATATATATAAAGAAATCTCGAATTCAAATCAAATATAACATGTAGTCAAGTCGTAAGTAGATCGGCACACTCTAACCCAACTCTCTTGCAACTACGAGTGCGCAGCTATGAATGGAGATATATATAGATATATATATATGGCGAATCAAATTCAGTTAAACATGTACTTGTGTAGCTTTTAGTAATCGATAATAATCGATATATATGCATATATATATGTGTATATGTATGTGCGCAAACGTTAAGGAATGAATGCTGATCCGATGGGAAATGAATCATAAATACATATATATGTGTGTATGCATCTAATTGTTTTTTTCTTAATGGTATTTAGTTTAACATAAGATCATATTTTATGTATTTTTAATAACATTTAACAAAGCAGCAACAACAACAACAACAACAAAATCAACAACATTAATTATATTGAATGTTTCAACTAAGTTGTATAATTATAAGTGACATTAACAATGAACGCGTCTCTAGACATAATGCAATTATGTATCTCTATCTGTATCTAATCAACCAACAACAACAACAACAACACGATCGCTTCATCGGATATATCCGCAACAACAACAACAACAACAATTCATGGTTAAACTTAACTCACAAGCTAAATGGGATACGAAGCATAACAGTAATCGATCAATGAATACATAGATGAATTATATAAATCATACATCAAAAAAATAAATATATATATATATATATATATATATATATATATATATATATATATATATATTAAATATACGTGTATACATAAATGCATATAAAGGCGATTTCAGTAAAGCAAAAAAAAAAAGAAACAATTTAAAATAAATCAATACAAAAACATATAAATATGTATGCATATATATACATGCATATAACATATATATACATATATATATGTATACATATACATATATGAAAGCATTAAGCAAAATTTACATGCATTTAATATACATTTTCCCATAACCATTAACATTAAATAAATACATAATTACAAAATAATATTAACAAAACAAACAAACAAACAACAATTGAGACAATTGAGTATATATATATATATGCGAAGCTATAACCCAATTAAGTGTTATAAGCAATTTTTAAATCATTATCGCATTTTAGAATTATTTCCAAAAAAAACAAAAAACAAAAAAAACGCGAATACATTTCGCAAATGACACGCAAATAATACACTCTCTTCCCACTCAGTCTACGGATCGTCTCGAGTGCACACACACAGACAGACAGACACACGCACACACCTCTCACACACACACTCTCACACACACGTACACACATGAATTACATACGAACTAAAAGAAATGGCATACAAGTAATTTTAAATTGAATAAAATTAGTATTAAATATGTACAACAATTTGCCAAAGTTCTTTTTCTTAACGGGCTTTTTTAATGGGCTAAAACATATATATATATATGTATATAAGTTTCTATCTATATATATATATATATATATGATATGGGCACGTTTTCCGTAAGTTGGATGTAGTACAACCCATGTGTGTAACTCGAATGATGGGCATAAATGTCTACATCCATTTATTTGCAAATATAGTGCTAGCATCTGCCACTTGTAAAATGCCTTTTAAATGGACTTTCTAGCAGGATAACGACCCAAAATATACGAGTCCTTTCGCATTATAGTGGTTTGCATCCAAAAAAAACGACCCTATGGCATGGCTAGCTCTTACTCCGGATCTGAATCCTATCGAAAACCTGTGTGGGGATGTTATAAGAGTTGTGGAAGCTACAAATCCATCGATTGCGCCAAGTAATTTAGGGGGCGTGGCACCAAATTGCTCTGAAACGGTGCCAGGACCTCATCGACTCCATGCAATGCAAATGCAAAGTCGTAGTGTAACATAACGGATTTATATTTAAGTATTAGACTACACAGGATGTGTAAAACATGATATATGAAGTTACAGTTATGTTAAATAGGTTTTTTTCTATTTTTTTTTTTTTTCTATTTTTATTAGTAACTCAATTTTAGGAGTTTTCTCCTTCTCAGGCCCTGAGTGCACATATTCTAAGTTTGTAACCAAAAAAGCTTCTAAATTATAAGAATAGATGTAAAACTTAATAATTGCAACAAATTTTGTCAAAAATTTTGTGGGTTCATCACTAAATTGTGATGTCCAACATTCAGTTCTTTCAGTGCACTCAGTGCGCTATCATTCTCCTGAAGATAGCTGTTTATATATATATCTAGTCAAGGCTTAATCTAATCTAAGGTCGCGGGCCCGCGCACACGTTGAAATTGAGCTCTATCTGCGCGAAGTTATAGTCGCGACTGTCCGCATTGCGCACGAGACAGAGCACTTGCAGTCCTCTGAGGTAGCCGGTGTTTGTCTGGCGCAGTTGGAGCAGCCTTCGCAGGCCACGGGCCGCTACGTAGCCCACGCCATAGACAGTGGCCTCCACGTAGCTAAAGCCGGCGGCAGTCACATAGCCGATGACCTCGCGGCTGCACTGATGCCGCACGCTGTCGTGCTTCTCGGCGGGATCCGTGGGCAGCCAGAGGCTGCACATTTTGCTCAGCTGTGTGCTGACCAGCGACGCAGTCTGGGCTGGGCGGATGTGCACGCGTTGCGTGCTTTTCTCCTGCAGGCGGCGCTTCTCGCGCACACGACGCGCTCGCAGGCGCTTCAGCAGACGCTTGTGGCCGAGGCGCAGTTTCTTGCGCAGACGTTCGTTAAGATCCGGGAGCAGGGGCTCAGTGTGCACCGGCTCCCGTTGGTCATACCTCATTTGGCCCCAGTGCTGCTTCCAGTCCGGATGTGTGGGCACACAGATCAAGGCATTGCTCTCCAGTCTGCCGCGCGCGTACAAGCGCAGCTCCACCTGGATGAGGCAGTTATCAGACAGTTCCGCCGGGAACGGCTCCCGCAGGCGCACACATCCAACCAAGTGATGCAGCATTGCGCGATCCCGCAGCACATAAAAGCTCTTCGCGGACGTCGAGGCTTCCAGATTCCAGTCACGCATCAGGGATTGCCATGGCGCCTTAAATGGACTGACCACAGCCAGCTTGCGGTAGTTGGAGCGCTTGTTGGGCGGCAGGCGAAAGTAGCGATCGCGACGCTCCAAGGCAGCTGTCGCCGCCTGCCCCAAGCCTGGCAGACAGATGGAACAGGTAATTAATATAGTATATAGAGGAGCTAACAGATACTCACCCGCCACAGTGTCCGGCAGATGTTGGTCGCCGCCCAGCTCTCTGGCTATCGAGTCGATCTCACGCAGACCACCTGGTCGCGCGCCCCACATGATGAGCGTCTGCCAGAGCACCATTCCGTAGCGAGCGGACACAATCACATCCCAGCCCGAGGCGTAGCCCAAGCGTTTGTGGTTCGATTCCAGCGATCCTGGACGTTGAATGAGCAGCACTGGCATTGGCTGCATCTGCTCCTCAAAGGCACACGGCTCGCCAGGCACAATGGCGTGTTCTTGACGCAGCTGATTGTATTGATGCATCGACATCATTTGCTCGGCGCGACGCACACGCAACTCCGAATCCCATAGATCACTGTAGGGCGGAATAGCTGGCTGCTTCATAAGCAATTTGACTGCGTCGAATGAAGATTTTGCCGGCTGGGCTGCTTTGGTACGCTTGCTGGGTCGCTGCAGACGCGGATCGACCACATTGATGCCTAGTATCAAATTGGAAATGACCTCATTGGGCGAGTCCAGCTGCAGGGCAGCCTCAAAGTAATCAACAGGATCTAAAAGATTAGTGGATGCAACGCGCTGCTCCTTCGAGCCGTTTGGACGGTGAGCACGCAGGCTGGCAGCCAGTACGCATTGAGAGCGCGGCCCGGTCAGACGAAAGCGATTGAGTTCCTGCTTCAAGATCATCATCTCCACGCCGTCAGACTTATTGATGTAGCTCTTGTTGCGCTCGAAGGCCTTGGTGAGTGTCAGGTAACGAGGCTCATCTGATTGCTCGCCTGATTCGGCGGGCAATGGAAGCTTTTCCTGTTTCGTGGACTTGAGTTGGAATACTTGAATCAGTTGGGCAATGGTCGCTTCAGCCGCAGCCGGATGCAGCCAAAGCCACAGCGTGCGCTGCATCTGCGGCTCTGGCTGCACTGCGGGGCGCCACATAAAGCTGGCAGATTGCAGGGCACCCGACGGATACTGGCCATCGGCGAAGAGCTGAATGCTGCCCTCGCGACGTCCACTCAAATAGGTCTTCGCTGTAATGCTCAGGCCACACTGTGGACTGGTGAGTCGTCTGAAGCCACGACGCAGAAGGTCGACGGTGCCTTGCATCTGCACGCAGCTATAGAAGGATAGGTCCTGCAGCAGGCAGTGCTCGGCGCTGGCGCGATAACATGCGCGGTAGGTCTTGTCGCAGCTGGCGTAGGGCAGGCGATAGCCCCAGCGGTCGATCATGTGGAAGCGCTTGGCGTGCCAGATGTGGGTTTCCAGCCAGCTGATCTTGCGTTGTCGCCGCACATACTCATTCAGCAGATTGTTTGGACGGCGGCGATATTTGCGGGATGGACGCTTGCGGATTCCGGGCAGGCTGCCGGACTTGCTCATCTGAGAGGTATGGCCGGCACGGTATTTGCGCGGCAGGCGCTTGGGATGGTGTGACATGGCGCGGCGGCGCATATGCTTTGGCAGCGTCTGAAAGATGAGCTTGCTGCCGGCCGGCTGCTGGGCATCTGAGATCATCGATTTGATCTCCTGGAGAGCTCCAGATGCATAGTGATAGGTGGCCACATGATTGGGCAGTGTTACTTGCCCGCCAAGGCTGGCATCGTATTCTACCTTTTTGGAGTCCATTACACTATTTTTTTCGGATTTTCTTAACCATACGTAAAACACAAAAATTCGAATGAAACAATTTAAAGTTTTCGCACGTGTGCCGCGTTCAGCCTACTGAGGCTGGCAGTAATATCTAGCCGGCAGTTATCGACAAGTGACAAGTGTCAACTATCTGTGCACTTGCGATAGTATCGCAGGCGTGTGATATATCTGCTACGAATAAATTAAAGTGACAAGCATAGAAAATATATGACATTTGTTGAAAAATTAAACTTAATCATTGCTTTAATTCATTGATATATTTTTTCGATTTTTAAGTTGCTTAAATTGTAACAGCAGTAATGTGCAGTGTTGCTGCGGTATCGATACTACCAGCAGTATCGATTTTTTGTGGCGGTGCACCAATTACCTCTCTTGATGTACTATCGATACAAGCTCAAAACTCAGAGTTCGTGGTTTGCTGTGAGCCAGCGCCTATTTCAGTGTGCAAAGCGGCTAATGATGCAGAGATGGTGGCCAGTGCAGTGGTCGGAGCTGGTGCTGGTGCTGCTCTTGGTCGCTACCTGCCGAGCTGAGTCGGGCCGGCCACCGCACAACACGACGATAGCGAAACCCAGCCAACTGAGGAACAACAGCTTCTGCCAGCGCGGCCTCTTTTGGCGCCTTCCCGCCAAGGACACCTGCCCGGGCTCCATACTGGCGCTGCGCGGCACCGTGTACATACTCTACGATGTCAACATCTCCGAGGGCTTCAATCTGCGGCGCGACGTCTACATACGCATGGCGGTGTTCGTGCGGCGCCTGCGACGCCGCAAGCGCTTTCGCAACGTCCGGCTCGTGCTGCCGCCCTGGCCACGCCTCTACCACTGGCACTCGCACGGCCTGGGCCAGAGCGACCTGATGTGGCGCCACTTCTTCGACCTGGCCAGCCTGCGTCGCTATGCGCCCGTGCTGGACTACGACGAGTTCGTGGCCGAATACCGCCGATTCGGGATGCCGGCGCCGCCCTACGTCCACGTCTCCCAGGCCTTCCGACTGACGCACTACGAGATCATGAAGGAGCAGGGCATATTCCGGGACAAGTACGAGCGCATACCGCCCGAAGCCAGTGGCGACTCCCACGGCCGCCGCATGGAGGCCTGCAACGAGAACTCCATCAGCGGCGGGCCGCTGCTGCAGCAGCGGCTCCTGCGCTATGGCCGCTACCACTGTGTGCGCTTCCAGGGCAGCGCCGGCCTGCTGGAGCGCATGCTGCGCGAGGCCATTGACGAGGACACGTCGGGGGCCGAGGACGCCGACGACATGCGCGTCTATGCGGTGCTCAGCGCCGAGACCGTCCTGCACGATAACTGGGGCGACGAGCACTTCTGGATGGCGCGGCGGTCGATGCGCTTCGCCCAGGCACTGAACCAGGTGGCCGCCGACTTCCGGCTCATGTCGCTCAGCACGACGGACAGTTCGGCCGGCGTGCAGCGGCCGGCCATGTGGGAGCTGGAGCGGCCCAAGCGCGATGCCCGCGGCGGCGACTATTTGTGCGCGCATCTGCGACGCGGCGACTTCGTGCGGTCCCGGGAGTCGACCACGCCCACACTCAAGGCGGCGGCACAGCAGATCAAGCAGCTGCTGCGCGCGTTCAACCTGACCACGGTGTTCGTGGCCAGCGATGCGACGCCGTACGAGCTGCTCGAGCTGAAGGAGCTCTTCTACAGATTCCGCTTCGTGCACTTCACGCCGGAGTCGAATGTGCAGCGGCAGCAGCTGAAGGACGGCGGCGTCGCCATCGTCGACCAGCTGATCTGCGCCTACGCCCGCCACTTTGTGGGCACGTACGAGAGCACGTTCACCTACCGCATCTACGAGGAGCGCGAGATCCTCGGCTTCAGCAAGTCCAGCACCTTCAACACATTCTGCAAGGCTCTGGGCGGCAACTGCGCCCGCAATGCCGTCTGGCCCATCGTCTGGAACGACGACGACGAGAGATTCTACTAAGTGTTTTGTATGTCAAGCACCTTTTATTTTTCTAAGTGTGACTCATTTTCTTTAAGTGTAACCGTTAAGGGTATTTTACGTAGGATTATTTTTGAATATTGTGAAACTTCGAACAAACTGCGATGCCATACCAAAAAATTAAGCACACCTTTTCACTGACTCACACAAACACATTTATGAAATACGATATATGCAACTATTTTGGATATACAGGGAGAACTGATAAAGGTATGCCATGTACAGTTAAGTTTCTTTGATATATGTACAATATTATAAGTTATGTTAAATGATTCCCTTTGCAAATTTGAATAAACGATAAAATACTAACGTGCCGACAACACTGTTTTAGTATTTTTTGTGATTGCCCTGGTCGATTTCTTTTTTATAAATGATAAGAAATCGATATCACTGTCTTTAATATATGTACAATATCATAAGTTATGTTAAACAATTCCCTTTGCAAATTTGAATAAACGATAAAATACTAAATGTCACCGATATGCCGATAACACTGTTTAAGTATTTTTTGTGATTGCCCTGGTCGATTTTTTTTTTATAAATGGTAAGAAATCGATAGCACTGTCTTAGTATTCTTTTTGTTATTATTGCCCTGCACAAATGCCAAATACAAAAAAAATCTCGATAAGTACAATCCAAATCTTTTTTATACATGATAAAAAACCGATAGCACTGTCTAAGTATTTTTTTGTTATTGCCCTAGACAAACACCAAATACATAATAAACTCGATAAGTGCAAGGTAAAATCCAAAGACACAGCTCACATAGTCACACGCACTCTGTTTTTATTATTTCATATTTTCTTTTTAAATAAACGATAAAATACCAGGTATCACAAAATACCAACTACCCGTTTTAAGTATTTTTCTTGGTAGGCCCTGGAGCACGTAGAAATATCGATAAGTGCAAAGTAAAATCTAGAGACATAGCTCACATAGTCAGTCAGTCAGTCGCACGTGTTTTGTTTTGTATTAATTCGAATTTTTATTAAATCAATTTTATTTTGCCAAGATGGGCAAAAAGAACAAAGATGGCACCAACCTGGGACGCCAACTCATCAAAGATCGCTTTGGCCACACGCCCCGTCGCAAGGTGGACAACGACACAATGGTGCGCAGTAGATTTTCCTCAACCCGTGCAATTTGCTAATTTCAATTTCATTTCTCTGCAGCTACACACAACAGAGCTGCAGGATGGCTATGATTGGGGTCGCCTAAATCTCTCGTCCGTTACCGAGGAGTCGTCGTTCAATGCATTCCTACGCACTGCAGAATTGGCCGGCACCGAGTTCCAGGCCGAGAAGCTAAACATAACATTCGTGAATCCGAAGCAGCGCGTGGGTCTGCTCAGCAAGACACAGGAGCAGACGATGCACGAGAAGCATGCCGAGCATCGTGATCAGCTGAAGATTCCACGTCGTCCCAAGTGGACCAAGGAAACTAGTCCAGAAGACTTGGAACGCGCCGAGAACGAAGCCTTTCTTAATTGGCGTCGTGACCTGGCGATGCTCCAGGAGAACGAAGAGATCCTAATGACCCCATACGAGAAGAATCTCGAGTTCTGGCGCCAGCTGTGGCGCGTCGTCGAGCGCTCCGATGTTGTCGTCCAGATTGTGGATGCACGTAATCCGCTGCTATTCCGCAGCGTCGATCTGGAGCGCTATGTGAACGAGGTGGACAGCAACAAGCTCAATATGATCTTAGTCAACAAATCGGATTTGCTAACGCTGGAGCAGCGCCAGCACTGGGCACAATATTTCGACTGTGAGGGCATACGCACGGCCTTCTACTCCGCCACGCTGGTTGAGGAGGAGCTGAAGCGTGAGGCTGAGGCCGCCAAGCTTACCGCTGACTCGCCGTCGTCGGCGCTGGAGCTGAAGCAGCTGCGCGAGGCGGCTGAGGAGATTCAGGAGTCACTGAATGTGGTCGAGCACACATTGCAGGCCATAGAGAATAAGATGAGGGCCAAGCCCATACAGACATCGCATCCCAAGCTGCCCAGACTGCCCACAGACAAGAACAGTGCCCACCTGCTGTCGCGCACCGAGCTCATTGAGTTCCTGCGCCACATCTACACTGGGCCGAGGAACAATGCCCAGCACGTAACCATCGGCATGGTGGGCTATCCGAATGTGGGCAAGAGCAGCACCATCAACTCGCTGATGACCGTGAAGAAGGTGTCGGTGTCGGCGACGCCCGGCAAGACAAAGCGTTTCCAGACGCTCTTCCTTGACAATGATATTTTGCTCTGTGACTGTCCCGGCCTGGTGATGCCCAGCTTCGTGCTCACCAAGGCGGACATGTTGCTCAATGGCATACTGCCGATCGATCAAATGCGCGACCATGTGCCCGCTGTGAATCTGCTCTGCGAGCGCATACCACGCCACGTTCTCGAGGACAAGTATGGCATTGTGATAGCCAAGCCCCTGGAGGGTGAGGATCCGGATCGTCCACCTTACTCCGAGGAACTGCTGCTAGCCTATGGCTGTGAGTAAATCTCCAAATGTTGATGTATCACAGGTGGAATTCAATAATCCCTTTTGCAGATAATCGCGGCTTCATGACCTCGAATGGCCAACCGGATCAGGCGCGCTCAGCTCGCTACGTCCTCAAGGATTATGTCAATGGCAAACTGCTGTTTGCTCTCGGCCCACCCTCTGTCGTCCAGTCCGAATATCACGTATTTCCCGAGCGTCAACGCAAGCCTATTGAGGAATCACAGCTGCCCGGTCAACAGCAACGGGCCATGCGCGTAAGTTGCCAGCTTGGTAAAGGCTCCTCCGCCACATCTTAAACCTTGTGCTATTCACAGATCGATAAGAGCACATCCAAGGAACTGGATCAACAGTTCTTCAGAGCCAAGCCGAGCGTGGCGCATGTCAAGGGTCGCACCAGCTTTCCGCATGTGCGCCTGGCAAACGATGGCAACCTCGTCACCGGCGAGGCACCAGCCAAGCCCTGGCGCAACGTGAAGAAGGAGCGACGCGAGAAGCTGCGCAAGAAGTTCTCCCACCTGGACGAGCACTAGTTGGGACATAGAAAATCCACTTGGCCGCCAGCTCGTCGCAAGCCCACGCCAACTGCTCTTAAATTAATGTTAGCATAAGAATTATTTTACCTGCCTCTCTCTAACGAATGTCAGCTCCGAGAGACGACCTGTCGCATGGCTCCACCAAGTGTACACACATTGGCTATTTACGTTTTTAAAATGTTACCTGCATTGGCACCTGAATTGAATTCAATTAAGGTAACTTGTTATTATTATTATTCTCTTTTTCAATTTATACAAAATATGTCGTGAAGTTGAGTGAGCAACAAAATCTATAAATTATAATATTATTTTCAATCTTTACTCTCTGTTTATATTCATTGATTGTCAATTGTGCTTGCTGCTCTCTCCATGAGCAGCTCGTGTGAGACGCACTCATATATCTGTCTCATGCAACCGGCTGGCGACTCTTGCCTCTCTCTTTCCGTGCCGCGCCGACTGCACTTGCCCTTATTTATAGCCTATCAAATATGCAGTTACAGCATTGCAAACAAGTTTTAATACCCTGCTATTGTAAATGGGGCATTAGAGTTTTTTGTGGGTGTTTGTAACGGGCATACTTTTGATAATTTGATGGAGTTATCTGCCAGTGTTTGAAAAACTAAGATTATATAGGAAAGAGCAATACAGAGAGAGAGAGAGAGAGAGAGACTTGAAGCTTGTAATATATTATATATTATTCATTTAGCTAAATTATTTTGTCTTTATAGGTAATACCTGAACAATACAGAACTTGATACATATTATGTATCTACACTTGTCAAAAAAAATATGCGCACAGGCTTCATGCGCGACTTACATAGTGAATAAATATGCTAAATAATAGTATTATGGTCGATATCATAATTTTTGTTGAACAACTATTTAATAACACACATTTATCTTGCATTATTATTTTATAATATATTATTTATCATATTTATTCACTATAAAAGTTGCGCATAAAGCCTGTACGCATAGTTTTTTTGGCAAGTGTATTTCTATATTGTTCAGACATAATTTTCTTATTTGATTATAAATCTTTTCCTGGACTAAATAATTTTAATCTAAAGCTTAAAATTGCAAATTGATAGAGTGAGGGGCAAATGCTAATTATATCTGGTTAGAGTTGGTTGTAGGCTAATATATTTAAAATATATAAAATATATTTAAAAAATTGTATAATATAATTAAACAAAAAAAATTATAATATATAATCTGTTTAAAGATCAATGTATGTATTCTTAGTGAAGAAGGTGTAAAATGAAAGATTCCACAAATTTTAATTTAAAATTTAACAAAAAATGTTTTTCATGAGTCTTATTATTTTTTTATATTTTTTTTTTAAGAAAAATGTTTACAGGCTACCTTTTAGGCAATTTAATCTAAACAAAAAAACAAATTAAATACACATATCTTCTTTAAACTATAGCTCATATATACTCGCATAATATGTTAACACTCAAAAAAAAAAGTTTTTATATCTTATTAATTTTTAAAAATTTTTTTTAATGAAATATTTACTGGCTACCTTTTAGGCAATTTAATCTAAACAAAAATAAATGTATATCTTCTCTAAGCTATAAAACTAGGCTGACCACATGGACCTCAGGCCATTCCAATTCTTCTTTTCAGTCACATTTTGTCAAAATGACAATTTTTTTATCGAAACAGTAGAAAACTGGGACAATTTCGTGTCAGGTCGGGACACCGGGACAATACCTCCAAAGGCGGGACATGTCCCGGAATTTCAGGACGAATGGCAATCCCATATAAAACATATATACTCGCATGAAATGTTAACATTGGAGACATTTGTTCTACATTTGTTTCTACGTTTTATAGCTTAAAGAAGATATATAATAATATATTAAATATAGGCATATTTAATAAATTTCAGTTTTAGTTAGGAAATGTAACATTAACATTTCTTATGCGACTTATAAGAAAAAAAAATCCGTAAAAAATCCTCTAAATGAATTGTACTCGTAATATTGCTCTATGTTAAAGTAAAGGTATTTCCAAGTCGGTGCTTTCTTTGTTATGCAATATGCTCAGCTCTTTTATGGAATGCGTCGCTCAGGCAGGCAGCAAAGTTGTTGTGCTTGTTATGGCCCAAGTAGACGAAGGAAAGAAGAGGAAAAGAGAGAAAGGGAGAAGGAGAGGGAGAAGGTGCTCTTGCTGCTGCTGGGCAACTGAACTTTGGATTAAACAACAGGCAGCGATAGCGGCTGAGCGACCTCCTCGACTTTGCGTCGATGCTGATAAGCGACACAACTATCTCTCTCTCTCTCTCTCTCTTTGGATCTGTTTGTGTTTGTCGAAGCGTATATCGCCTTGCGCTAAGCCCACACAGCAATTGAGTCAACCGAGGCGCTGCCCCTGGAACTAGTCTGATCGCGGACGTTGCAATGAGTGCAGGTGGAGGCAAAGCTGCGCCGGCTGGGCCGACGGCCAACTTCAAGACGTTCAAGGAGCTGCGGCTGGAGCGTCGCGGTCCGCTCCTGGAGATTCAGTTCAATCGCCCCGAGGTGCAGAACGCGCTGCGGCGTCGCACCGTCTACGAGCTGCTGCGCGCGCTGGACGTGGCCAATGCGGACGAGGCGGTGAGCATCGTGGTGCTGACGGGCAATGCGACGGCCTTCACGGCGGGCAACGATCTCACCGATCTGCTGCAGCTGCAGCGCAAGAGCGGCACCGAGGCGCTGGACGTGCACTTCCGCGCCTCCAACTACGTGACCAAGGCCCTGGTGAAGAAGATGCTCAACAATCGCAAGGTGCTGGTGGCCCTGGTCCAGGGCAACTGCGTGGGCGTGGGCGTGGTCATCTGTGCACTGTGCGATGTGATCTATGCCACCGAATCGGCCAGGTTTTGGCTGCCCTTCTCCCAGCTGGGCCTGTGCGCCGAGGGCGGCACCAGCTGGACGCTGCCCCAGCTGCTGGGCCGCAGCAAGGCGGCGGAGCTGCTGCTGTTCGGCGAGCGCCTGGACGGCCGGGCGGCACTGCAGCACGGCATGATCTCCAGCCTGGTGTCCGACGAGCAGGAGTTCTGGAAGCGCATGGAGCAGCACTCGCGGCTGCCGGCCGCCTCGCTGCGCAGCACCAAGAAGCTGCTGTTGCAGCCCTGGCGCCAGCAACTGCTCGACGCCCTGGACGCCGAGTGCGAGCAGCTGGAGGCACTGCGTCTCGGCCCCACCTACCGCACGCAAATCATGGCCTTTGCCAGAAGAAGCAAGCTGTGAGGCCTATCGCACCCCTTGAAGTTCACTTCCTAGACATTAAGTGTACCATAAGATAATATTCCTGGATGCCAACGAAATAAACTTTATTTCCTTGTTTACCTTTTAAATGTGCTCAGAAAGTAGATAAAAAAAATTGTATATGGATGGGATTAAGGGAAAACAAAGTTCAGTTTAAGGTAAAAGTTTGAGAAGCTGAGGGGAGGGAAAGTAAAAAATTAAGAGAGAGAGGATACCTTTGACGAGAGAGAGAGAGTTAGGGAAATAAAGAGGGAGAGTGTAAGAAAGGAACAGAGATGATAGACTACGAATGAAAGAGTTAAAGAAGCGACAGGGAGAAAGAGGTGATATAGAGAGAGAGATAGAATTATAAATAAGCAAAGAGAAAGGCAGAAAGTGATGGAGGAAAATAAATAAATAGAGTGAGAGAGAGAGAGAGAGAGAGAGAGAGAGAGAGAGACTAGTATATAAAACAGAGAAAGGTGCAAGGGATGGAGATGATGGATGGAAAAGATGGAGGAAGATAAAGAAATATGAAGAGAGAGAGAGAGAGAGAGAGAGAGAGAGAGAGAGAGTAATAAAAAGAGAAAGAGGCGGAGTAATAAAAGAGAGAGAGAGAGAGAGAAAGAGGGCAAAGGTAGAGCGAGAGAAACAGAACGAGATAAAAAAAAATGAAGCAAAAATATTGGCATAGAAAGATGAAGACATATAGAAAGAGCATAAGCTAAAAATGGAGAGAGAGAGAGAGAGAGAGAGAGAGAGAGAGAGAGAGCGAGAGTGAAATGAGGGAGAGTGAAATAGTGCCAAATAAAGTGAGACCGAAAAGGAGAGAGAGTTTCTCTCTCTCTTTCGGAAGGAAGGAAGGAAAAATGCAAATAACGAAATTGCGATAAAAGCAGAAAAAAGGAGAAACATTGAACAAAAGTGATTTAGAGAGGGAGAGAGAAAGGTTGAGAGAGAAAGCGATATACGCATAGATATATATACATATGCTCATGGGAGAGAGAGAGAGAAAGAATCAGGAAAAGAAACAGAGAGAAGAATCAGGAAAAGAAACAGAGAGAAGAATCTATCTTCTCTCTGTTTCTTTTCCTGATTCTTTCTTTCTCTCTCTCTCTCTCTCTCTCTCTCTCCCATGGGCATATGTATATATTTATATCAATCTATCTCTATTTCTGTTTCTCTTCTCGTCTCTTCTTTCTATGTATCAATCTATCAGTCGATCTCGATTGACCGATTGATACATAGAAGGAGGTAGAGAGAGACAGAAATAGAGTTGGATTTATGTATTGAAATAGGCAAAAAAGATTGAGTGAGAGAGATTGGGCGAGAATAGTAAAATCAAGTAATCTCCAGCTGGCTCAACTGTCTTGTCAAGTAAGATTAGATACGTGCATTCCATACACCACCACCCACCCATAATAAACTATTCCAGATACTGAGCGTATATACATATATAACATATGTAATATGCCATATCTATACGTCTATATCTAAAGTGTTTAGCTACGTCGTCTGCGTCGACATTCAGTTATCTCCATTCCATTTCTCTGCTGAGCATTGGATGCAGCAAGTTATCAGCAGTTGTGGCCTAGACTTGATAATGATTAGGAATAGAGCAGGCGCTACTGTAGATACAGACGCTGATAGCAAAGCGATTTCCTCCCAGCTACCACCTTAGGCCCCTCTAGATATACATCTATATCTATGTTTTGCTTTTCAGCTCTAGATTGAAGAAAATCATTTCACAGTTTGATTGAAAGAAAGGAGTTTGTATTTTTATATAAGTTCTCAGAATTTGAGCTGTGTCATTGCCGTTGATGCCATAACCATTTTTGTTTTGCTTTGTTTTGTTTTTCTTTTAGATTTTCTTGTTTTCTTTTTCATTATTATGTTTTCGAATTATTAATATTAAATGTAGTTTTAAAGTGAGAGTGTAAAGGATTTTTGCTCTATGTGTATTTTCTTCATTTATGTATGCCGTTCTTATAAAGCAATATATATATATATACATATATATATATATATATATATATATATATATATATATATATATATATATATATATATATATATGTGTGTGTGTGTGTGCGTGTGTGTGTGTCTTTGTGAGATTTATATAATTTGTTGCTTGCTTAAAATGTTCTTAAGTTTGACCTTTGTGTGTGAAATTAACTGGGCTTAGCTTAAAGCTGTTGGTCAAGCCACTCTTTATATATATATATATATATACATATATATATGCATATATACATATATATATACATATACATGTACAAATGTATGTGCAATTTACTTAGTATAAAGTTGTCTTTCTTTCTTCTGTTTTTGCTTTGATTTGAGTTTATTTTATTATTATTTTATTTCTTTTTTTGAGATGATCTTGTTATATCTTTCGACTTCGATTTCGACTTCTCTTTAGGCATATGCAATATTTTTTCTACAATTTGTTATATATTTTTTTTACTGCTAGTTTCGATAAGAAAATAATTTTGTTTGGATATTAATGCATTTGTTGTTGTTAATTGTTGTTGGCTTTATGTACATTTATAGTTATATATATTTAGTTATATGTGTGTGTGTATATATATACTTATTATTTGTTAGATTTCCTTTTATTGTTATGCTTGAATATGTTTAAACACTCTTCTTGTGTAAAGTAAAATTTGTTGTCTAGATTATTCACTAGCGGGCCTTTCCTTGTTAATTAGTAAATATTATTATTATTTTTATTATATTGTATATATAAATATTGTTGTTGTTGTTGCTGTTGCTGTTGTATGCCACAATTTGTTAATACTTTTCTGTTACGCTCTGCTACAGTTGGCATTTGATGAACTGTCCGATTCGGCTGAGATTTATTCATAATTTGTTAATTATTGTTTGACTAGCTACGCTTTAACAGACGAAAAAAAAAATATTAATGCACCTTGCGCTAACTCTTGTGTTTGCTTTATTAATCAAAGTTGCTCTCAATTCGTTTCCTTTAAATATTTAAAAATTTAAATCTGCTTCCTCTTCGTCTTCGTCCTCGTCTACTTGCTCTTGTATTGCTTTATTAATTTACTAGTTGAACTTTTCACCGATGCTTTCTATCGCTTGTTATTGCTTTCCATTGGCATCATCGACGATCGATTAACGACTATCGATTATCGATCATCAACTATCGATCATATGTATTTCATTATTCGTATAAACGTTTTCTAAATCTTAAACCCTGCACCCAAATATTCGAAAGTATTCGGAAATATATGTCTGGAAAGGCATTACAATATAATATATATATATATATCTATCTACATATATATCTTCACATTGCCCCTCCCATGGGAGGGGCGGGGCACAGGGTATCTTACAGCAGCTGGCATGCGTGAGTGCAGTTTATAATTCTCTTTGTGTGTGTTTCAATTGACGCTGAATGTCCTCTCTGCATACCCTGTTATTGCTGTTAGCGGGTATATAGACGTCTCAGGCTATCGATCAGCTAGCTTAAGTGTAAATTATATATATATTTATATATATCTAGTTTATACCTATTATGAGTCCATAAAGCTACTTATTTGCCATCTGCCAGTCTAGTTGCCTTTCGTATTGCAAATTCTAGAAGGGATTTTTTTTTCTTTTCTTTATCATTTCTAAATTCAATTTTCATATATATTTATTATATAATAAAATGTTAAGTTTTCTTCTTTTTGCATTTAAGTACGTATTATTAATATTTTGGATGCACTACGGTCTATGAATATATCTTTTGCGTGTGTTTTTTATTAACTTTCCTTTATGTGAACTCTTCAGGCGACGCTACGTACTGAAACTAGCTTAGCAGACAAAAGAGCGAAGAAAGGCGGAGAAAGGAAACAAATAAATTGTGTGTTTGTGTTTGGGTACAGGGTATTTGCTGGGCGAGCATGCTCGCACTCTTGCACTCTCGCACTTTGTTGTCTGTTGGCCGTTACTGAGGACGGATTAACTACAAAAAATGCAAATCTTATGTTGCTTAAGGTAATTCAAAAAGTACTTTATCTGATCTGATCTGATCCGTTTAACTAATTGTCGCTATCATCAAGGTTTATCTGTGTTGTAGTTGCATATATATATATATATACTGTTTCTTCTTCTTCTTCATATCTGTTGATTAGGCACGATCTCTCAAGCACCAGTTAGCATTAAGGATAGCGAATCAGGCATTGAGGAAACCGTCCCGACTTAACTACATATATATATGGATGCTATAACAATTCTGATTTCGTTTGCATTAATTGTTCATGTATCTTCTCTATATACATATGTATATATATATATATATATATATATATATATATATCTATAGTTATCTATTTGTTATCTGTTAATTTGTTAAGGCAAACGCAAACGCATTTTAATTGTGAATACAAAGTGTCAACGGTTATAGCCAACTTCCTTCATTGTGTTGATCTACATTATAAATGTTCTTAATTTTTTTTTGTTGCTATTATTAATATTTAAATATTTCTTAGTTCTCTTATTCAGTTAAGCAAAATGTATAATATATGAACTTTTCTTCTGTTTTTTGCTAACTCATTTTCGATTATGACTAAAATGTTTACTTTATGATTTATAATAGATACATATTTATATATATATATACATATACATATGTATGTGTGTGCATATATATATAAGTGTATATATATATATGCATGTATATATATTTTACTTTACGTGAAATCACAGTCCGTATGTGAAAAGACTTTATGTACTTGAATGATAATTATATATATTTGAGTGTGTCGTATATATGTATATACATATATATGTATTTGTAAATATGCATTATGTATACGCTGTATATACGCATATATTGCTAATTATATATATATATGTATGTATATATATATATATACATATGTATATATATTCTATTTAATGCATAAGTTTATCTCAAGGCTGTGACTGCATAACTGTTACTGTGTATTGGTGTATTGTGTGTTTTGGTGTATTGGAGTATTGGTGTATTGGTGTATTGGTGTATTGGTATATTGGTGTATTGGCGTATTGGTGTATTGGTGTATTGGTGTATTGGTGTATTGGTGTATTGGTGTATTGGTGTATTGATGTATTGGTGTATTGGTATATTGGTGTATTGGTGTATTGATGTATTGGTGTATTGGTGTATTGGTGTATTGGTGTATTGGTGTATTCGTGTATTGGTGTATTCGTGTATTGGTGTATTGGTGTGAGGCAAATTTGATAACAATTTAATTTCATTATGTTTTTATTTAAAATATAAACTTTTTTTCGTTTTAATAAAAGGCATTTCTTTGTTTTTTTTTTCTTTTTCTTTTCTTTTTTTTGCTTTTAGATTTAAATTGATTTGTTTAACTACATAATGAGTATGTCTATATAAGATTTGATTTAAATTGTTTTCATTATTAGCTAAAATTTATATATATTTATATTTGTTTCATATATATTCAACTTGATGCAGTTTGTTGCTTGCCAACATTTTTTTATGTTTATTTATTAGCTAATAAAAAAAGCTTCAGTTTTTCCATATTTTTTTTTCTTTTTTTTTCAATTTGATATGAGCATTCACATAAGTTTTATGTTCTTAAAAATGTGTGTGTGTGTGTGTAGGTGTGTGTGTATTGTAAAGCAAAAGCGCATCCTAGACAAAGTTAACCAAACGTTAAGAGCAGTGTTCCTTGGTTTACAGTTAGGATCTAATATTGTCATCAAAAATTGGGGCACGAGCAAGAGAAGCATTTAGTTATATAGTTCATATATATATATATATACGATATATATATATAAACAAGTTCTCCGTGATGTGGAAGGAACTGCGTGTAAAATTTCTTGGTTTTAAATTTTTTTTTATCTTTTTGAATTTCGATGAAAATGATTTGATTTTTTTTTTTATATTTTCATAAGTTTTTTTTTGTATTTTTTTTTGGGTTTTTCTGTTGTTGAAAGTGTTTTATATATTTTTTGGTATACATAGTCGTAAATATATGCATAGAAGTACTTGAAGTGTTTTCATCGGGAAAAAAATCTGTTGGCCTACTGTGTGTGTGTGGGTGTGGCTGTGTGTGTTAGTTAGTTAGTAAAAATTCATAAGCGCCATTTGTCAGCTGATTTGTTAGATTTTAGAACGCCATGCTGGTACGCCTGCCCCCCATGCTGCCCGCCCCGCCGCCGCCGCCGCCGCCGCCCAGGCCGCCGCGCATGCCGCCGTGCGAGACGCTGCGGCCCATGCGCGCCTCGCTGCCGCGTCGCTCGCGCGCCCGCCTCAGCAGATCCGAGGTGCTGGGCCGACGACTGCTGCTGGTGCTGGCCGCGCCGCGCCGCCGACAGGACACAATGTCCGAGGTGGAGGAGCGACGTATGCCATCGCCGCACGCTTGAGCAGCCGCTGCACCACCGCCACCACCACCAGCAGCACCACTGCCCGCTATCATATAGGGCGACAGATAGTAAGGCGACAGCGAGGAGCCGTAGGTATCCATTGGCGGCAACAGCAGGCTCCCGGAGTTGTGGCGCCCCGTGGCCGTGAAGGGCGACTGCGAGTAGTCGAGCAGCAGCTTCGCGGACTCCGGCTGCGCCTGCTCCTCGGCGTCCACAGACTCGATGCGCAGATGCGGCGGTATGCGTCTGTTCACCAGGCTGGCGGCCGACTCCGGCTGCGGCTCCGACTCCGACTCCGCTTTGCTGCCAGCGCCCGGCGTGCGCAGGCCGCTGTAGAGCGTCTTGATGTGAAAGTCGAAGGACTTGAAGTTGAGCAGGGAGCGTCGCTTCTGGCCCCGGTCGCCGCCAGCAGCTGCGACGTCGTTGTTGTTAAGCGTATCGAATTGCTCCCGCTGCACGGCACCCGATCCACTCGAGGGCTCAGCTGGATTGGCTAGCTGCTGATAATGTTGCAGTTGGTGCGGTGTCTGTTGCTGCTGCTGCTGTTGCTGTTGCTGCTGTTGCTGCTGCACCTCGTGCTTGCTTATTGTTGTTGTCATAGTATTGCTACTTAGGCTAGTTTTACTGCTAATCACTTTCAAAAATTTATTATCATTATCTAAGGACTCCTTTCGTCACTGAATAACACAGAAACCCTGCTTGGCCGCCTCCTTGGCATCCGCCTCCTCGATGAACGCCTCCTCCTCATGCTTGGGCGAATCGGCGCCGCAGGGCCCGCCGCCGCTGAGGCTCAGCGGGCCCTGCGGGCAGGCTGATTGTCACCGAAGCGCCAGTGTCGATATCATCGGCGGTCGCACCGGCTTGTTCTCCAGTATCCGCTCCAGCTCCAGCATCACGCTCGACGACAGTCGCGGCAACAGCTGCCCCGCCCCGTCGGGATGCATCATTAATAACCAGATTCAAATGGAGATATTCGTGGGTTGACTCACCTGCAGCGATTGCAGGCTCTGGTGCAGCTGCTCCGCCGAGGTGGCGCCCAGCAGAAGGCACTGAACGGGCTCGTGCTTCAGCGACCAGGCGATCGACAGCTGGGTGGGGCTGCAGCCCAGCTTCTCGGCCAGCGCGGCCAGGTCGCGCAGCCGATCGCAGTGCCTCCGCCCCTCCTCGATGCGATCCTTGCCCCAGCTGCCCTGCGGCGAGAGCGCAGCCTGCAGAGGCAACGCCTAGAGTTGGCTTGGTCTCACACACACACAGAGAAATCTGATTCGTCCTACTCACATTGCGGTTGATCTCGTCCTCCGTCCACGAGAAGCTCTTCGTCTTGAACGAGCCCTTGGGCAGGAAGAGCTTGTCCCCGTTCTGCGTGTCGCTCAGCGCCATGGACAGCGGGCCCCAGGCCATCAGGCCCACGCCGATCTTGTTGTACATCTCCGGCAGATACAGCTCGCACTTCTCGCGGCAGAACATGTGGTACTCCGACTGCTCCACAATCGGCGTGATGCAGTTGAACTGCCGGCAGTTGGTGTAGGCCTCCATGATCTCCACCTGCGACCACCTGGCCGTGCCCCAATACATGGCCCAGCCCTGCTGGATGATATAGCTCATGGCGCGCACCACTTCTGCAAGTAAGGGTCAGCGATACAGATAGGCATAAATGTAGCTTGGCATTGGCAAAAGCTTAAGACAAGGAAGGCATAAATACAGATATAAGACAGATGAATAATAGGGATGAACAGTCGTAGATATATAATATTACTATGCATATGTAATCGATAGAGGAATAAAGCTAGGCATGGTATAAAAAGCTGGGATATATACATACATATAACAAGTTTGAATAGGTATGAAATATATATAGAAATAGATATAAATAAATGTATGAGAACAGATTGAATATAGGCATGAAATATATATTGAAATAGGTATAAAAATGTATGAAAACTGATTGAATATAGGTATGAAATATATACAAAAATAGGTATAAATAAATATATGAGAACTGACTGTATATAGAAATAGGTATAAATAAATGTATGAGAACTGATTGAATATAGGTATGAAATATATATAAAAATAGGTATAAATAAATGTATGAGAACTGATTGAATATAGGTATAAGATATATATTAAAGTAGGTATAAATAAATGTATGAGAACTTATATAAAAGAAGTGAGTGCAGACATATAACAAGTCTCAATATATGTATAAAAGGTATATATAAAAATTGGTATAACTATGAGAATTGGTAAAAAATAAGTTGATGTAGACAAGCTTAAGTATATGCATAGAACATTTTTAAATAAAGTAAAAGTCATATGTAGAAAAGTGGTGGATACATCAAAAAAATCTTAAGTATAAGTTTTTAAAATTGTTCAAAAAAAGGTATAAAAATGTAATATAGCTATCAAACTATAACAAATTGATATAAATAAAGGTATGGGCAAATTTAAGTAGACAAAAAAAATATAGGAATAAATAAATGAAAATATAAATTGGTTATAAGAGGTGTGGGTATAAACACAAAAAAATATTTTAAAAAGGTTATAAATAGGTATAAAAATAAATATAAAATAGGTACAAGATGGGTGTACAATATGTATACAAATAGATATAAAATGTATAAAAATAGGTGTAGAATTAGGTATAACAAAATAATATACAAAGAGGTATTTATATATAATAAAATTGACTAAAAGTTGAGAGGTAAGTAATAATAATGACCAGACATATTTCAATTAGATGATCGGTGATAGATATAGGCATAATTTGTGGAATATAATGCCTATATCTATAATATAATGTCTAGACGTAAATATCTAAATTTGTGGGAGATACAAGTAAATATTAAGGTGTTTATAACATAACGATATCAAGAGACAATTATAGGCTTATAGAAACAATCAATCTATTGTAATTAAAAAGTAGAAGTATAAATAATATATATAAATTTTTTAGGATAAAAAGGCATACATATAGTAAGGGGTAATAATCAAAAATATAGTTAGATATCGGTGTCAGCAGATTGTCTGTGATAGATATAGATGGTCAGCAATAAAAAAAATGCATAAATATATGCATAATTAATATTGGGATAGCTTGCAATAATTGCTAGTGTTGAAATATAGACTTTTCATAAGATATTTTAAAGAAGAATTGGGTATAATATAAAAAATATATAATATAAAGATTAAGTATATTACTTATATATATAATATACATTATAGAGATTAAGTATATTATACACGGGCCTAAGTATATTGACCGCCTTTACTAGAGTAATATTTTATATTAACATATTAGATGTAACTTTTGTTATACCTTTTACTCGCAATATTTATCGATTGTAATACCTTACAGTACTTAGATTTCTTTTATATAAGCTCTAACTATTTCAATTTGGCTTTGCCCTTGCCTGGTTTTCTCAACTCTTATCTATTCAGAATTTTTTTTTACTGAACAATAAGCATATTGTATGCAAGAAATACTTTGGTAAAAAGCAATTGAGAATCAGATTAGCAAATATAAAATATTTAAAATAATCACACTTAATTAAACTCTAAATTAAGAAAAAGCTTTGCGCTCAAAGCAAAAATTTAAATTTCCAATAAATATGCTCTGAGTTAACTCTAGTTTCAGTTCCCATATTGCTCCATAGTTAATATATACTAGACATAGTTCTATGTAAATTGATATATTAAATTATAAATTAAATTATATATTAATTATATATTAGAATAGCTGAGACTACCCACCTTCCATTGGGCACATCGGGTCGGCCTTGTGAATGATGACAATATCGATGTAGTTCAGCTGCAGGCGCTGCAGGCTGGCGCGCACGCACTCGATGATGTGTTTGCGTGAGAGGCCGCGCTCCTCGGATCTGTTGGGGAAGTGAGCAGAGACATAAGCTGGATCACTAATTCTGGGGTAATGGATGCTCACTTGGTGCTCCAGTACACCTTGGTTGTGATCACATAGGTGGTGCGCTTCCAACCGGTGCGCTGCAATATCTTGCCGATCTCCGTCTCGGAGTGCGCCTCAGAGATGTCGAAGAGATTGATGCCGCTGTCGATGGCCAGCTTCAGTATGGATTCCGCCTGCTCATCGCTGACGCCCGGCGAGAAGACCGGCCAGGTGCCCAGGCCCACGTTGGAGATGCGCAGGCCGCTCTTGCCCAGATTCTTGTACCGCAAGCCCGGCGTCGGCGTCGAGCCATGCCGCAGCGGCAGCGCCGGGTTCGAGCCGAGGCTTATCGAACGGCCTATGAGGGCAATCAGTCGGTCCACAGATCGATCAGTTTGTCGGGGTTCGGGTACGGATTGGGTGCGGTCAGCATGCGGCGGGAAATTATTTCATTGTTAGCGGATTCCATTACCAAAAAATCAAAAGACGTGCAACAAACAGCAAATGGAAGAACTCAAACTCAAACTCAATAAAAGAAAAATAAAAACTTCTAGATAATTCGAATTACTTTTATATAAAATCGATAGAAAATTTAAATTGGAACTGTGCATGCAACTGTCAATATATATATCATAAATATCGACATATATATCTTTTAGTATATTTTTTTTTTTGCTATTGAAACGTGGGATATTCCATAAAGCGGGTTTCGTGCCGGTTTGAGGACCAAAAACTTGAGTGGAATCGTGTGGCAAAATATTGTCTCAAGACTCAGTTACGCGTGCACCACTAGTCAAACGTTAGGGTGTTGGACGTACGTCTGTTGTGATTGGGTATATATTTGTGCGTGTTCATATATTGTAACTATAGATATCAAAATACAACAAGCCAACAAGCAATCGAAGAGTATTCAACTAAAAGAACAAAAAATTATAAGGTTATATAATAGTGAGAAATTCGATACCGAAATCAAGATGACCGCCCGTACCACTGAACTCCTCCATGCAGTCGAGCGACGCTATCGGAGCCCGGCACCTGCAAGACGCAATTAGATCGCAATTTGAAATTCAGTCACTATGAGAATATCTGAGGCAATCGATACTAAGAGTTAGAGTCATCAATCTAGAATAACTTATACTTTAGCCTGTAGTGAATACCCCTAGTAATCGATATAGTTATCGATAGGCAGCTAATGTCGCTCGCTGCCGTTGTTCGCATTATCTGTAATTGGTCACCGGGAGAAGACCAATCGTAAAACTTATTAATCTAAGTTAACTTATAATTTAACACCCCTAGTGATCGATACACTTATCGATAGGCAGCCTAGGCTAGCTGCTATCGCTCGCACTACCTGTAAATGGTCCCCAGAAGGATCTCAATCGTAAGTGTAATCAATATAGGTTAACTTATAATTTATCATGTGGTGAACACCCCTTCTGATCGATACACCCATCGATAGACAGCTTATCATGTGGTGAATACCCTTATTGATCGATACACTTATCGATAGGCCATCAAAGTCGGCTGCTATCGATTGCATTGCCTGTAACTGGTCGCCAGGAGTATCCCAGTCGTAAAAGCAATATATCTAGGATAACTTATAATTTAGCATGTAGTGGACACCCCTAATGATCGATACACTTATCGATAGGCAGCCAAGGTCGGCTGGTTTCGATTGCATTACCTGTAAATGATCACCTGCAGAGCTCCGATCATAAAAGTAATCTATATTAACTTATAATTTATCATATGGTGAACGCCCCTAGTGATCGATACATTTATCGATAGGCAGCTAAGATCAGCTGCCGTCGCTCGCATTACCTGTAAATGGTGACCGGGTTCGAGTCATCGCTCGCATTGTCCATGTTGTTGTTGTTGTCGTTGTTGCCCGTCTGCGCGCTCGCGGCGCCCATCACGAAATTCAATGTGCCTGGCAGCACCATGCCGCCGGTCACATTCAAGGTACCGCTATTCAGGCTCAGCATTGGCTCGGCCGCTGTCGCTGGCAGCGACGCTGACGCTGACGCCGCCGCCGATGCCGCCGCCGATGCCGACGCCAACGCAGCTGGCTCCGCTGTCGTCGCGTAGCTGGGCGTGCTAATAATAGCAGGCGGCTGCAGTACCGTTATGGCTGTGCCGTTACCGCCGGCATCGCCGCCCGCCTCGTGGCCCAGCAGCAGCGGCGTGCTGGCATTGGGCACATCGAACGCCATGGCGTTTGCTGCACTTGCGTTCGCATTCGCATTCGTGTTCGCATTCGGGTTCGTGTTCGTATTTGTGCCCGCATTCGTGTTGTTGCTGCCCGCCTGGCCGCCATCGCCGTTCAGACTGCACACCATGGACATCTTGAGTTGGCTCTTCCTTGCTCTAAATGGCTTCCATTATCTGTTCTCCTCTCTATTTTGGCTGCAGTTGTCGCTGATTGATTTGTTGTTGACTTAATTATTTATTCGATTTGTACACTAATTTGCTTAAATTTGACTAATAATCACAATTTGAATGTTTCACAGCAGCTTTTAGCTGTAGCTGCTACTTTAAGGCAAGTCCAGTCAAGTATTTGTTGCTTTGGATTCTACAAAAGAGTTTAAGCATTCTCTTTAGGTCTCAACTCGACGAAACGCACCCGACACACACAGACACGCACACACACACGCACATACAATGAGTGAATAAATATTCTAATGAGTGAATAAAACTCTTCTTGTTTCATTTTACCAAAAGTCTTCAGCCACTTTAAGTTGCTTCAAGCCGTAAAAAAAAGACAAAAAAAAAAGAGTGAAAAGTCAGGGTATTTATCTGTCGAGTCGCCTGACTGCGAAATGTCGGCGGCAACCATTGTTAGTGTGTCCATTGAATGCGAAACAATGGTTAACTGTAAACACACAGCCACAACCACATCCAGAACAACGGAACAACGCTCACAAAAGGCTGTTGCAGCAATGGGGTCAAAGTTCATGACTCCAACAACAAACAACGCAGAACAAACCAAAAACAAATAATAAAATAAAAAAAAAGGTAAGAAACAAAAAAAAAACAAAAGAGGAAAACGGACGTGTCAAGGAAACAACAAACATTTGATTTACTTACACAAATGATACCAGTTGAATGGACAAGGATTCAGCAATTGGCATGCTGGACGGACCAGAAGAACAGGACGATACGCCGTGTAAGTCCTTGTAGACATCTTGTTATGGTCAAGAGCTATTTGACTTACATTGTTTTTTTGACCAATTCAAGTTCATGAATACAAATGTGCAGCAAAATGTCAGCTCTAGCTCAGTGTGATAAGCAAAGGTTCTTCAAAATGAACTAGATCAATTGCAAAAGTTAATTTTTGAGACTAGTTCACTTTATCAAGGGAATATATATGCAGAGAAATTTCAATTCTAGCTCAATCCGAGGAACAAGTTCAGTTGAAGAGCTCATAATTGTTTATTTTTGGCAATTTATGAACCGAAATTGACTATTCCAGTTCATTTTGATACAAAAAAGGCTCAATTTCATGAGCTGACTCAATTGTATAATTCACAGTGGTTCATTTTAAAGACTAATCCTGACATTTGTCAGCTCATAAATGATGCAAAAATATGAAAAATTTCCAATACTAGTTCAATTTAAAGAAACAAGTTCAATAGAATAGTTCATAATTATTAAAATTTTGCAATTCTTGAACGATACATATAAACAGCATAATCGATACATAAAACAGTTCAGTTCCCAGTTGTTCATAGCTCATGAACTAACTCAATTGTATAGCTCCCACTGGTTCATTTTCTACAGTAGTTCAGTCACTCATAAGTTGATTAACGATGCATAAATGATTTAAGAGTTTTACTTTCATTTGATAGACAATCTCAGTCAAACAGTTTATAACCACGCTTGTTCATTTTATGAACTAGTTCAATTAGTTGAACAGTTTTAAAGTTCAAAAGTTCAAGTTTAAGCGCAATTTGTTGGGCAAGCTTAATTTTATAGTTCAAAATTGTTTATTTCATACACTGGTTCCATTAGTTCAGTAGTTCATTTAAGAGTCCTACAAGAATTTGGACTTCCAGGTAGATTCGCTCATTTGTATAGCTCAAATGTAATTGATAAATGAACATATTGATTTGCTCGATAATGCAGGGACTCTAGATCACTAGCTCAATAGAACTGATTGTTCATGAGCAGTTGAACAGCTCAATAGAAGAATCGTGAGGTATTAAATCATAGTATATATAATATCTATCGCTCAAAAACGACTGAACTGCGTAGCCCACAGATCACTCAATTGAACCGATTCTGAAGCATATTTAGGCATATTTCCGGTGAACTCCTGATCAATGATGTTTTGAGGTGAACTTTTTCGCTGTTCGTAGTCCTCACTTGAACTGTGCGGCAAAAAACAGTTGGAAACGTGACCCGCAAGCAAACATTGGCTCGGGAGCCAGGGTCGCGGCATGGGCCAGCTCACGTGGCTGGTCACGCAACACACGGAACGAGGAACCCCAAATGCAAATTAAGCAAAAAAAAAAGCACAAAAAAATGTAAGAGAAAAAAAAACTAGAAACATTATGACCCAGGCGCAGCATTGACTTTGCCTAAGGCCCAATGCCTAATTTTTATTAGCGCCGCCTGGCCGACCCGCCCAGGCCGCCAGCTTGTGGCCTGACCTTCGCGGCGGGAAAGGGTACGCGATTCGTACACACAATTCGGTTGGCCACAAATCTGGGCGCCATAAAACTCACATCGTTCGCATTTATTGATTTTATAACCGCAGCTGCAGGAAGTGCATTAGGCATTAGGCATTAGGCGGCGGCTCAACAGCGTGTTTCGATCGCTGATAAATTTTTAATTGCCGTACTTAGCCATCAAATTGTACGCAGCACACTTATTTCGCCATCGAAGGTATATATATTTATATATATTCAAGACTGTACTGACACTATACTTCAGCAGTGGAATCTACAGAGTATAGAGGGAAGTATGCCTAAAGGCGTACCTTTGAAAAAGTGAATATCTTGGGAAATGAATTTGTTTTGCCTTGTATATAAAATTTATGCATTTATAAATTTATATACAAATTTTAATAAATATTTTGAAATATATAAAAGAATTCTAAAATACATATAAAAATATTTTAAAATATATAAAAGTATATATAAAAAAATAAAGACATTTTTTTATATATTTTTTTTTAATATATAAAAATATTTAAAAAAAAATATTAAAATATATTAAAAAATATTTTAAAATAAATTTAATATTTATAACAAATAAATACATTCTTATATATACAAATATGAAAATATTTAAAAATATATAAAAACGTCTATTCAAATATAAAATAAAAATATATACAAATATTTACAAATAAATATACGATATTGTCTCAATAATTATAATAATATTTATTAAATATTATTATTATAATTATTATTATTATTATTAATTTTAGCATTGAATATAAAATAAATACGTTTATAAATTTATATAAGATTATATACAAATATCTAAAAACATTTAGAAATATATACAAATAATGTAAAATATATACAAATATATATATAAATAATTAAAATATTTTTGTATATAAATATATAAAATTATTTAAAAACATTTAAAAGCATATATTTAAATTTATATAAATATATACAAATATTTTCAAAAAAATAGAAAATATTTTTGTTTCAATATTTATTATTATTTTTATTTTAATTTTTTTGAATAAAACTGTTATAGTTTCATAAAAATTAATTTAAATTTTTAATACTTTTGATTTCTTTCTTCACGTAAAACATAAAATTTAGGGAAAAAGATTTTAAGCAAATGCTGGCTGAATTTTACAAATCTTTCCTTACAAATCTTTGTTTGAATATTTCATAAAAACTACAAAAAATATTATATATACAAATATATTTATATATACAAATGTTAGACTTTATTCAAGGCAAATATTTGAAAAAGATGGTGATGAATCACAAAAAAAGTGCCTTTAGCATACAATAGGAAAAGTGAGAAATATTTGCTATTGATGTGAAACCAAAATGAGATTTGACATAAAACAGCATTTCTCATTCCACTTTTATACACTTGTATAACAGAGTTCAGCACAACAAAACTATTTCGGGGACTTTGAAGTGAAGTAATTTGGACATTTTCGCGCTGCTGCTAATTGAACTTATAGAACATTTAGATGCCCAACTATAAATAACTAACTATGCAAAGTTCAATTAAAAGTTAGTGAGCGAGAAGCGCAATCTGTTCGGAGCGTCAATTAAAGTTTTAAAAATTAATGCTGCGATTGAGTGGAACAATGTTCGGAGAGCGGCGGAATCAGCATCAAGTCCATGTTGTGCAGTGTAAAGTTTGAGAACATATTTAAATATGCAGCAGGCGAGCGGAGCTGCGGCGCTCGCCATTTCTCTGTGGGGCCCCGTCGAAGGCCGATTCTTGCAGTGACTTTGAAAACGTGAAACAATGCTCGAATATGGCAAGTTTATCGAATTGATTTTTTGATTTGTTTATGCCTAGGCGAATTTCGCATCAGCCAGCAAAGTGCGCAATCAATAAACAATTATATAAACTATTTATAAAGTCTGATTCACTTGAAGTGCGCTCACTCTTTGCTCAGGTCCGGTCACAGTCGAGCTCAATCAAGGGCGTAATTACACGCTGCGCTATCTGAGATACGATAATAATAAGTGCTTGGCACTTTAGCTGGGTAGGAGAGGGGGTGGAAGGGGGGAGGTTATGGGTTCGAGCGCTGGCTGGCTTATCTTATCTCAGCTGTCGATTTAGTTGTATTGTATAATGCGGCATTAGAGACAATTATTTGTAGATTAGCAGCCGTGGCGCCCATATGTATGCTATACTAAATTGCCAGTGGTGAGATTTTTGTGACAGATGGGCAAGAGAGTGTGAGAGTGAGAGAGTGTGAGTGAGTGTGTGAGTGTGTGAGTGTGACAGTGTGTGTGTGTTTGCAATAAAAAAAGCAAGTCCATTTATTGATTTTGTTAAGCGCTTAAACTGCTTCATTGGGGATTATCTGATTCGGGCTGTGAGCAGCCATATGTGCAAACACACACACACACAGAGATAACCATACACACTCACACACACACACAGACACACATGTATCTATAGCTTGCCTTAGCCTTGCTTTGACACATTTTGGCTTATGAATCGTGAGTCCTGGGGCCGACTCCTGCTGCTGCTGGCTGCTTTTGACAACTGCAACTGCAGCTGCAACCGCAAATGCCGCAATTACATAAATCCTCGGCCCTTGATCTTAATATAAATCCACCCCCTCCCCTCTCCTCCACAGCTGCACAGATTTTTCGGCCTGCAAGTCAAAAGAGGAAATGAGCGAAAAAATAAATGCAATTTTATGTTTATGCACTCGGTTGCAGATGCCACGGACACGGACACGGACATGGACACGGACACGGGACAGCGTGGCACCGGCTGAGATGCCGCAATGTGATGCTGCCGCCTCCCCCTCGCTCTCTCTCTTAGCGAGTCCTTGACTTGTGATGCTGAAAATAGTTCACACACACAACCAGACACACACATTGTTTATGCATGTCTGTTTGTATTGCGACACTTTGCGAGCCGCGTGGTATTTGAGCTCGTTGCGGCTGAACTGAAATTGAAGCCCCCGTTGCATCAGTTTGCCATAAATATATAATACGCATTGTTAGGCCGTACATGCGATACGGCTTAGCAGCGGCTACGCACTTGCACGGCTGTAATTAGGTTCAAGGCGTTTGCGTTTAGGGTCCTCTTGGCCCGGGCGTTTGCTTAGCTAAGGCGCAGCACGTACCACACTGACGTGTATAAATAATAAAATAAATACCCCAATACGAATGTGTGTGTATGAGTGTGTGTGTAAATGAATGGAACCGCATTCTGCGGTCGATATGCCGCATTCGAGGTGTCCTTTGTGCCTGCAAATTGGCCCGTCGTATGCACAAAGCAACTTTTTGTCTTTTGTGCAAATATGAAATTGCAACAAGCAACGCTTCAGTTGACTAAATAAGTGGTGCATCTTATTAATAGATATTTATTATATATATATATATATATTTTTTTTTATATATTTATATATACTTATTTATATTTATTTATATTTTTATATATTTTTAATAAAGTTTTTCTGCTCTTAGGCAAAAGCAATAACAGTTGACTATTTGACTGATTTACCATATTAATATATATTTAAATTTATTTTTTATATATTTATATATACTTATTTATATTTATTTATATTTTTTTTATATTTTTTTACATTTTTATATATTTTTAATACATTTTTTTCTACTCTCAGGCAAAAGCAACCAAAGAAGTTGACTATATAACTGATGTATCATGTTTATATATGATTAAATTTACTTTTTATATTTTTATATATATAAATATATACTTATTTATATTTTTTTTTATATTTTCTTATATATTTTTAAATTTATATGTACTTTTCCCCCTTTTGTTGTGCTCTCAGGCAAAGGCAATCAAAGCAGTTGACTATATAACTGATGTATCATGCTTATATATATTTTAATTTATTTTTTATATTTTTATAAATATAAATATATACTTATTTATATTTTTTTATATTTATTTATAAATTTTTTATATTTATATATTTTTCCCCTTTTTTTGTGCTCTCAGGTAAAAGCAATAAAAGCAGTTGACTATATAACTGATGTATCATGCTTATATATATTTCAATTTTTTTTTATATTTTTATATATACTTATTTATATATTTATTTAATATTTTTATATATTTTTTGAAATTTATATATTTTTTCTTCCTTTTTTTTTTGTGCTCTCAGTCAAAAGCAATCAAAACAGTTGACTATATAAATAATTTATCATCTTGATATATATTTATATTTATTTTTTATATATTTATTTTAAATTATTTATATATTTCATTTTATTTCTACGCTCTAGGCAAAAGTAATCGATACGAGCTTCAACTATTTGCCTTTGCCTCTTGCTATTTGCCATTTGCTGCTGATCGCAACACGCGTATTCCGTGTGGCATGCAACATTATAAACATTCAAATGCCTGTCATGTTGCCACGACCAGCAGATCAAATGACACGCTCGGGGGCAACACGACAACAGCGACAGCAACAGCGACAGCGGCTGCTACTCAAATAGCCATCAGACAATGAGCGCAATTTGATTGCCTCTGGCCCCGAAATAACAATGCAAACACAGGCGAGCTTAGACTTAGCTGAGCGGCGATGAGGCATGCCCCGCTGAGGTAGGTATTCCCCGTGGCTGCTGTGCCGTGGGGCTGGCGCCAAACTGAGCGCCGCTGGGGCATGTAATAAGCGTGCTGCGGCGACAGCTTGCCACAGCCGGGAGATCAGCAGAGCAAGTACGTACGTATACATAATATATTTAAATATATATATTTTTTTGTTTACAAACTGTTTCATAATTGGCTGCAACACACGTCAAACAAACAAAGAAACACTTGAAAAAAAATATTTGAAAAAAATATATAAGTTGCACTTGAGGCTGCCTGAGGCACACTGCGACTGCCGGCACGTGTCGCCAGGTATTTTGGCTCGACAGCTCGTAACTCCTTAAAGATGCTAGCCAGGAGGACGGGCCGAGCAGCTGGATGGCAGCCAAAAGGCAATTGCAACAATGTTACGTAGACAAACACAAACAAATGGGCGAAGCGGGCCAGATAACTAAATAATAGTTGACATGTAATCGGAATATATATCTATCTATATATACATACGGTTGTGCATGTAAATAAACAATATTCGGCGAGTGTGGCACTTAATGGGCAATTCACAGTTATGTGCCAGTCGCGTGTGTGTGTGTGCGTGTGTGCGTGTGTGTATTTGGTTACATACTCATAAGCATGTGCGTTTCTTTGGCTGGCATATATGTTATATATATGTGTATATATATTTAAGCACGATATTTTATAACAGACGTTTATATGTGTCTACTTTATGCTATTTATTCACTATATCTATGCTACAAATGTTCAATATTTTAAAATAAATATTTTATTGTTGTCGTTCGCTTTTTCAATTCTTTAAATTGTTTATTTTGTTTTTGTTTTTGTTTTTTTTTTTTTTGTATTATTATTGTTGTTGTTTTATTTGTTTTTATGCCGCTTTAGCCGCGCGCCGTGGCCATTCGTTGCGTCTGACACGCGGAACACGTAACACCGCAATGAAGTCGACAGGCGAAAGACAAAATATTTTGGCCCGCTAGCCGAAAACAGCAAAGCGAAAATGGCGAATACGCTGGCAGTGACAGAGGCAGCAAGCAGAAAGCAAACGGCAGAAGGCAGACTCTGCCGACCGAGCGACCAGTCGACCGACCGACCAACCGACCGACCGACGACCAACCGACCGACCGACCTGGCACAACGGTCGAGCGTAGCTGCGGGCGGCGCGGCGCTGCAGGGGCGGCTGTGCGAATAAATATAAGAAAAACAAGAGAAGACGATGCCATCTCATCGGGCAACGGCAACGGTAAAGACGACGGCGAGAGGCGCACGACGGCGGCAGCGGCAGTGGCAGCGACAGCGGCATCGGCATTGGCATCGAAACGACGACAAAGCTAAATGCACGTGTTATTTGTAACAGCAGCAAAAAAAAAAAAAGGAAAAAAAGTGGAATGAAAGAAATGAAAAAAACAATAAAAACACAAGAACATTTCGTTGAGAGTGTGTGCAAGAGAGAGAGAGCATGCGAGAGAGCGCAGGCAAGCGAGCGAGCGCATGGGAGAAAGCGAGAGAGAGGACGCGCAAAAGAGCAGACTAATAGCACGCGCAATTGCAATTGAGAGTGTTACAAACAGAAGCCAACAGAAGGCAACAGCAGCAGCAGCAGCTACAGCTACAGCAGCAGCAGCAATTTGGCTCTCTGTTTTTGTGGTGAATTTGAGTCGGCAACACACGTGTTCCACTTTTCGAGCCAACAACAAGCCGCAGTGCAGCCCATCAAGGCCCACAAGGGGCACCCGAACCCACCCAGCGTGGTGCGGCTCTTGTTACTACACTCTGTCCAAAATGTGCCTTGTGCTAGGCACAAATGGTAATGGACACTTACACACACACACACACACGCACACAAGTATATATATATATATGCCATGTGCATTTGTATGCTCTGCTCATACGCAATTTGTGTCGAGTCGCAAGTGGCCACAATTTTTTGTTTTACTTTCTTGTATTTTTTTCTGCTTTTGGTTTGGCTTATGCACAGCGTAAGCTTAGTTTACAGTTTGTTTTGCTGTATATATTTGTGCTCTGCTGTTGCCTGTAACCGCACGGAAGTCCACCCTGACACAGATACCATATAAATATCACATTTGGGGCCGAGTGCTTAGCCGCGCCGCAAGCAGCTCTGCACAATCAGCTCTGCCGAATTCGCTTCATTTTTAATTAATTAAATTAATCAAGTGGACAATTGTTGCGAATTGCAGAGGCGACAGCTATTAATTGTCTAACTACACCAAATAAATCTCGCTCACGCGGCCACATGGCGTATACGTCATATTCGGGCACCAGTGCCTCCTGGCGTATGAGTAATATAATATGCTATTAAATAATATGTCGTGCGAGCAATGTGGGTGCTCTATATGCGCCGACTAAATGAAACCTAAGCATAATTACCACATGAATAATATAAAGTTTTTTTCTTTGTCTGTTTAGTAGAAATAAAGTTGGAGATTTGGAGGGAAGCAAATGTCGATATTGAGCGTGGTATGAGACGACACTTTATATGAATTGGGTATATAAACGTATGAAATTAGTACTCAACTTGGCTTATCAGACGGGTTTTTATGTTAAGTTAGCTAAGCTCTTTGCTGGCATTTATAGTGAGATGCTTGGGTTAAATATTTCTGCTCCACATGTCGTATGCGTAATATTTTGCAAATAATTTAAATCAAATTTTAGTAGATTTTTAATTCGAATAATTAAAATTATTTTATAATCAAAATCATGTATATTTATCTTACTAAATTAAATTTATATTTTATTATCATTGAATTAGAAACCCAATTCTGATTCAAGTAGATTTCAGTTTGTCCTACCTCTACGTGTCGTATGAGTAATTTTTGGTCAATAAATAAAAAAAAAATCTGTGCAAGTTTTTTGTTAAGCTGTAAAAGAATTATATATCGATCTGTTAGCTTAAACCCCAACAACATTATCCCCACTATATTGCTTATACTGTCACACAGTCCAATCAGAGCTTATCTTACCATTTTTTTCTGTCCTCGTCATCTGGTATTCCAAAATAATTTAAATGAAATCATAAGCAAAAAGTAGTGACAAATCCTTTTGACATATACAAAGTTACCTATAAGCCCAAACAATATTTTCATAGTATATTACGTATACGACAGGTGGTACAAAAAGGTTTTGACTTGTCTTACTCAATCAATATATCTGAGCTATAAAATCATAGGCCAAAAATAATATCAAAATATAATTCTATATAGATCAATAAGTTATGAGCCTAAGCTAAAGTTTTTGACAATATTACTCATACGACATGTAGTAAGAGATATTTCACCTTACCCTTTTCATTATATTTTTTTGCATTCTTTGTGTTCTATGAATATTGTATGTGAATAATAAACCTATAAAATCAGAGTCAAAGTGTAAATGAAAACTTAGACATAAACCAAGTTACAAGCACATATCGCATGCGTAATAATGTCCTATTTGAGTACTCATACGACACATGGTACGATTAAAGCCAAACTTATCTTGCCTATTCCATCTTTTTTTACTTATACCTGTCTTTTGACTTATATTTGCTAATTATCTAAGGCGAATTCTGTATTTTGACTTATATTTACTACTTATTCAAGTCGAGACCGAACAATATTTACTTCGAATTATTGAAATATGTTTATCGATAAGCAAGTTATATTAAGCTTACTTAGTTAGTAATAATTTATATTTTTTTATATTTTATATATTTATATTATATTTATATTTTTTATATTTTTATATATTTTATATATTTATATATTTATATTGTTTAAATTTTTATATATTTAATATATATATATTCCGCTTATAACTAAATTATCGATACACACATTAAATATTTCCATAACATTCTCATGCCAATTTCACTCATGCGACCTGTAGCACAATTATTATGGAACTTATCTTATCTAAAATTAAAACTCACTTTTGTAAGCCTTTTGCAGTCATTTCATGTAAATTTCATTTAAATTTCATTGAAATTTCTCCCATAATAATTACGCACTTAAAACTCCCACGTTTCGGCACGCCAAGTGTCTGCGGGACAACTGAAATGGCTGGCAACGTCCTCTCGCTTAAAGCGTCGAACAATGCGCTTAATTCGCACATCAATAACGCATAAGCAATAAACTTTTTAGTTATGGGAATTAGATTAATAATTCAGCGTTAATTCGCGTTAACGCCGCAACAATGGCAATGCGATTCTAGGTTAAAGGCAGTGTTAAAAAAAGCGAACTCTGAGTGAAGCCAAGACGCTGATCGGCTAGCAAATACCGTGTGTTTCAGAATGGTATATAAAGACTCGATTATAATTAAGTTGTTTTATAGGAAATAAAGCTTAGCTCGAGTGAAAGAATTTTGAGTAAAATCATTATATGATATATTTATATAAATATATTATATATATCATATATATAATTGTTTTTTCTCTTGGCTCAACGAACTCATCACTACTTCCATCATTCCCACCACATTGTTTTGAATGCCCGCACTTGGCCACATATCGAACGTTCCGTTTGCGGTGCTTGTCTCGGCTATTTGCTCGTTTCTTTTGCGCACACATTTTGAGTGTTGTAAATGGCTTTGAATGGCACGCGAAAGCTGAAAGCTTTTGCACGCCAAGTGCATACGCACGCATTGAAAAGCTCCCTCAGCGACAGAAAGCGACAGACTGCGGGCATCAAGGGAAAGCGCTGACAGCTGTGTTTACTATGGGACTTATTTGTTTATGTATCGAAAACCAATAGGGTTGTTAGTCTTAAAGGCACCTTTATTAAGAGGAGTTTCTTATGAGCACTTCAAAGCACATTAAAGCTGCTAACAAAAGCTGCCAGAAAGCTTCTAGCTTCTTATCTCTTCAGATATTGCTGATTGAGCAGCTAGAGAGATTTTTAATGCTCATATCTTTGAACATCTAATTGAATGCGGGCTATTATATATATATATATATATATATATATATATATATATATATATATATATATATATATATTTATTTTTTTTTTTTTTTTTGTTTTTTTCTGCAGGAGAAAAATGTTCCTAGCTCGAAGACTATAACACTTCAAAAGTGTAAATAAGGTTTTTTTTATAATTCTATATTATGTGCATGAGGAGCATAACTTTTTTGCCCAATATCTGCTCAGTTTATGTCGATATCGATATAAATCTCGACAGCTTTAAGTGCTTGAGACTAAAAATATTTTGTAAATGAATAAAACCATGATTTGGGAGTTTAAATAAAATGTAAAAAAATCGTAAAAAAATATATAAATCATATATTTAGATTGAATATTGAGAAGAGTTTATAGAGAGAATATTATCGATCACGAAAATAGGTTCAGTTTCACCAGGTCCATTTAAGTTTATATATTTTGTAACTTAAATTTGCTTTGAGCAGCAATTAGCAGGATTCCTTGCCCCGAACCATAATAATCTAATTTATAACTTGTATAGAAACCCATATATCTAAACCCATCTATATATACCCATCTATATAAACACATATATATTTCCAAAGAAATTGAATTGATTTCTATACTCACATGATGCGATGGTAGGCATCCGACTGCGTTTGGGCACATGTCACGGATTGCTCGGACTCCGTAGAATCATCGCGCAGCGTGGCAACGCCGAGCGGTAGGATGGGTATTATAGCAGCTGTTGCCGCTGCCGCTGTTGCCGGCGGTCCCGCCAATGCCGCCGTGTATGCTATCGGCGGCGTACCGGTATACGTCTGCGTCTGCGGAGATGGTGTCGTGCTAACGGCCTCCTATGCAAGCGACGCAGCCCGAAGGCCAAGCGACGATTGACGAAAGACGAGAGAAGAAAACACACAGAATTTAGCGAAATTATGGCCTATGCATGAGAGGGGGGGGAGGTGGGGAGCATGTGGAACGGCAGTGCACAAAAGTAGTGAGAACACACAAAAACCTTGAATTCGGCGGATTCCTGTATGGAGAAGCGCTTGCGTTCGTATTGGATCTCCCGCTCGATGGAGCGACTGCGAAAGGCGGGCGGCAGCGAGCGATCCGGCGGCGTTTGCAACTTGGGCGTGTCCGGCGTATGAACGCGTCCGCTGGCGCTCACCTGTGTGGCAACGCCCTGCTGCAGCTGCAGCTGCTGACGTTGCTGCTGCTGCTGCTGTTGTTGTTGTTGCTGTTGTTGTTGTTGTTGCTGTGAGTGCGACGAAGTTGTTGGCGGACTTTTCTCACTTTGCTGCTGCTGCTGCTGCTGTTGCTGCTGTTGCTGTTGCTGCTGCTGCTGCTGGTGTTGGTGTAGCTGCTGCTGCTGCTGCCGCTGCTGGTTCTGCTCCTCGCGCTTTTGCTGGCGCCGTATCTCAAAGTCCAGCAAACGCGCCTCTCGTTGCTCCTTGTCGCGCTGTTTACATGCAATTGTTGCAAAGTGCATTTTAACTATAAGTTACTCAGCTCTGCGGCCATTTTATTTGTTTGCCTAATTACGAGCGATACTTGTGCGGTTACGCGGCATTGCCTTAAGTTGACGCGAGATGCATTTAAAATAACAAAAAAACAAAAAAAAAACTGTTTCGTTTGCGTTTTTTAATTGGTTTTGCTTGGCTTTTGAATTGGTTGCGTTTTGGCGTTTGCTTTGCGTTTGCTTTTGCGTTTGCTTTTGCTTTGCGTTTGCTTTTGCTTTGCTTTTGCTTTGCTTTGGTTCGTGTCTTCAGTTTGCTTGCACACACACGCACGGGCACACTCACACTCACAGGCACGCACACGCACAGCGAGAGAGAGAGAGAGAGCGAGAGTAATTTGGACAGAGAGTGTGAGAGAGACAGAGAGAGAGAGAGAGAGACACAGAGAAAGAGACAGAGAGAGAGAGTGGGGCGACTCGCACTCGGACACACTCACCTTGTAGTTGATGGCGTCCTGCTCTTCCTTTTTGGCCTCACGCTCGTTGCGCTGACGATCGCGTTGCTTTTCCTCGTCGGTTTGCGCTGTCTTGCTGTCTGCGCCGTTGCCCGCATGAGAGTCGCATAAAAGAGAAACAGAAACAAATGCCGATTGATAACTAATTAGCTACAGCCACTGCAACCACAGCCATCGACTGACTGACGCCAGCTTCATCAGCTTCATCATCAGCTTCAGCATCCGCTGCCATGCGCACGAAATCCTTCTCCGAAAATAAAAACGAATCATGAGCAATTCACGAGCTTACGAAACACAAACGAAACTGATCTAGATATCTATATACTATATACAGTAAGTATCTATATATCTATAGCTATGTATATATATGTACATATGCAACTATTGAGAGTAACATTTAAGGGTTCTGCGTGGGATCGGCATGCCAAACTAAACGAAAAGAAGTCACAGAAATCAACAAACAAACAAACGAACAAACAAACAAACATACGCAAGCAGAAAGCTAAGAAGGTGAACGAAATAATGAACTAGTTCCAATCGGCTACATTCGATTCCCTGTCGCATTCCGACGTGCACAATGCATTACTATGGCTAATTTTATGATTAAGAGAGCGAGAGAGAGAGAGAGTGAGAGTGAGTGAGAGAGCTACGAATAAGCGAAACTATAAATTTTTATACTGGTATGCAGTTGTTGTTGTACTCATGTCTGTATGCACACTCCCTAGGCGAATGACTGTATGGATTGCTGCATTTACTGATGCTGAATATTGTCGATCTACCGGGTATGTATAGGGCATATTTATGTCGATCTACCGGGTATATATGGGCCTTATATGCTGAACTATACTATGTGCGCCAAAAAGTATGCTACAATTTTGGTCGCTGCTATTTTTATGACTCGAGATACTAGCTAATCTAAGTGTTAATATTTATAGTGTATATGTATTATAGTATGATGTATATATATATATATATATATATATCCTGATATATATAGAGGTGCTTTTGCTGATTTGACTGAGGGTTTTTAACTGTCCTACAAGGCAAAGCTGAGCTGGAGTCTTCAGTATCTGGGCCGGAACTTGATGTGAACTTTACTATATATATATATGTCAACTTTACTATGGAATCTAACTACTATTTTAATATATTTATATTTGCTTTATATGTATTGTCTATATATTTTCTAAATCCTTTCTATATATTTTCCAAATATTTTATATATATTTTGCATATATTTTCAATATGTTTTCTATATATTTTCTGTATATTTTTCCATATATTTTCTATATATTTTTCTATATTTTCTATATATTTTCCATATATTTCATAAATATTTTCTATATATTGTCTTTACATATTTTTTCTATATATTTTTCTATTATTTTCTATATATTTTCCATATAATTTCTATATATTTTCCACATATTTTATTTATATTTTCCATATATTTTCCACATATTTTCTATATTTTTCTATATATTTTTTTATATTTTCCATATATTTTCTATATATTTTATTTATATTTTCCATATATTTTCAACATATTTTCTATATATTTTTCTTTATATTTTTCTATATATTTTCTGTATATCTTCCACATATTTTCTATATATATTTCAATATATTTTCTATATATTTTCTATATAATTTTCTATGTATCTACCACATACCATCCACATATTTTCTATATATTTCCTATATATTTTCTACAATTTCCTTTCACATTATCGCCCAGCGCCATTTCTTCTCATATGAAAATATCGATTCATTTGAACTAGTTCGTAGTTCGTTTGCAGTCATTAGCAGTGCTCAATAGTGTTATTAGTATTATTATTATTGTTATTGTTATTATTAGTATTGTTGTGCTTGTTGTGTTTGTTATGTCTTGGCTTCGCCTCGGCTAATTGCAGCTAACCTGCGGTGCTTTCTTTCCCTTTGACACCTGTCTAATTGAATAAGTTCGTGGGCTTCGCTGTGGGTTGAGCTCGTGTCATTGGGGAACAGGAAGCGCGCAACCTTCAATTTCTGTTAATGCACTTACACATACATACATACATGGATGCATAAGTATTGCACACAGACAGACATACATACCAGATTGTTGTTGTTCTTATTGTTGTTGTTTTTGTTTGTGTTAGTTGTGCTGCTTCGTCTTCCACTGCCTCGAGTTGTTGTTGTTGTGTTTTGCTTTGCTTTGAGCACAATAATTGTATTAAATGTAATTACAGACAGACATACGAGTGTATGTATGTGTGTGTGAGGGTGTGTGTGTGTGTGTGTGTGTGTTGCGTGTGTGTATGCGTGTGTGTGTGTGAGTGTGTGTGTGTGAGGGTGTGTGTGAGACTTAACCTTTGGCAATGGAAATCACTTGAAGCGAAGAATTATGGACAGAGACGCGACGCATTCTACTTATGGACTTAAGCCTGTGCGTGTATGTGTGTGTATGTGTGTGGCTGCATGTGTGTGTCTCTGTGTGTGTGTGTGTGTGCATAAGTATACAACAATAGCAAAACCAAATGAAAATGAAAACTAAGAACTAAACCAAATGTTGCACAGCAAAACAAACAAATTTAATTAAAGAAAAATAGTAATAATAATAATGATAATAATAATGATAATGACAATGATAATGACAATGATAATGATAATAATAATGATTATAATAATAATAATGAACGCATCGTAAGGGCAAATACAGACTAAAACACAAATTATGCGCTTAATTTTCACAAATTCACTACGAAGAGACCAGAGAGAGAGACAGAGAGAGAGACAGACAGAGACAGAGTGAGAGATAGAGAGAGAGAGAGAGAGAAGGCGAGCGAACTAGCGAGCGAGCGAGCGAGCGAATAAGACAGCAAGCAAGAGCGTTAGATTGAGTGAGATAGGCATACTCCTTACCTCTAGATGTGTTTGTTGTTGTTGTTCATTGTTGTTGTTGTTGATGATGATGTTGTTGTTGTTGTTGTAGATGTTGATGTTTTTGTAGTTGTTATTGTTATAGTTATTGTTGTAGTTGTAGTTGTTGTTGTTGTTGTTGTTGTCGTAGGTGCTTACAGTGGGTGTGTCGCTTGTATGGGATTCGAGCATTAAAAATATTTGCAACCTGACGCGTGCGTGTGTTGCGTGTGCAAAGCAGCGGAAAGTTCGTTCTTTTCTTTTCTTTTTTTGTTTTTGTTTATTTTAATTTATTTAATTTGATTTAATGTTTGTTTGTTGTTGCTTTTAAATTGAATTGGTTTTTGTTTTCTTTTTTTCGTTTTTTTTTTTTTTTTGTTATTTATTTATTTTTGCTTCTTTTTTTTTTTTGTTTTTTTGAACAGCGGCGGCGGCGGCGTTTAACGGCGTATTTTAGCAGCGTGAGCATGTATGTGTGGCGCATACCATGATGAGAGAGAGAGGGAGAGAGAGACACAGAGAGAGAGAGGGGGGGGGGAGAGAGGTGGAGGGGGCAGTTAACCGTTACAACCGGGCACAACGAATTATCGAACAAATGGCAGCAGCTGCATACACAGTCACAATGTCCGTGTGTGAGTCCGTGTGTGTGTGTGTGTATGCGTACGTGTGTGTGTGTGTATTTATTGCTGTTGTTTATTTGTTTTAGCGCTTTGTTTTGCTTTCGAGGAAACACTGAATATACAAATACTCTTGCAGCTATGCTAACATGTTGAGATATATATGTTCATGTTCATGTTTATGCATGTGTGTGTGTGTGTGTAGCTGTGTGTGTGTGTGTGTGAGTGTGTGGCAAGTATTACATATACGATCTTGCTAGAATTTGTAGCTGAGCTGTGGCAGTTACGTGGTCGTGGTGGTGGGCGGTGGGCGTGTGTCAAGGTGGTTTAACGACACAATATCAAAGAAAAGAAAAGAAACAACAAAATTGTGAATGATTAATAATTTTAGTTGAAATATTTTTTGCTTTGCTTTGCTTTGCTCATTTCTTATAATAAATATTTCATTATTTTTTGCAAAAAACTATAGCAAAAAGAATCTTAAAATTTGAAATACACTCGGTTGCAGCAGCAGCAGCAGCAGCCACAGAAATCAAACAAAAGAAATATAATAGAAATCCCTCGCGTGACTAATCCTAACTAGGCGAAACCTAAAATCTATATTTTTTTCTATTTAATATGAATGTTTTGACTAAATTTTCAACTGTTTCTGCTCGGTCTAGACTAACTAATAGCTAAACTATATATTTTTAACCTTTTTTTTCTTTTAATTCAATTCTTTTTTTTGTTATCAAAATGAAGTTAAAACATAAAAAGGAAAACTGAAATTGGTGACAGAGTTTGTTTAGTGTTGTACTATATAATATACGTATGTACATATATATAGCATTTTTTTGGTACATGGTACATGGTACTTAGCACTCGTACTACACGATAACAGTCTCATGTTTAATCAACCTACCAAGAGTTTCGATAGGTACACAATCAATATTTGTAGTTATACATATACATATATATAATTGATACTGATAGTTTAGCAGAGTATATAGTAATTTTATTTATTTTTTATTTTAGATATTTTTTTTGTTTTTTGTTTTTATCTATATGAGTATACGATTCAGGTTCACTTAGTTACATACGTACGTATACAAACGCAAGAATATATTTAATCGAACTGTAAAACAGAGCAAGAGACTGGGTACATTTAGAGACTTGCCGTTATATAAAAGGAAGAACAACCAAAGATCCAATTGAAAAAAACGAGTATAAAAACGAAAAACCGAAAAAGTTTTATGAAAAGACGTACAAGAAATCAAAAAAATGCTGCAACACCTATATCGTACATGCAACTCACTTGAGGAGCCGCCGCCAGCGCCAGGTGGCGGATAGGAAAACCAAAATTGATGTGCCAGTTTGAAATGGCCCAATGGTGGGCTTGCTGCAAGAAAACAAACAATTTATATAGAGAGAGAGACAGAAAATACACAGAAAACACAAAAAAAAAAGAAGCAGGAAGAAGGAGGAAACTGCCAAAGCCATTATATAGTGTGTGCCTAAGACCTATTAAGAAACTTTTGCCTTGTCGGCGCAACAACAACAGCAACAGCTTTAAACATCTTTGGAAAAAAGTTTCCTTTCTTTTCAGTCGAGCTATTATAGAACTGTAGTTAAGTTTTTGAGAGTTTTATATATATGAATTTTTCCTCATATTTTAATTTACTTTTTAATAATATGCAATCAGCTTTTACAAGTTCTCAAAAGACTAAAATGTTTGCATGAATTATGTGTTATATGTATTTATTTATGTGTTAATAACTTCAAAATATGGGAAATAAATAAGTTATATAGATAAATAATTTAAAACCTAGCATTTATTATTTAAAATTTAATTTTAAAATTTAAAATTTGGTAAGTGTATTACCTAAGGACTAAACAAGTTTTTTATAAATATATAAAAAGTATCAAAACTTTTTAAAAATATTTAAAATATATTTAAAATTCAACTTCAACAAATTTATTACAAATTTAAATTATTTTCACTTTATCAAAAATTGTTTTCTTTTAACTTTTACAATGACAAAAGCTAATGTTGAATAATTCGATAAAAGATTAAAAAAATGTATTGTTAAAAAGATTAAAAAAATGTATTGTTAAAAATATTTCAAAAATATTTTACAAATATTTAATTGTATTCTTTTGCATATTTTAATATATTTTATTAAATATATTTTGTTTAATATATTTTTTATTTTAATATAAATATGCTTTTTTATGAAAAAAAATTGTTTTATATTTTTTAATTATTATATTTGCAAAAACTGTAGATAATATTATTTAATTCGATATTATGTAAAAAATATAGTTTCAAAACATGTAAGCAATTTAAAAAAATATAGTTTCAAAAATATAAAGAAATTTTAATTTTTTGAAACTATATTTTTTACACACTTTTTATAACTTTGTTTAATATTTCAAAGCATTATTTTTTAAATACATTTATTTAATTATTTACCTTGTAAATTGGCAAAAAGTAAAACTTAAGTTGATTAGTAACGACACTCAAAATGGTTTTCAATTTGTTCTTATAATTTTTTTGTAATTAAAAATATTAAAAATATTTATTTCATATTTTTTACATTATTTATAATAAATACATTTTTTTTCTTTTTTTATATGTCAAGATATTGAAATAAATATTTTGAATGAATTTTTAGTAATATTAAATCATGCAAATATAAAAAAACTTTGTAAGCTGCTTAAAAAAAGGCCTGTCTCTGCTTACACTCAAGTAGTTGACCTGATTTTTCACATTCACCGTTTGCTTTCAATGAAATATAAAAAAGGAAGCACAAAAAATCATTGTAAGCTTCTTTCGAGCATCGTAACTTTACTTTATTCCCCATAAATATGAAATAATCTAAAACAATAAACAAAAGATGGTGAGAGAGAGAGGAGTGGGGGGTGAAGAGAGATAGAGAGAGTGAGAGAGATGTATTCAGGCCATGCCTATTGGTATTAACACCCTAGCATTTGGGCTTAGCCCGCTATGTAGGTCAGGATGTGACCCAATTGCCATGGAGCATGACGGAAATGCTGATCATGGCATAATTGGCCAGACCACGTGGCACGTGGCACGTTGTGCCGGCTACCCTGTAAATAGCTCTGCGTGGCATACTCACCAAATCGAAGTGGAAATCGGAGTTGCTCTGCAACGTTACAGGGTAAACAAACGCTTGGATTTGGGCTTACTGAAAGCCTGTCGACTGCGATTTCGAGCTACATTTAATAAATCGACTGGCTTATGACCTTTTTATATTGAATGTGGCAGGCACATGGATGGGTGTGTAGGAGTGTGTGTGTGTGGGTGTGTGCGCACACGTGAGTGTGTGGTGTGTGTGTGTGTGTGTGGGCAATTACATATGTATATTTATATATATATGCATATATATCTGCCCTTACAAGCAGAACAAAACTTTCAACAGTTTAAGTTTTAAGCACACACCCACAAACACACACCAACACACACTCTCGCACACCCACACACACACTCACACGCACGCACAACAAACAACAATAATAAGCCAAACGAATCCTTGAGCAGGAAAACTGCTTGAATTAAGTAGCTGGCGTTGGTTAAACCGGTTAAAATGTCGAACTAAATTGCACTAGTTAAATATGTTGAAACGTTTAGACGAGCCGCAGACAGAGTCAGAGTTGGAGCCAGCGCCAGTATTGGAGCCCGTCGCATCTGCAACACTTTTCAAGTGTAATTTAATATGGGCAACCTACGACACAGTGTGCAGAGCGCTGCCGTTTAACGCGAGTCGTGGAGGGTTCTGCAAGTACGAACAAGTATCAAAAGCGCCAGCAGCATCAAATGTTTGTCGTCGGCCTTCGCAATGCAAAGCGCTGCCGCTGTCGCCGTTGACGCCGCCGTCGCCCTCGCCGTCGCCGTCGCCGTTGCGCCATTTGCGCTGCGCTGGCGGCGGCCGTCGGCGCTCGGCTGGCGTTCGGCTCGCCATTTTTGCGCATTCGGCTTTTTTCGCTTACATTGCAGTTGCAGCGAATGTCTCAAGCAGCCCGACCCGACCCAGTGTGCCAGTCTTGGCGCGCGCTCTCTCACACTCGCTCTCTCCCTCGCTCCCGCACTGGCGTCGCCTGCCTTTGCTCTCGCCAGCAGACGCTGTCTCTCTCTCTCTGGCGCGCGCTCTCCTCTGTCGCTCTGCTTCGTTATTAACGTCGCTTTTCTTTTAATTGGCATTAACGATTTCAAGCCAAAAGCAAGGTGCATAAGGCGAAAACGTTTGCACTACCACACTGGGGCAAGCACATGTGTATCTGCCGCACGAGCCGTGCCTGGCCACATGACAGGCGCAAATAAACAATATAATTATTGTTGTTAATATGCCCCCAACTAGCTGGCCGACGCGCCTAACTAGCCTCGCTGGCACATGGCCAGCATATTGCTGACATCATCAGCAAGGCCTTGAACCAAAAATTAAATAAATAAAAATTAAATAAATAAAATAAATAAATAAATAAAAAATATATAATAAATAAATTAAAATATTGCATTGATCGCCAGCTGCTTGGCCTATGATCGCAGCTGTAACTTAGGCCTAATAAGACTCACTAACTGCGCTAATCGATCTGCTGTGCTAACTAGCTAGCCTTTACATAAGTTGTTGCTGCCTATACACAGGTAATTGGATAGTATAGCATGGTCTGGGCCGGAACTAATGACACAATAAGTCAGCCAGTTAGTCAGTCAGTCAGTCGTCTGCAATTAGCTTGCGTAGTTAGTTTAATTATGCATTAAGCCTATACATAGTTGCTAATTTGCACGTTAATATCGAGTGCTATATATATATCATAAGTAAGCACACACACACACTCAAATATATATATTATATATGTGAACAAATCGTGACACAGTCCATAGGCTTGGACAACCTTAGACACTTTGCTTTATGGAGAACATAAACAACAAAAAAAAAGGACACTCGACAAAAGTTGATATATATGTAGCTTATGTAGGCACTTGATTTTCGGTTTCTTATGCGTATCATAAGGCATTACCATTGGCCAAAGACGCGTAGCCAAAACCGGAACAAGCTAAACCAGGGCACGTTTTTGATGCGTGAAGTGAGACTTGTCGGGGACTTGCAATGTGTGTGACTGTGGCTGCTGGACTTGATTGTGCGACTGTTGTGGGCACATCGCCTCGCTGCTGCTGCTGCCCGGACTATGCACATTGTCTCATAATGGATGCCTGATTACGGCCCGAGAACGAACGCCAGCGCCAGCACATGGTTAAAACTCTAACGAGCCACGACGGAGCGAAATAGCGAAACATCAGCAAAAACTCTCACTCTCAGGCTTGCTCGTCTTTATTCTGCCTGTTCTGCCTTTGTTGCTTTTTTTTTTTTGCCACAGTTGGGAGAGCGCACGGCTCTCAGCACGTCTGCGTGGGAATGTAGGAATTCGCCGAAGGACCCAGCAGGAACTGTCCGTGACACCCAACCCAGCCCAGCCAGCCCAACAGCCGGCGAGCCCGCCCACGCACAGCTCATTTATGCAGTTTAAACGTTCGTTTTCATTGCACTGATTCGACTTTTGATACGGCGACATTTAGATTTAGTTTATACTTATTTTAGATACATTTTTACTACTAATAAATATACCTATGCATATCAAATACTTCTTGAGCTAGCCCATAAAATCGTTGGCCTTCAAATCTTTGCTGCTCAAAAATTTTAAAGCTTTGCGCACAGCATCAACAAAGCATTTATCGAATGCCGATAGGCAGCCCGGCTATCGATAGGCAGCGCAACATTGTCTTACAATAATTATCGATATCAAGCATTTGTCGATTTTTGAATCGGGTTTTTGGGTTAAGGGCACTTACCAATCTCTTTGAATCTGAATTGCATAGAGTTTTTTTTGCATATTTTCTTCAATTTATTTGGCTTGCAGGATAATTTATGCCATGTTCTTTGGTCTTGTCCACAGACGCAACGTCATACGCCCACAACTCAAAGAGCACGCGAATAGGCATTGCGCAGGTCCTTAAAAAAAATCAAATAAAATAAAAAATAACAATTTTACTTTGCTAGAAAAACTGTACAAAAAAAATAAAAATTATATTTTTTTTACTGAAAAGTATTATTTATATGTAAATTGTACTTTTATATTGTAATTCCAAAGCTGAATCTCTGAAGCTGCTGTTATTTGATTAAATAATATTAAAAGAAATTTTTTTTTTAAATACATTTTTAAAATTATATTAAAGAAAATATTTTTAAAAGTATATTAAATAAAATATTTTTAAAAATATATTAAATAAAATATTTTTAAAAATGTATAAAATAACAAATTTTTATAAATATATTAAAAAAAATATTTTCAAAAATGTATAAAATAAAATATTTTTAAAAATATATTAAATAAAATATTCTTAAGAAATATATTAAATAGAATATTTTTAAAAATATATTAAAGAAAATATATTAAAAAATTTATTAAATAAAATATTTATTATTTTTATTTAAAAAAAATTTGTATTATATTATATATATAAATGGACAAACATAATTTAAAAAATATCTTAAAAAATTCCTCGCCACAGTTGAATTAAGTAAACCCCATTAGTTGTAATAAATAGATATATTTAATAATATCAACTTCGTTTTATGCTTTATTTTTTTTTTTTATTGAGCACTCGACCTGTCCCAAATGTGCGATAAGTTTTGGTTAAATTATTTTACAAATTGACACATTCGTCGATTTACATACATCATATGTTCTTGTTTCTAAATTTTGGAATTTTCGTTTTTTTTTTTCGATTTTTCGTGATTTTATATTTGCATATTTTTTTCTTCAATAAAATAAATAATATATATATATATATATATATATATATTATATATATATAATATATATATATATATATATATATATATATAATATATATATATTTTATATATTTATATATTTATATACTTATATATATATAAAACGAAAACACTTTTGACAGATCTCGTTGCGATGACAATTTTGTTCAGTTTTCATAATACATATACAATACATACATATTTGGTTTTTGTTTTTGTTTTATGGTATTTCAGTGCAGCCTCAACGCAACGGGTTTTTCTGTTGTTGGTTTTTTATTTTCCCATCAACACAAACATAAACTATAAGTTTGCATTTTCTTATTTGCTTTGTTTTTGTTTTTTTCATATACATATATATATATGTATATATATACATATTTATATACATATATACATACACATATATATACATATATATATATATATTTACGCATACGTAAGATTTAAACAATGTAATTACTAAGACTAACAATCAAAGCTGTGCAAATCGAAAAATTTATTTATGTTGGTTTTGTTTTGTATTTTCTTCGTATTCCTTTAAATTGTTCTTTATTTAATAATTTGTATTTTCGTTAAATATATATATATTTAGGTTTTTTTTTGCTTTTTGGTTTTTTCTCTTGTGTTTTGTGTATTTTGATTTTCGAAACGCCAATCAATTCCACATTCGCTGAATTTGATAAAATTGCGATTGCCAGTGTTGGAAAATTCCACATGCTTGAGATACGGAAGATTAAAACCAGTTTTGCATAGTTCTTGATTTCGTTTTGTTGTGTTAGTAATTTTGTTAGTTTTTTATATTTTTTTTTTTTGTTTTTTTTCTTCTGTTTTTCTAGTTTTCATTTTGTTTTTTGGTTTTTTTTTTCTTTTTGTTGCTCATAGTATCAGTGTCGCCATTTTGTTATATTTATTTCTGTATTCAGAATACGAAAATATTTTGTTTTTAGTGCCAGCAGAATTAACATAAATGTTAACAGTAAAATATATATATAAACATTCGAAAGTTTTGTTCTCTTTAAAATCAGTTTGCTTCGTTTTTGTTTCGTTTCGTTTCGTTTTGTTTGTTTATTTTGATTTAGTTCGTTTTCAAAAAGGCAATCTCTCTTGCTATAAATATTACATTTGTATTGGCAACACTGACTGTCATAAGTATATGTACACACGTTTGTACTAGTTCTCGCTGTGTCCAGTTATGTCTCTTAGTTGTGGATGAACTTTATAGGTATTGCACGTTGAAGCGGTCGGCCACCATTCACATGATATTCGAAATCAAAATTGAAAAATAAACATTTACGTTCTCTATATGAAGGCGAGTGGAATCAAGTATAAACACACTATATTATAGAATCGAATGTCAACCTAGTGTAACGGCGAATGGAAGGCCTTTAAAACGGAAAGCATAGTTAAGTAGATATATATTTCTGTATCTACAATATTTTTTTTTTCATTTTTTTTTTTTTTTTTGTTTGTTTTATAGACTTTTACTTGTGTTTTTTGTTGATTAAAACATAACCAATTGTGAATTATATTACAGTTGTTTTTCTTTATATTTTATGCCCAGACGATTTTTAACGATTGTAGCCACATTTATAACGTGATAATACTTGCTCGAGTATAACTAACATTTACAATGCTTTGCAACTGAGTTGCAAATTGTTTTTTTATAGGTTTTTTATAGGTTTTTTCGTTTCTTTTATACACTTCTGCGCGCCTCTCATTTTCTTCAGTTTAACCAGTGTTGGAAAGTACAACAATACAACAAAGAAAATCAAAAAACATTGTGAATCTTTGGAAGTTCACAGTGAGTTAACCTTTTTTTAAATGGGTTTACTACATTTCAGTTTTCAGTTTGTTTTTTTTTTTTTGGTTTTTTTTTTATTCTAACGAATGTTCAGTGTTGCATGGGTTAGAGTGAAATAGCAACATTGAAACTTATACAAAAAAAAAAGAATACTTAAAGTGCGCTATTTTTTTAATATTTATAAATTTATTTTTTAAATAAAATAAAAAAGTTAAAATTTAAATCAATACTAAATTCAAATACATATCTTTGAGTTCAGCGCATTTTGTTTGTTTCGCTCTCCTTCGCTCTGTTTCATTCACACGCTAGTTGCTCTCTTTCTCTCCTTCTATCTCTTTCTATACACAGCAACAAAAGCGAGACAAAAAATCGTTTCATTCCATTTGAAATCATAAGTGAAAACTTCGCTTCCGTTCAATTTATATACACGCGATAAAACTAGGCCGAAGTTAAGATAAATGTATACTTAGGTACAGATAAGTGCATATATAGTAAAAGTTGAAAACATATATACACACATACATACATACATACATATATATACATATTCATATATATATATATGTGAGATGTACTAACACATAGTGTACTGGTACTGAAGGGACTTGACTACCCAAACATACATACATACCTACTACATACATACATATCGTCTATATATATATATATATCTTTATTTTGGTTTTAGGCAAGTAGAATCACGGCATAAATAGCTGACTGTTCAAATACAAATGAAATGTTATCAAAATCGACGTCTGTAACAGGCCTGAGTCTTTACTATTCTTCAATTAAATTACACAGCCAGTTCGGCAGATAATTTATATATATACATATACATACATATACATATATATACATATACATATATATACATATATATACTTACGTATGCCTTTACCAAAGCATAACACCTAACCCGAATATATAACTAAAGAGTCTGAGCGCGTCAGTTTCTTTTGCCCTATACATACAACATCAGCGTCGTCGTCGTCATTATCATTAGCATTATCATTATCATTACCTTTACCATTATCATTATCATTATCAGCTTATTTATCATTATCTCATTCTCATAGTAACAAAATGGTATTAATAATTATGTAGTATGTTTCTTTTGTTTTTTTTTTGTTTTTGTTTCGTTTTCTTTTTTTTTATGGAATGCTTCTTAATGTTTTTTTGAATTTGTAACCTTTCATGTTTTGTTTTTGTTTTTTTTTTGTTTTTTTTTTTTTTATTTTTTGGTTTTTTTTTTATCAATTTATGTGATAGTCGATAGCGTTGTCAGTTGCATAGTCTTTGTTGACGGCGACGCCATCGGCGATGGCGTTGGCACAAACAGGCTGGACGAGGCAGTTTCCGTGGTTAGACTACGCTCCTCGTACACCCCGGCGCGTTCCTAAATACAAATATATATATAGAGAAGGGATATTATATAAATATAAATTTAGCAGAAGTTATTTAGATGGAAAAGTTTGGGAAGAGTAAGGAATTCTTAGAAGTCTGTATAGTCTTCGCTTAGCTCTAGCATAGGGTCCAGAGATGTCTTAAGTTTTTCTATGAGATTTTGGGATGGATACTAAAAACTGCAGAACTGCTGTATAAAATGGATAGGCACCTACAATACATAACATTCATTCATTTAAACTAGCATTGACTCGGTCTAGAAAACACAGAAAGAGAGGAGAAAACGCATAAGGTTTCAGTAGCTTAGTAGCTGAAACCTTACAAACTTCCATATATTTTATGGAAATGCCTAATATTCATATTCATATTCTTATTCATATTTATACTCTTTCATATTTATATTCATACTCATTCATATTCATAATCATACTCATTCATATGCATATTCAAGTTCATATTCGAATTCATATTCATATTTATATTCATATTCAAATTCAAATTCATATTCATATTCATCTTCATATTCCTATTCATATTCGCATGCACATTTATATATGTATTCATATTCATATCACATGCATATTCATACTAATATTCAGATCCATATGCATATTCATAGTCAGATTTATTCTGCATTTATATTTATATTCATTTTTAGTTCATATTGATATTGATATTCATATTCATACTCCGGTTCGTATGCATAATCATATTCAGATTCATATTCATATAAATCTTCATATTCATAATTATATTCATATTCAATTCATTATATATCAATATCAATATGAATCTAAATATACATATTCATATTCATATTTATACTTATATTCATGGTCAATTCATGTAGATATTGATATTCATATTCATATTCCGATTAATATGCATATTGATATTCCGACTCAAATGCATATTCATCTTCATACTCATATTCCGATTCGTAGTCATTTTCTTATTCATGTTGAACTTACATGCGATTTATCATATTTGAATCGTCTCCAGATATTCGTCTTCGGCTCCATGGGGGTGCCATCCACGTTGTAGTTGGGATTGGAGAATGTCAGTACAGAGCGGCTAGAGCCGCGTGAATTGCGCTTCGCCTTTTTGCGATTCGTGTTAAAGGCGAGCACTGAAAGCAATTACGTTAATACACCATCTGAAGAGGGTGAATCCATGTGAACTTACTAAATATCACTAGCATTATGATGATAACCATGACAATGACAACGCCCAGCGCCACGATCACAAAGAACTCGCGCTGGCTGTTTTCCTTGGCCTTGAGGTCATCGTCATGCTGGTTATGGTTATTCTGGTTGTCAGTCGAGGAGCCATCATCGGTCAGTTCGTCTGAGTAATCCGGCTGTTGTTCGCTCTCGAGGCGGGCCTGCACGATCTCTTTGGGCGTGGTCGAGCACACGCGGCCGTCGCTCTCCGGTCGATCCGGACAGGCGCACACATAATCAACGACCCGATAGAAGCACAGATGCGAGCAGCCGCCATTTTCCTGGACACACTGGTTCCAGCTCTTCGCCTGGCGCTGTAGCGAGACGGCACGTATGTCGAGCGCTCCACTGAGAGCATCGCGCACCTCGAACGGGTAGTTGTAGCCCACGCGAGGCTCCCGTTGTGAGCGGTACACGGACTTGTTGTACCAATCGGTCCAGTAGATGTTGTTCTCAAACTGTAGAGTGAGCGTATTGATATTAAATTTGAATAGAATAGAAGAAGTCTTTAACTTACCATTGTCAGACCGAATGGATGTGGTGCATAGGGCACAATTGTCTGGCGGCGTTTGCCATTAAAATCAACCTGGCCGATATTATCCTCGAGTGCATCGGCCCAAAGCAGGCGTCGATTACTGCAAAGGTTAGTATTAATTTGAATATGAATCACAGACTCTTTTTATACCCTGAGCCCATTTAAAATGGGAAATCAGGGTATAATGGTTTTGTTGGATGTATGTAACAGGCAGCAGGAGGCGTGACAGACCCCATAAAGTATATATATTCTTGATCAGGACGACAAGAGAAATCAATTTGGCCCTTTCCGTCTGTCCGTATGTTTGAACGTGCCGATTTCAGCCCGTATAAGAGCTAGACTTGAAATTTTTTTGTAGGTGCGTGTATAGCACGCGCAGATCGAGTTTACATTAAAAAATCGATAACTATCCCCAATTAATTGTTATCGATTAAAAACAAAATCGAAATTCAGTTAAAAAATTCTGTCTCGCCCATCTTTTAAGCTAGAGGCACCAAATTTTATATTTAGTTTTATATGTATTATATGCAATTCCGAATTTTGTTCTTTTTTGGATACCGGCCCCAAATTCCCCTAAATTCCATGAAAAACACAGATTCGACGGGGCTCAGGGTATCCTCTAGTCGGACTTACCTAAAATCAATGGTTAGACCTGTCGGAAAACCAATGCCTGATGTCACAATGGCCGTACGATTGGAGCCATCCAAAAGGCTGCGCTCGATTTTCGATGGCGAGTTCCAGTCTGACCAGAACAAATAGCTGCAGCAAAGCAAATCAATATTTATATTATCATATTATCTAAGGGCACATATCCACTTACGCCTTGGAGGGATGTACGATAAGAGAACGAGGATCACCCAGATCTTCTGTAATGAGCTTCTTGCGGCAGCTGCCATCGATGCGCGCCACCTCAATCAGCTTGCGATCGGTGTCCGACCAATAGAGATTGTCGGCAATCCAGTCAACGGCTATTCCATTCGGAGTCAGCAGATCTGTGCTGACCACCACTTTGCTCTCAGTGAGGTTCAGCAGATTGACCCTCCGGATGACGTCCATATTGACGTCCGCAAAGAATAGCCAATTGCTGCGGTAATGATAGTCGAGCACAACGGCGCCGTGTACCCCATTGATGGGCAGCACCACGTCCATGTAGTCGCCGCTGTTCAATGAGATCATGCCGATGCCCGAGCGCAGCGCAATCAGCAGATAATCCTAAATGAAAAAGGTATAGAAATTCAGATAAAATATCGATGATGACAATTGGATAACTTACATCTGGTAGATTCTGGCATTCTGTGGTGCTATTCTCCCGCAACTTGAGTCCAGTGGGACACTGGCATGAGTAGCCCGCCGGGTTGCGCAAGCAAAGATGGGAGCAGCCGCCGTTGTTGCGTCCGCAGACATTTTCGGTTTGCAGCGGGTGCTTGATAATCACTTTGATGTCCATTAACCCATCGATGTTGGTCATGACGTCGCGCTTCGTGCTCGTCTGACGGCGATCGGCCATGTGAAGGGCCTTCGACTTCCAGTCAGTCCAATAGATGTGGTCCTCACTCAGCGCCAGAGCATAGGGATGATGGAGCGCAGACATGATCAACTTGCGCTGATTGCCCGTGTAGTCGCACGAATCGATGGTCTTCCGCAGGGCGTCTACCCAATAGATGCGCTTGCTCTTCAGGTCGAGCGAGAGACCATTCGGCCAGCCTAGATTAGCTGTCACAATGCGGGAGCGCTCGTTTCCGTCCAAGTGGGAGCGCTCGATCTTTCGATAGTGACCCCAGTCAGTCCAGAACAGTAAGCCCGCCTCGTAGTCCAGGGCCAGGCCACGCGGCGACTCCAGATCCTTGTAGGCAATCACATGCCGATTATTGCCGTCGAGCGTGGCCACCTCAATCGTGTGACGCCCTGCATCGGCCCAATAGATCATGCGCCCGATCGAGTCGACAACTAATCCATCGGGATTCTCCAGGCTCTCGCCGATCACTTTGTGGACATGCAGACCGTCGGCACTAGAGCTCATAATCACATTCTCTATGGTGTCCGACCAGAAAATGTAGCCCGTCTTCAGGTCCACATCGAGGGCCACTGCATTCGAGATTGGTGGCAATGGCAGCACCACATCGATCAGGTGATCGAAGTCCAGGGAGATCTGACGGATATCGATACGATGGGCGAATAGAATGTATTTCGTTGGACCCTCGGAGCACGTGCGACGATCGTCCTTCAGCTGCACCCCAACGGCGCAGGCACAAGTGAAGCTCGTTGGATTCAGCAGGCAAAGGTGGGAGCAGCCGCCGTTCTGTTTGTCGCACGCATTGTAGACACGCCTGCGCGTACGATGGAAGACCCGTATGTCCATTAGGTCACTGGTGTTGGCGATGACCGTGCTGACGCTCTTGCCCGTTAACTTATCGGCACTCATTGCCGACTTGGTGTCCCAGTCGGTCCAGTACACACGACCGCCGCTCACATCCAGCCCAAAGGGATGGCCCAGTCCATCTGTGCGACACGGCATTAGCTTGAACCTTACCTGTTAAGGAGACTTTTTGATACTTACTAATGATGACCTTTCGACTGCTGCCATCGAAGTTCATATTCTCCAGGGTCTTGGTGCCTCCGTCCACAAAGTATAGCTTATGCTGATCATAGTCGATGGCAAGTCCATTGGGCCAAATGAGTTTTTTCGATGCTATGATGACGCGACTAGCGCCGTCCATGTTGGCGCGCTCGATCATTGCCTCCTCGCCCCAATCCGACCAGAACATAAGACCGTCTATTGATGCAAAGTAAATTAAAGTAAATCATTAAAGTTGACTGGGCAAAATAAAAAGTAGTAAAAGTTCCAACAGCTCTACATAAAATAAGAAAGAAAACTCTTGTCGGGCGTGACCGACTATGGGATACCCTGAGCCTCGTCGAATCTGTGTTTTTCATCATATTTGGGGGAATTCGGCGCCGGTATCCAAAATGTAACAAAATTCAAAATTGCATAAAATACATATAAAGCTAATCATAAAATTTGGTGTCTCTAGCTTAAATGATGGGCGAGATATAATTTTTGAACTGAATTTCAATTTTGTTTTTAATTGATAGCAATTATAGATTATTTAAAACAAACTTAATCTGCGCGAGCTATACACGGACCTACATAAAAAATTTCAAGTCTCTAGCTTTTATATGTTCGGAAATCGACGCGTTCAAGCATACGGACAGACGGACGGACGGACGGACGGACGTACAGACGGACAGGTCCAAATCAATTTCTCTTGTCATCCTGATCAAGAATATATATGGGGTCTGCCACGCCTCCTTCTGCCTGTTACATACATCCAACAAAACCATTATACCCTGATTTCCCATTTTCAATGGGCTCAGGGTATAAAAAAGGCATACTATATTTCGTAGCCTTTGTCTTTGCCTAAGTCTATGTTATATACTTGGGGGTAACTCACCAATTGGATTCACCACAATGTCGCGTGGCTTGTCCAGCTTCTCCCAGACAAGGAGCGTGCGCATTTTGCCATTTGTGGTCGCTACTTCGATGCGATTCGTTGAGGGATCTGTCCAGTACAGCTTGTCCGTGATCCAGTCGAGGGCCAGGCCAACGGGTGAAACTAAATTAGAGTGCACAACGCGTTGCTGATAGCTGCCATTGAGGTGTGCTTTGTTTATGGAGCTACGCTCCACGTCGGTCCAATAAATAAAATCGGTTTCGCTGCACCAATCGAGGGCAACGGCGTGCTTCAAGTTGTCCAGCGGCACAATCATATCGACGTCGTTCGGGCCAGAGGGCTTGGTATTTAGCTGGCGCAAGCGTATATCTTTGCGGCGAGCGACTAGCACGAGCTTATCCGGGGCACTCTTGCAAGTCTTGCCGTCGTCCTTGAGCGACAGTCCAATGGGGCAGCCGCAGCGGCGCGATGTCTTGTTGGGGAGGCACAAATGGGAGCAGCCGCCGCGCATTCCACGTCTGTCCTTCTGGCAGCGATCCTGATACTCCGGCTGGCGTGCCGGATGATAGGCATGTATGTCCATGGGAAAGTGAAAATTCTCGTGCACCGAGCGAAAACCCTTTCCGGTTATCTTATTGGCAGCTGAGACAGTCTTTGTATTCCAGTCGGTCCAGTACATCGTGTCCTCGAATATGGTCAGTGCAAAAGGATGAGGTAGATGGGTGCTGAGCACTTTGATGCGTTCGCTGCCATCCAAGTTGGAGCACTCGATGGCATGTTGCTTGGCATCGGCCCAGTATATTTTGCTATTGGGATAGTCAATGGCCAGGCCATTGGGCCAGGTAACGCCCTTCGATATAATCACCTGTCGCTGCGAGCCATCCATGTGAGCGCGTTCGATCTTCGGATTTGGTCCCCAGTCGCTCCAGAAAGCCAGAGCTTCGCCCGGATGAATGACAATAGCGCGCGGCTTATCCAGATCGCTCGACGCTATCACCGTACGTAGATTTCCCTGAAAGTTCGACACCTCGACACGTCGTGTGCCCGAGTCTGTCCAAAACAATAAGTCGTGCACCCAGTCCACGGCAATGCCGCCGGGCGACTCCAGGCCCCACTTGATGATGCTGCGCACTTGGGTGCCGTTGATGTTCACCATTTTGATGACATCCGTGGAGACATCGGACCAAAACAACAGACCCTTCCGATAGTGAAAGTCCAAAGCAATGGCATTGTGCAGTCCCTTGACTATGGCCATGTAGCGGTTATTGCTTAGTGTTACGCGCCGAATGTCCCACCGGTTGGCCACGAGCAGCGTCATCGCCCCGCCCAGAGCCTTACAGGTGCGCAGATCCGGCCTCAGGATGTAGCCCATCTCGCAGGAGCAGACGAACGAGCCGAGCGTGTTGTGGCACTTCTGTGAGCACACCGGGCTCGTCAGGTATTGACACTCGTCTATGTCCGTGCAGCTGTACGACAAGAATACATTCGAATTATACTTGAACTGCGGTGGAGAAAGAGAGGTGAAGGGGTAACCTACTTGCGCTTATTCGCATGCATGAGATAGCCCAGGCGGCAGGCGCACTCGTCTCGTCCTCGCGCCGTCTTGATGCACAGCTGCTCGCACTGCTGCGGCTCGGGACACTTCTGCTCCACGGGGCAGTTGACCTCGTCCTCGCCCAGCGGACAGTCGTTCTGGCCATCGCACACGTGTTTCTGATGCACGCAAATTCTGCGGGAAATTCGGGGTAGATTCGGGGTAAATTCAATTAGTGTCAGGGTAAGTGGCTGCATGTCTCACTCACTTCAGGTTGGTAATGTTCTTCTTGGCCGGGCAGAGGAATTGGCCGGCATCGCACAGCAGATGACAGTCGACCTCGTCTTCCGCCGACGAGCAGTCCGGATAGCCATCGCAGAGCCAAGTGCGCTGGAAGGGAAGTGAAATTAGAATTCGGTCGGACGGAAGGACATTGCATAAGACCAAGGACGGACAGCTGTCAATGGAACTTACCAAAATGCAGCGTCCGTTGTGACAGGTGAACTCGTCGGGGCCACAGGTCAAGGGGTGCTCGGGGCTCATGTTGCCGCAGTCGTTCTCGTCCTCGCCGCCGTCGCAGTCCTGCTCCTTGTCGCACTTCCAGCGCTTGGGTATGCACGTGCCGTCCGCACACTTGTATTCGCCGGACGTGCACTGCGATGGCTTCTGCTGGCAGTTCTCCTCGTCGCTCCAGTCGCCGCAGTCGTTGTCGCCGTCGCAGCGAAAGCGATTGAGGATGCACTGGCCGCTGGGCCCACCGGCGCCGCCCAGTCCGCTGCGGCACTTGAACTCGCCCTCCGGACAGCTGTTGATGACGGCCGGGCACTTCATCTCGTCGGAGTTGTCGTCGCAGTCGCGCTCGCCGTCGCAGCGAAAGGCCAGGGAAATGCAGTAGCCGTCGTTGCAGGTGAAGTGCTCGTCGGTGCAGCTGCTGCGGTTGCAGTGCGCCTCGTCCGAGTAGTCCTTGCAGTCGTTCTCGCCGTCGCACAGCCACTGGCGCTGGATGCAGAAGCCGTTCTGGCACTCGAACTGATCCTCGGTGCAGTTGGTGCGGGCGCCGCAGTGCGTCTCGTCCGAGTAGTCGCCGCAGTCGTCGTCGCCGTCGCACAGCCAGTCCTTGTTGATGCAGCGATAGGTCTTGGGGCACATGACATGGAGGCCGCTCTGCTCGCACTCCTTCTGCAGCTTGGACATCATGTCGTCCATGTTGTCGCAGTCGAACTCGTCGCTGCCATCGGTGCACTGCACCTCGCGATTGCAGCGGCCGTGCGACTCGATGCACTGGCAATTGCTGCACTGCCACTGCGACTCCTCGCACGTGTTGTGGCAGCCAGTGGACGGCGGTGCGCTGTACCCGTCGCCGGGCTGGCCCAGCTGCCGCGGATCGTCGTGGACCACGACTCGATTGGCGAACGGCCGGAATCCCTTCTGCTTGTTGCTGGCGCCGGCCACGAATCCGTCGCGGCCCCGCGTGCTCGTCTGCCTGTCTGACTCGCGCACCACATACATGTCGCCACGCCCACCCTGTGCGCCCACATTGCGAAACTTGGGCGTGTCGCCTGAGCTGGTTGTGCCCGTGCCGGACGTAACGCTCGGCTTGTGAGGTATCATTGGCTCCTTAACATAAACATGACCATACATCTTACTACCATCTCCATTGTCCTCCAGATTATCATCGATATGGTCATGATCATGATCGTGCTCGTGCTCATGCTCGTGCTCGTGCTCGTGCTCGTGCTCGTGCTCGCCCTCATGCTCATGCTCATGCTCGTGCTGCTCATGATCGTGCTCGTGATCATGGCCCTGATGTGGCGGATAGTCGGATGCGGTCAGATAGTCGTGATCATCCTCCTTATGCAGCAGATCGTCGGTTAACTCGTCCTCGTGCACGCCATGTCCGTTGGCGTTGGCCGAGCGTGGATGCGCTGGCTGATACCAGTGCTGTGGACGTTCCTGAGTGTTTTCGGTGCCGCCGCCGCGGTTATTTATGCCTCGATCATACTGTTCACCAAGTCCATGAGTTAAGTCGCCGATTCCCAAACCTGTAGAGACGATGGATGGATACATTTTATTGTTGTTGAATAGATGTAAATTTGATAATTTTATTTGAAGTGAAATAGATGTAAGTTTGCTGGTGTTGATATATTTTATTCAAGTGGAATGATAGATGTAAACTTGCTAGTGTTGTATACTACGAACAAAATATGCTGAAAAGTATGCTATACTCTTTTGGGATGTGTTGTATATGTTTAGGATAATCCTTAAACTGATAAGAAATTTGTAGTAATCTTTTTAGTGGCCTTTTTTTAAGAAATGTTAAAAATATTTCCTGGTACTATTCAGAGGCTTTAATTTATTTAAAGATGAATAAAGGGGAGCATTTTAATCAACAAAATTGTAGAAAGAAAGCTCGAGTGATAGACACAAAATATTTGTTACACTGTAAATATGCTTGTTCGAATAACGCATAACTCAAATTAATAACACAATTCTGTTTAGGTTTAGTTGCCTAAAAGGAAGAAGTACACTAACCACTGTAAATAAAGAACACATTTCATCTATGTAGGGCAACCCCTTGCCTATATGCTAAAAAAAAAAAATAAAATAAAAAAAATATATATTTTACATTAACAGAGATCGTGAAGGTTAGCGAAATGCTGAAATGCTGAAGCTAGATTTGTCTTTACATCTTGTGATGTATACACATACACACATTATTAAATATATATATATATATATATATATATATTATATTTTATATATTTATTTTATATAACATGATCATGTTCGTGAATTTGAGACGAGCTTGTCTCACAATACTTTTACTAGCTTTAATGAAACCTAATAATAATAAATATATATTCACTTTATATATATACACTTTATATCCTTATAATATGTATATATATATTATATATTTCACTTGAAAAGCGATAGCTAATCTCTGTAAAAATTAAATTTGTATCAAAAGCTTTAAATGATTGTAAAAAATGTTTAAGGGAAATAAAGCACAACAATAATAATAATCTATTATATATGAAATATATTTAATTTATAATACAATTTTCATTACATGCCAATAAAGAAGCATAATTGAAGTAACTCCCAAAGGCTCGAATTGGAAATTGGAAATATCATAAAATGTTCCAGGATGCCTCTATATAAGAAACTAGATTTCCAAAATAGCTTACAAAAAATAACTCTTACTATAAAAACCTAACTAAAGTCAAGGTTTATTTTGCGGCAAAACTAACTATAAACAATTAATTTGCTTTCGCCTCATTAAAAAAAACTTTAATTGATAGCAAATCTAAAAAGCCAACAAACTCTTTGCTGCTGCATACTAATGCAGCCAATGAATATTTATTTTTGCATTAATTAACAAAACTATTTCGATCGCAAACAATTAACAAAAGGAAGACGCGGCGGCACATCTATTTATATACATGCATGCATGCATGTGTGTGTGTATGTGTGCGTGTGTGTGTGTGTGTGTGTGTGTGTGTGTGTGTGTGTGTATGTGTGTGTGTGTGTTAATGGCTGGCAAATATGCGTGGGCTAATAAACTAACAGGTGGTATACACACACACACACACACACACATAGGTGTAGCAGGCATATATATACTATACTATATATACACACATATACACACACACATACATATATACTAATTATGTAGATACACAACGTGAAGTGCGCCGCAGAAAATGGAAAGTTAATGGAAAAGCAACAAATGCAAAGTAAACATTTGGAATATTCAATTAAAATTTTATACAAGAAGAGAAACTGATATAGATAGAAAATATGTATATATAGAGATAGATAGATAGATAGATAGATAGATGGATAGATGGGGTATATTTGGCATTTATAAATAGCGCTCGTCGTTCGCGCTAGTTGGCTAATCGCTTAAAATTTGCACTTAATCTCTAGAGTATGCTCTAATGCTAATGCTAATACTAATTTTCATTGATAAGTACGCAAAAGCATGCTCGCTGTGTGGGTGTATATTTAACCATGTATATGTCAAGCTGTGTGTGTGAGTGTGTGTTGGTGTGTGTGTGTGTTTATATGTTGAGGATGTACGTGACAGAGATAATATACTTACACAAGCATAGCAGGCACACCAAAGGGCAAAACGGCAAGGCTAGCAAATACATTGCCACCGCACGCACGCACACACACGCACAGACACAGGCACACGCACACGCACACAATGGAGCGCACGCACGGCGCTGCTGCTGCTGCCGCCGCTGCTTCGGCTGCTGCTGCTGCGGCTGCGGCTGCTGGTGTGCTGCTTCTGCTTCTGTGGCTGCGGCTGCTGCTGCTGTTGTTGTCTCTTTTTGTTTTAGTGGTTTTTGGCGCGTGCGTGTGACGCGCTACTGGTTGGAGTTGGGCTGCTGCTGCTGCTGCTGGCGGCGGCTGCTGTGTTCGCACTTTAATGCGCTTCGCGTTGCGTAGGTGTCACATTCACATTCAGACCGTATGTACATACATATGTACACTGCCATACATACATATGTACATCGGTATACGCTGGCACGCCACGATGTTGTTGTTGCTGAGGTTGCTCTCGTTGCTGTTGTTGTTGTTGTTGTGGTTGGGCGTTTTAAAGCAAACGCAATTTGCATAAAACATTTGTCTGCACTAATCCACGATGCGGCTCAAGTTAAACATATCACTTGTTACACGTTCATCATACATCAGTCTTCATTGTAGTTCATAAGCGCTTTTAATATTTTGTTTTTTTGTTGTTTGTTTTTTTTTTTCGGGGTTCGTTTTCTTTCTGCTTTTTCGTATTAGTTATTTATGTCGTGGAGAGATCCAGCGGAGCATGTTTTCGGCTGCCAATCGATAAACGGAATATTCTATTTCATTATCTCGACATTATGCATATACTATATAGCAGACTTAATTATATATAATGTTAACTGTTATATTTCTACATGAATTTATAAAGAAATTACAGTTAAGATTATATTTTATTTTATTTTTATTTTTTAATATTTTAAATATTAAATATATATTTTCTTATTTTTTTATTTCTTTTTTTTCAGAAAAAAATTTGGAAAAAAATGCCTGTTGCGACTGTCTTGAGTCGCTTATGAATTGTGTTTCTATATTTAAGCTTTAGTTAATTTTTTTATATTTTATTTTTAATTTTTATAAATTAACTTGCTTTTTTTTTGATTATTTAATTTCATGTGTCAAGCACTAATTAGTTATGTATATTTATAGCTGCTGCTGCTGCTGTGACCACTAGCTACGTTATAACTGCGTATCTGTGGGTGTGTGTGTGTATGTGTGTGTGTGTGTGTGTGTGTGTGTGTGTCCGGCGTGGAAAACACCCACTCTGCAAGAGCTCGGCGAATGCGGAGGCGGCATTAGCCCAAGCGCCGCCTATTTTATTTTTAGAACTTTTCACGCTATTTCAGTTTCGATACGAAAGTTTCGCTTGCTTTTTGCTCTGCACTCAATTTTAATATTAATCAATTTATTTTTTTTTTAATTTTTTAATTTTTTAAATATTTTATATTTTATTTTATTTTGTTGTTTTTCCTTGGCTGCACCAAATAAAATATTATGTGGAGCATGCGCACTCACACACACCTACGAACTGCACAATGTATGTGGATACATACATATTATGTATTTAATGGCTTAAGCCGTTTAGTCAACAAAAAACTTTATGCAAAAATTTCTAATTGTTTTTTCCCCGTTTTTTTCCCGTTTTTTTTCTCTCTCTCTCTTGCGGTTTTGCCTTGGCTAATTGTCGCACAGCACTAGCGCGTTGCCTGAGTGTGTGTGTGTGCGTCGTGTGTGTGTGTGTGCGTGTGTGAGTGTGTGTACATATGTGGTCGGAATTCTGTTGATTCCTTGCTTGCTTGCCTCATCGATTCGCTTCGCACAACACTTTCAAAAAAACTTAAAAAAAATAATTTGAAGTTGAAATTAAATTAAAATTTTGTCGTTTTTCGTTTTGTTGTTTTTCGGTTTTTTTATGGGTTTTTTTTTTTTTTGTACTATTGGCCAAGTCCCTGCTGAAGTTCCATGTAACTTGTTGTTGTCGTTGTGTAGCTATGACAGTTGTTGTTGTTGTTGTTGTCGAAGCGTCGTGATGTACGTGCGTTAGCTCAAGGCTTGGAACGTCTGCTTCCGTGCTCCGTACTACGAAAAATGTGAAATAACCAGAGATTCGCAGCAGCAGCAGCAGCATCAGTCGGCATTCTGCTCCCAATTCGCAGCTGAGCCAATTGTGCCACGCACACACACATACGTCTGTGTGTATGTGTGCGTGTATCTGTATCTGTGTGAAAGCTTGCAGCCAGCGCTAGCTGAGCATAAACAAGGCGAATACAATGGTTTCTCAATGGGCTTACTGAATGGGCCGAGCGTAACTCACGCATACACAGCCACAATTTGCGCTCACTTGCACACACACACACACACACAGACACAGAGCGGCGGTTGCGTAAAACAATGTAACTGTAACTGTAACTGTAAGCGCTGCTGATGCTGTAGTCCTTGTCTCGCACTCGCTCGCAGCAAGCTTTTGTCATTTTTGTTGTTGTTGCTGTTTTTTTGGCTTTCTTTTGCTGTTTGTTTTCGCTTTTGGCAAAAGTTCGCTGGGTTCTCGCTCAGCTTTCGCCGCGGCCCAAGCGCAGAGTCGAAGCTTTTATATCATTGAGCTGGCTGCAGGGTGTGCACACTCGACTCTCACTCACTCGGCCGTGCCCAAAACAGCTGGGCCGACATCAATTCGCCCTGGTCACTATATATATATATAGAAATATCTGAGCTATATATAGCTCTAGGCTGAGATGACATGATATGGCTTATAGAGCTCAGCAACAATGGAAATGAGCTGCCAACTAGAGTAGATCTAAAGTACCTGAAATACTTAACATTAATGCATGCTACTTATGTCTGTGTGTGTGCGTGTGTGTGTGTGTGTAGGCTCAGCACCACCAGCAGATGGCGCCAGGCAACGGCAACGGCAACGGCCGCCACGGCGACGGTGACAACCCTAAATGAGCATTGGCATCTCGTGATTCTGAATGAAAGCGCTGGTTACGTGTCCTGGCAGTGGAATGTTGCCCCGGAATGTAATATGCGCAGGCCCAGGGCCTATGCCGATGCCGTTGCTGATGCTGCCGATGTCGATGCCGAGTGGGGCCCACCATAATCATCTTCATCATCAATTAGAGCAAGAGCAGCCAGCCAGCAGTGGCAGTGGCAGCCGAAGACGAACGGTAACTGACAGTAATCATTCGTTAGCTAGCAACGGTAGCCGCCGCTCCACATAGCCGAATTCGTTGCTGCCCGCGAGACGCGCGCGCTCCCAGCGATGCGATACAGATACATATATACGCTAGATATAGGACGAGCGGGAAAAAGTGAATGAGCAACCGTAATTTTTTTTTTTTTTTTTTGGTGAGGGCGTCCGTGTTCAACGTAAGTTCCGTTCCGTGCGACGTGCTAAATTCGTTTGTTTATTTTCTATTTATTTTGTGTGATAAATTAATATTTTAAGCAATGTGTGATAGAAATTTTATAGACAACCAAAGTCAATAAAAAAAAATTAGCTGTGTGCAATGTCACACACACACACACTCACACACACACCTCTAAGTGTGTCCTTTAAAAATAGAGCATTCGCATGCGGCACGCTGGCCATTTTTATTTTCGTCCTTTGCAGCAACTGCAACTGCGAATAAAAAAGAAGATGCAAAAAAATGGGTCAAACTGAAAGCTGAAAAGGCAAACAACACACATGAAATGTATAGACAAACAATCGTACACACACGTCCACGGCAGAGCAACAATGATGAGGGCCACATTAACGAACTGAAAATACTATATAAAGGGGGGGCGAGGGTAAAAAAAAAGGTAGAGGCAAAGCCATGAGACGCGCTCACAATGCGCTATTAGGGAAAACATATTTATGTACTCGTCGTGCTCACTTACATCTAGATTTTCGAGCATATGCAGAGAAAATGTGATGGAAAAATGGTGTCTGTCATTAGTTAACCATTAGCAATTTGTGTGTGTATGTGTGTGTGTGTGTGTGGATTCGGGGAAATGCATTCACAGTGCAGGCAGCCGAGCTGTGCTCACACATCGGGGCTTAGAGCATTTATTATGAATAAGCACAAATTATTGATAGTTGAGCAGTCGATGCATGTCTCTTAGTTACACACACGCATGCACACACACACACACACACAGCCACACTCAGGAACTGCGCTCGAAGGACGTGCATATAAACAAACACTTATCAAACTGCTGAATATTCTATGTCATTGAATATATGACAACGACTTGAGCGAGAAACAATTGGGCAAAAAGGAACCTTCGAAAGGCCTTTATTTTTACACACACACACACTCACACACATACATGCACATGCAGAATGACACGTGATGTGCTTATCAAGTCTAACGGCTCGTCCCTCCCACAGTTATATACCCAATTATCGGTCACGGGACGAGCGGAGTGAGTGAAAAGTTTAAGCAGCCAAGCGACAGGCGATGCCAGCCGGAATGAAAGTGAAAACATCAGCGGAGACGATGCCAACGAGTTGAGAATCGCAGAGAGAGGAGAAGAGCAACAGCAACGGTTAACTGCCGCCAACATGACGAGCTTCGGCCACCTAGGCGTCTGCTACAGCCTGCTGCTGCTGTTGATGCTAAGCGCCCAGCTAACTGTAGTGCGGTAAGTCCTCGAATTGGTCCTACCTCCCTTTGCTCCCATTTGATATCGCCTTTTGCTGTTCGGACAGCTGCAAGCGAAAGGAAATGCTCGCAGGACGCTTGGAGAACGTCACGCAGACGATCTCAAAAATATTGCAAGGATATGACATACGGCTGCGTCCCAACTTTGGCGGCGAGCCGCTGCACGTGGGCATGGATTTGACTATAGCCAGCTTCGATGCGATCTCCGAAGTTAATATGGTAAGACCAGAAAGAGAATTGACTCATGGCTCATATACTCATCCCTACATATCCTTGCAGGACTATACCATAACAATGTACTTGAATCAGTATTGGCGCGACGAGCGCCTGGCTTTCAACATCTACGGGCCGTACTACGATTCCGATGCCGACGACGATGGGGTCAATGATGTGCTGACGCTCTCTGGCGACTTTGCCGAGAAGATCTGGGTGCCAGACACATTCTTTGCCAACGACAAGAACAGGTTAGCTAGCTGGCCATATTTATATATCTCTCAATCATCTCTTATCGTATTCCAAACAGCTTTCTGCATGACGTCACCGAGCGCAATAAGCTGGTGCGTCTCGGTGGCGACGGCGCTGTTACCTACGGCATGCGCTTCACCACAACCCTCGCCTGCATGATGGATTTGCACTACTACCCACTGGACTCACAGAACTGCACCGTGGAAATCGAGAGCTGTAAGTCAAGTGAAAGGCATAAGCCTCATCTCTCAATCAATATATATTTCAATTGGCTTACTTGCATTTCCTTCAACAACTCTCCATAAATAGGCTTATAGCTCTTACCTTTCATCGCCTACTTAACTTGTCTTTATGCTTTTACCTTTCATTGCCTACTTAACTTGTCTGTATGCACATTTCTTCATATTTCTTAAGTGAAGTAGTCAATATATAAATTACATTTTATTTAATGTTCCTCATTTCATATATTTTCCATATTTTATATACCCTGAGTCATTTAAACTTAGTGTAAAATGGGGCTAAAAATTATGGATGAATCAAAAGACTCACTTATAATAAATTAAATTAATTTCAGTTGTAGTGGGACCTATAATCAATTTAGAATTTCACTTAATATTTTTTTTATAAATTTTTTGAAAGATTCTCTCGTTGTATACCCTGAACTCATTGAAAATTAAATTATGACCCCATAAAGTATAAATATTTTAGACCAAAAGGATGAGCTGCGTCTCAATCTAGAAAAGAGCGTCTGTCCGTCCGTTCATCCGCGTAACCTCAGCGACCTCGTAACCCACAAAGGCTACAAACTAGATATTTGAAATGTTTTAAATTTGACTTTATTTTTATAACTCTCATTTCATATTTATGAAAGACGCAGGCTGCAGGGTATCTCCCAGTCGAGAAGTCTCAACTAGAGCACTCTTACTTCTTTTATTTAAATGATCGAAATATTGTTAAAATATAGATATATAGACTAGTTCAATTCAAGTGCAATAATTTATATATTTTATCAAAATTCTAGCTTTATAGCAACGCAGGCACTCTATATAACTCTTACCTTTCTTTCGATTCCCTCTCATAGATGGTTACACGGTCAGCGATGTGGTCATGTACTGGAAGCCGACGCCGGTACGCGGCGTCGAGGACGCCGAACTGCCACAGTTTACGATCATTGGGTACGAGACCAATGACAGGAAGGAGCGCCTGGCCACTGGCGTCTATCAGCGGCTCTCGCTCTCCTTCAAGTTGCAGCGCAACATTGGATACTTTGTGTTCCAGACGTACTTGCCCAGCATACTGATTGTGATGCTCTCGTGGGTGTCGTTTTGGATCAACCACGAGGCGACGAGCGCACGCGTGGCGCTCGGCATCACCACCGTGCTGACCATGACGACGATCAGCACCGGCGTGCGCAGCTCCTTGCCGCGCATCTCCTACGTGAAAGCCATCGATATCTACCTGGTGATGTGCTTCGTGTTCGTGTTTGCGGCGCTGCTCGAATACGCCGCCGTCAATTATACGTACTGGGGCAAGCGGGCCAAGAAGAAGATTAAAAAGCTGAAGGATTGTGATCGACATAAAATAGGTAAGGGAGACAAAAGAGATGAGGCAGACTTAGTCAAGATTTTTCAATAATATTTCTTGGCCAGGTAAATTGGAGAAATCCGAAACGTGTTCAACCACAGAAGACATTATTGAGCTGCAGGACGTGCGCATGAGTCCTATACCTTCGTTGCGCAAGGGTAACTACAACGTGACCCTCGGCTCCATCGGCACCGAGACCATGGACTTGGCCAAGTTTCCGCCAAGTTTTCGCATCACACGCAACTATGGAACAGGTCGCAGCCAGCTGCGACATCGCGGTCAAAGAGGTAAGCCTGCCCACAACCCTCTCTCTCACTCACTCTCTCACTCTCTCTCTCTCTGTCAGGCATCTCAGCGCGTCCACGCATGATGCACGCCATCAAGAAGAGCGCCTCGGCCATCAGGGCGACAATACCGAAAATCAAGGACGTTAACATTATCGACAAGTACTCCCGCTTGATATTCCCGATTAGCTTTTGTGCTTTCAATCTCGGCTACTGGATCTTCTACATATTAGAATAAGTAGTTGCGGCTAGGCGTGTTAGTAGCAAGTATCATTGCCCCCTCTGGCCACCACCTGCTGCCCTCCCACTGATGAACCATATATATGGGATATATATATACATATATATATTGACATTGACCAATTTATATAAATGGAATGATAAACCCGCAACATATACATATGCGATATATACACACCCGACACACCCACACACACACACACGACAACACACACACATATGAGTATATATAGTTTAGTATTGCTATTCACAATAGGTAAATCACAGTAAATGTGTTCCCGGTAATTTGAAAATTTAGGTACAGATTAATTAAGTACGAGTTTAGCCAAATTGTCCAAGGAATTGGTATGCATTTGGCCACATATATCAGCACGAGCTGCTCAGCATAATTGATCCGGGGATCTCGGATGGGAAGCATGGATCCACGGCGCCAGCGCCAGCTCGATGTGTCGCGAATGATTTCACTCTTGTTCAATCAAGTGCTTTTCATTGTTATTCACAGTATTCACAATATCATCGAGATCATTTACTGTATATTTCTTAGAAATGTTATTTAAATGGTTTACATATTTTACACGAAATGCATTTTCTCTTCATTTGGGCGGGCTCTGACATTGCAGCAGGGGCGACGTGGGATGAAGAACAGATCTCAGCTGAAAACTTGCCAAATCAAGGATCCCTCGAACTGGTTTCATTTAATTTGCAGCTACAAATTTATCGATATTTATCGATTAACAACAAACTCAAAACCTATTGAAGTGCACAACTTTATTTGATTACGGCAAACAAAATGGATTTAGTTATAAGTTTCTAGATATGAGAACTGTCTTTAGCGGCCTCTAGCGTCTAGGCCTTAATCATTGACCAGGAGAACTCCTTCTTGTACATGCCGTAGGCCAGCCAGTAGAGCAAATTGAACAGCGCAAATGTCATGGGGAAGGCAACGCGCGCCACTCGATCAATCAAGGAAATGCTGTTCACATAGCCCGCGCCCTGCCGTCCCTGGACACTTTTTTCGGCCGCCGCATCGCGTTCGCGCTGCCTGCGAAATTTGACGTCGCCCTTGAGGCAGAACCACATCTGACGCATGCGGGAGACGGCGGGCGGCTCCGTTTGGGTGGTGCGCTCCATGGTCGAGGCGTGCGAGGAGAGGCGCGGAAATATGTGCGCGGGCTCCTGCTGCTGGTTCTGCAAGGTAGAGAAAATGTGAGGAAAAAAAAGGACAAGATTCTGGTCCTAGACTCACATTGTAAATGGGGCAGCTGAAGGTGTTGTGCTTGGGGTAGCCGCCCCCACCGTTCAGGTCCGCTGGCAAGGGTAGCTCGCAGTGCAGCGCGTCGTGATCGGCAAAGACAAAGACGTCGCTGTCCGAGTTGGCCGGCTCGCTGTCGTCGCTGGCCTCGGCGGCATCGGCTATCTCGCCCGCGGCGAAGCCGAGCGCCCCAATGTCCTCCCACTCATCGTCCAGCCGGGGTATTTCGCCGCTGCCCAGCTTCGTGAAGTAGTGCACGCCCGCGAACTCCAGCAGTGTGGCGATGCAGTAGAGGAAGCTCATGAGCAGAAACCAGTCCAGCGCCGTGGCGTACTTCACCTTGGGTAAATCGGTGCGGGAGTCCAGACTGATAGTCGACAGGGTGAGCACAGCCGTGACGCAGAGTCCGACCCGATCGCTGGTCGCCTCGCGATGTATCCAGAAGGACACCCAGGACAGCACCACAATCAGGATGCACGGCACATAGACCTGAGCAGGACATAAGCCTAAGCAACAGTAATCAAGGGGTATTCCACTCACCTGTATCAAGAAGTAGCCCGTGTGACGCTTCAGATTGAAGGCGACGTGCAGCACACTGAAGTCGCCCTCGCGACGCGTTGACGTGAAGTTGCGATGCATCATGCTAATCAAATCGAACTGGTTGAGCGTCATGCCTGGCACAAAGGACACGGCGTCGTCGTGGTTCTGCCACTCGTACACCAGCTGCTGATTGGTGTAGCCGTCTGCAAAGGAGGAGCAAATTGACAAGGGGAGAACAGACGAAAAACAAGGGCGGATACCCACAGCTGCCAATGATGAGTGGACAAGACTGACGATCCATCGGAAAGTTCTTCAGCTCCATGGGACACGTCGCCTTGATGGTGAGACTGCAAAAAGAGAGTTGAGCTTAAAAATGGTCTCAGTTGATGGGGAATCTCTTCGTACCGCATCGAGTAGAGTATGCCGCCGTCCTGATCCAGTCGCAGCAGCTTATTGGGCACGGTAATCGTGTGGATGTGCGAGTGCTTGCCGTTGTAGAAGTAGGTGTCGGGTCGCCAGATCTTGTCCAGCATCTTGATGCTCAGCGAGAGGCTCTTGATGGGGCCCTGAAAGCTCAGGCGCTTGTCGCGCCAATACTGACGGAAGTAGCAATCCATGGAATAGTCCATGTCCAGCTCCGACACGGGTCCCATGCTGCGTATCAAAATGTTTGTCCGCACCACCGTCGGCATGCCCTGGCCGTGCGTGGGCAGCTGCGATTGCTCGTAGCGCTTGAGGAGGTTCTCCAGAATGCTCGATATATTCCGGCTCAGCATGTCCGCCGACGCTGTCCGGGGTCGGGGCTGACGCATCGCGCTGGCTGCTGCTGCTCCATAGGCACTCGTATCGTTTACATAGCGACGACTGAGGCGGCTCTTGCCCTGGACGGTGGAGACGGCGCGAAAGGATTCGTAGATGCGGCTGGCCTTGAACTCGCTGGTTATCAAAGGCATCCTGCCTGGCCGCGCCGTGACACCCACAGGCACCTGTGACGGCGACGTGTCCACTGTGGCAATTCCCTCACCCCACTGCCGCTCGAGCAGGCTCAAGTAAATCAGGAATCTGTGGAGGAATTTAAACAGAACAAGAATATATCGAAATTACCTAAGATCAAGGCGAACTCTCACTTTAAGGCCACAGTGAAGGGACCCGGCTAAGTGCAGCTGAGATTTTAGTTCTATTCAGCCCGTAATTGTCCACGTATTGCCTATAGTGTGCAGCCGAGCACTTGTCAGCGGAATGAAGTGTGCCGAAACAGCCCAACCGCCGAGCGGCTGCTCGCAATTCATGTTTCATAATTTTCATGGGTTTTGCTTTCAGCATTGTTCAACACTTGAAGTAGTTTTAGTAATTAAACACTTGAGCTGCGAATTGTTAAGCCAAAGTGAGTCAAGAACAGCCAACGCCGCCAGCAAGATACCGCTTAAGTCGCCAGACCCCAAGACTGTGATGCAAATGTATTTGTTTGCCTTACTTAGGAGACTTTTCTTTGCTTTTTACTGAGCATTTTTCAAGAAATCTTTTTTTTGTTTCGCTTCCTCTTCGTGCTCATGCGACCCACCTTTGGGTCTCTTAAGAGGTATAGAAAGTGTGACATTTTTGAACAATGGCAACAACGTCGGCGCTGGCGTCACTAGCAACACGAAAAGTACAACAACAAGAATACCGTTTACAGGATAACAAAAGAATGCCTGGATAATTTGTACAGTATGCCCATGACTATGCAAATATGTTTGCCATTTGTATGTGAGAGCCATGCACATAGATTAAATCAAAAGATTTTCAAGCTCGAAAAATGATTGAAAAATTTTAGAAAATTTCCTTTTACGATCTGTGGGACTTTAATTGTGACACATACATCAAATCAAAAGGATTTTCGAATTGAAAACTATTTCAAATACTTTGAGTATTAATAAAATATATATTTAAATCATTTTGTGGTACTTTGCTTGAGCTAAATTTCTTTGAAAATGCTCCAAAAAAAAAAAAGGAAAAAAATATATATATATTTTCATTTTAAAAGAAATTTACTCTAAGCAAAGTACCACAGACCGTATGAGTAATTTATATATATTTTTATTCTCAAAGTATTTCAAAAATTTTTAAATTTAAAAATCCTTTCATTTAATGTATATAGCATAATTAAAGTTAAGCTAAGCGTATGTACAAATTTTTCAAAGCTTTTCAAATTTATACAAATATATATGAAGTGCTCATACGCCACGTTAGTATTAGTTGGAAGAAAACTTTTATTGAAGTTTTTAGAAGAGATTTAATAGCAACTAACAGCTCTTAAAAGAAGATAAAAATAAACTGAAAATGATCTTAGTAAATAATAAGATCTATCTCATTACACAGAAGATCTATCTCTATAACACAGAATTGCCTTTATTTGAATATATTAAAAAATGAATTTAAATTAGAAAATTCTCATAAAATATTTTTAGCTTTAGCCATGTAAAACAGCTATATAAGATAATTTTAAGAATTATACCATAATATGTTGAGTTTATACTAACAACTTCTAAGACAAAATTAAATTAAATAAAAATTTATTTAAGCTCAACTGAAATAGTGTTCAGTTTATGTTCATACATTTCTCGAGACTTCCACTCTAAGAGGCTAGATGAGCTGAGGCTTGTGGGGCTCTCTCGACACATAAAGCCAGAGCCAGAAGTGTCGGCACATTTCTGGCACCACTGTGCACTGGGCTCTGTTTACTGGCCGCGGGTGCTTTTTAAGCTTTTGAACCGCTTAATAATAATACAAAAAAAAAAAAAATACAAAAAAAAGCAGAAAACAACAACAAGAAGAACAACAAAACCAGACCGTGTTATTCAGTTCACGACCTTGCGACCGCCTCCAATGATGTGCTGGGGTAATCTCGGCGTTTAGGCGTGAGCGTCTGCAAATTTGTGTCGATGTCGATGTCGATGTCATGCCCCCGGGCTAGCCTTATGCAATGGACTTAGAAATGTGCTCGCATATGTGGGCTCATAATTACTTCCTTTCACACACACACACATGTGTGTATATGTGTGTGTGTGTGTATAGTTGTGCCAACTTTATGGTGCAGCGTGTGTAGCCGGTTGGGTTAGGGAAGCGCACTCACTTAGCATTTTTGCGCTTGTCAAGCTCCGCCACCCACTTGGCGACGAAAAAATTGCTTGATTCGCAAAATAATAGTTACATGTGCTATGCACACACTTGTGCACACACACACACGTACGTACAGGAATGAGTCCTTAAACAGCCACAGCGAGACGGCTTAGACTGCAGCATCGAGCACAATGGCTTTGTTCGAAATTGAGTTGAGCTTTGGGCACTCGCTTGGCCCGGAGTTTGACTGCATGGAATGTGTTAATTGAATCTGAATTTAAGCCCTCGCCAGGCACCGAGAGAGATAAAGAGATATGTCTCGCCTGCCAGGCAATCAACTTAAGCACACTGTGTGGGCGTGCGGGTGTGCGGTCCCTCGGCTCGGACCACTTGACCGCGTCTGACAGCTCTGCAGCTGCCTGTTGGCCAAGTGCCCACGTGCGGCGCTGTGATTGAGCGATTGAGTGATTGAGCGCCTGAACAGGCAATGCACTAAATATGACATTAGGTCAATTACTTACCTAGCGAAAATGCGCAGCATAATCATGGCACTGGCAATTGTCACACACGGCACACGGCACACGGAACGGAACGGAACGGAACGGCTCAATGTATTTTACGCCCCGAGCCACACGCAATCCATCAAAGTGCGAGTCCAAGTCACACGGTAAATTGCCTGTGATGCGCTTTGACAAAAGTTGCGCTCGTCGCTGTTGCACGCTCGCCGTCCAAATCCCAACAAGGCGGCTGAGACACAGGCCTAAGTCGGCGCTGGCTTTGCACAGGCGGCCAATGGGTCTGGCATGCGCAAAGCATCCATCAAACCCAACACTGAACGCTTGCAACATGCAACGCGACCTGTGGCCAATACCTGCTGCTGCTGCTGCTGCTGCTGCCGCCGCTGCTGCTGCTGCTGTTCCATCCATCACAGCACGGCCTCGGCAGAGATCCATCCGCCCCACACACGCCCCATTCGTTGTCTGTGCATTATTAATTCATAAATGCTTTGCCGCCTGACTTAGCCAAGTTAGTCAGCAATATGCAATTATAGACGTTCATAATTCGACCTTCTTACAATATTCATTTGCAGTCAAGACAAGACAAGTGTCATTTGGGCATCAATAAAAAATACAATTTCGCTTAAATATTGTCAATATTTAGCTATTAGAATAGTTCCAAGTTCGTTTCCTTTCATTCAAAAATAACTGCCGACGCGAGCTGTTTTAGCGCTCGCATTTCTAGCCTCATCGATGGGCAACACTTGAAAAGTATCGATACAACGTAACGGTAATTCGAATAACGGTCATTTCACACATTCAAAATGGCGATAAGAGCAACTAAAGTTGCCAGAACTGGGAATTGTTGTGGACTATTCAGCTTTATTGTTAATAGAAGCAAATGAAGCAACCATGGAGAGTCAAATTTGTGTCGTTCGCTTTCATATTTAGCCTTTTGATGGGCGCTTTTTGATGGATTTCGCTCAAAGCTAACTCAGATGATAGTTTGAAGTCTCATTCATGGCATTTTCCATTGCTACTAGCAACATTCTAACCATTTTTTTCACATCGAGTGATTTGGCTTTGCGTTGTTCAGCTAGATATATATATTTGCAATATGTATGCCTTTTTTTTTGAAGCGACACAAGTTAAAATAATATTTAAGTGCAAAAGAATATTTCTATTATCAATGAAATGAACTCTATTTAATAGAATATTTTATGACATTAGTGTTTAAGTAAAATTTCAGTTTTTAACCGCCACAGCTGTAACCTCAAATACCAATTAGAGCAATCATCACAAAGAGAAAGACATTCACCCACATTCACATTGACTTCGTCAGCCCATAAAGCGCAACAAACAAATATTTTCTGTGGACTCTGCGATAATGATGTTGTAATGCTGCTTGTAATACATGTGGACTATATGCTTTTGGCCACTCACTCAAAGTTCAACAAGCTACTTATTTGTGTAACTATTCAACTAAAAATTGACTGCATTATGGACATCATTACATACGCCATAAAACAAACGGCATTAATTTGCTAAAGAATTTCAAAATATTGCAAATTGTTTATTTATAATAAAATGTCAAGACAAAATCAATAAAAAAATACTATTACCTGTAAATTAAGTTAACAAATAAAGTAATGCTGCCAACTCAAAGCTGTAATGCTCTAAAAAAAACTCTCTTTAGCCGGCGCTCTGTCTTGCCAGCGAGCTCTGCAACATTGTTGCTAGCGATGTTATGCAACATGTGCTCAAGCGAGTTGCCTTCAGTTTTTTTGATCTCCGCTAACAACTGCATGAATGGAGCATGTTGCTTTAATATGAAATTACTATTTTATTTCCTTTCAATTATCTTCTGTCCAATCACTGTGCAAATTGTCGCATTTCAACTGCATTTCCACTCGATGTTTTTATTTTATTTGCAGCATGACCTGCCTCAATATTTGCACGTCCCAAACACTTTATTTGATTAGAGTAAATTGCGCAATGAGATTGTGCGGACTTTAATTAATAATTTCCTTTTTTTTTTGGCAGCAAATAAAATGTGAATATACCTATGTGTATAGTGTGTATAAAGCGTTTAAAAAAATATAAATAAATAAAATACCAAATATATACAGAAAGTTGATAAATGAATTTATTAGAGTTGCCAACATAAAATTATGAATACCCTGTACTTATTGATGACTAATATAGACTATTGCGTTTGAATGCCAATTTTAGCTTTAATTTTTGTCGAAAATCATTAATAATACATAGAAATACATAGAATATATAGAAAACTGTAAAAAAAAACTCTGAAATTAATGAAACTGCAAGGACCTTTCGCAACATCCATACCTACCTTACCCAAACACCCCATTTATGTATATTTCAAAACTCCTTTTTTGTTAATGTTACGCATATAAATAGTTGTTAATTTATTCAATAAAAATCTTCATATGAACTACTGCAGGCTTCATCAGCTTATGCATCGTCGGTTGCTTATCAGATATGGGAAGGAATTGGCTGCTGCAGACGCGCGTATCATCGAAGGATTTCAATATAAATACAATTTTGTTGCTAAATATATATGTGTATACATATATATATACATATATTTTGCTTAGGTATATCGGAAGAGAGGAGAAGCGGAGACAAATCGTTAGACACACACATCTCTCGCTTTCTCTCTTTCTCTTGCTCACGCTCTGCGTATCCAAGCGGGCTTTGTATTCCCTTTTCCATAGCTCTCTCACGCTGAAATAGACCAATTGAATTTCGACCCGAAGTGAAATACTCTATTCCGCCCAGGCATAAAAAAAAACAATTCCAAATCGAGAACAATTGAAAACTATTTGGGAAAGTTGTAGCAAATAATGCGTTCTATTCTTATCATTCTTATCACATCAAAGTCAAAATGCTCAACCAAATTGTAGACGAATTGCATTTTTGTTTTTGTTTTTGTCTTGTTTTGTTTTCATTTGTTTTATGTTTTTCTTTGTCTTTGTTTTTGTTTTTGAGGTGCAGCTGCCGAAGCTCGTGCTTAGAGATAGATTTTTGCCCAGCGTCGAGTGCGAAATATGGGTATATCTTAGCGATAGTATCTGAAAGTAAAACAAAACATGGCATTAGCATAGCCAGGTTGTGGAAATGATGCGATTGCATTTAGCTATAGCCCTGTGTCTGAGCTCAACCCTGAACTGAAGCCAAATCAAAGCTCGTTGCTTGGCCCGTCGTCGATAATAATTTACTGTCTGGCGCGGCAAATCGTTGGGGGGGAATCCAATCCAAGGAGTTCTAGAGTCAGCCTCGAATGCGTATGGGAATGCGAATGGGAAACCAAGCTCAGCTAGTTTACATACACAAATACATGTATATATGTTTGGAATTTTGCCAGCAAAATTTTATTAAAAATTTTTTAATTTATTTTTTTATTTTTTGATTTTCTTTTCACTTTTTTTTTGTTCTTCGCACCAGACAGTAATGCATTAAAGTATGTAGAGTTATACATATAAAAAGAAGTTGGTTTTGAAGTCTTTGTATATAATAAAGTGTGAGCATACACACACACACACACACATACATGCACATACACACTAACACACACACGCAAACACATACATGTCCAAATACATGTATAAAATGAATTTTTATTAGAGTTAAAATTGAGTTTTACATAATATACATGATCATTTGCTTGACATGTGTATGTGTAGGCGCGTGTGTATGCATGTGTGTTTGCATGTGTGTGTATGCGTGTGTGTGTAGCTTATAGTGCCACAATTTGGTATAGATATGAACATGCATGTTAATAATAACCCTTGAATGCGGAGACCAACTCCAACCATCTCTTTGGCAGTTGCATGTGAAAATATCAAACATATGTATGCGTGTATGTGTGTGTGTGTCTGGGTGTGTATTTGTGTGAAAAGTTATTTAACTAATATAGTATATAAGTAGTTTGATATGGCAGCAAGTCGCTATAGCAGTGAGCACAAACCATAGACAAGTTGTTGGGGTTAGCTTGTAAAAGAGAATTAAGAATTAGCGCAAAATGAAATTGTGAATTCTAACTAAACGAACTGCCTTAACTTAGTATGTACTATAGTTGTACATATGCGTGTGTGTGTGTGTATGGGTGTATGTGTGTGTGTGTGCGTGTGTATGTGTGTACAGCAGAATATTCAAATTGTTGCCGTTTATTTTCCTAGTGAAAACATAAAAACATATACATATATTAAATTTTGATGTTTTGTTTTTTTTTTTTCGCTTTCATATTTTATTTTGTAATAAATTTTAATTGGTTTTTGAATGTTGTGGCTGTTTTTTTGTTTTTTTTTTTTTTGCTTTTGTGTCGTATTACGCTTAGTTGTTAGTTTTTGGTTTTTTTGTTTTTTGTTTTGTTTTTGTTTTTTTTTATTATGTTTACTTAAATTAGTTTAGACCACATGATGGACCATTTTTGCATCCAATTGGCAACTTACGGCTAGATTATTATTATTTAATTCTCCTCAGCCTCATACATATGAACGCATCTATGTATCTATGTACATAATTCATTAATTTAACTTAATTGTTGTAAGCGCCATACATTTCAGTTGTTTTTGCTTCTTATTTGTTGTCATTTGCGTTTGCATTTGGTTTTTTGTTGGTTTTTTTGGTTTTTGTTCTTCTTTTTTCTTTTCTCAATATTTGTTTATTATTGTAAGTTTATTAACAGTTAACAGTTCTTTAGAAATGGTTTCAAAAAGTTTATTATAATGAACATTTTGTTTTTACTTTATTCTTCTCTCCAATATTTTTGTTGCTTTTCTAATATTCCTTGACAAACATACGGTGTGAGGTCTTAACTGTGTCTGTGTGTGTGTGAGTGTGTGTTACTGCCTGTGTCTGTGTGTGTGTGTGTGCCAAACTTCTGATGCGCCTTTATTGCTTTCCATCAACTCTCTCAATATGTTTTTCTCTCTTTTATGAACTAGTTCGCAAATTGCCAGTGTGTACATATATAAATACATATTTCAATACGAATCGCAACATTTGATGGATTGGAAATGCTCAATTCCATTTGAACAATATACTCACATATACACATACGCACACGTATGTATATTGACGTAAGCATATTGATTTTGTACTGCTTTAGAAATTATCAAAATAAAAAGTTAAGAAATGTTACGAAAAAAAAAAAACAGTTTGTATTTGATCTTGCTAGAGAATAATGCTTTGCTCTGATATTTTCTATTTAATAATCTTTGTCAAATCTTATGAATTGAATAATTCTAATTTCATTTTGTTTTAGTTCGTTTTCTTTTCATATATTTTCGACCATCGGTTCCCTTGAAAGTGGTATAAAGAAATTTGTGATCTTGCGCTATACCCGAGACAAATGATAGTTGAAACACTTAAGGATCAGCAATCAATATCTAATAGTATATGTATACATATATGTATTAGCAACAGATTTAAATTCGTTTCAGTTTTTTTTTTCTTTTCTTTCTTCTTTTTGGTTTTTTTGTTTTGAGCGTTCGGAGTCCGTTCGGATCAGAAGTTCGGGCATTAATTAACTGAGGACCGTCAACAGCAGCGATTTCGGTTCGAGCACATATTGTTCATACACATATATATATATACAGTTATCGTGTGTATATATATATGTATGCGATATGTGAGATTTTTAATATTATTTATTTGTTTTTTCCTCCATTTCGGACTAAGAATGTATATAAGTATATTTTGTTTTTTGTTTCTTTTGTTTTGTCTTATGGATTTTTTGTTGTTCTAGTGTGTGTGTTTGAGTGTGTGTGTATTGAGCATTCATTGGCATTTAAATTCATGTTAGTTTTTTTGCAGTTTATCCAAGACTTTTTTTATTGCTGCTCACGTTGCTTGTTTATTTAAGAGTTTGATTTCTAGATAACAATTAATTGGGTTTCGTCTTTCCACTCTTTTGTTTATTCGATTTATTGGGTTTCTCATTTGCATTATGGGTTTTTAATCTCCTGTTTACCGTTTGCTTCGTCCTCTTCGTCTTCTTCTTATTTGTAAGTGTCTAATTCATTTATTCAAATATTTAGCCTATTTACTTATATCTCCACGGAACACTGTCGCTGTGTCTGCCTGTGTATATTTATATGTATATCAATAACAATACCTTTTCCGTTAGTCTAGTCGATCTAGCTTAGATAATATCATATTTAGCAGCCGGCTACGACTGCGCTTGTCACAATAAAAACCAATCAATATCATTAAGAAATTTACTTAATTAGTGTAATTCATAATTCATATACTATATTGTAAATACAATATATATATATGTATGTATATATGCTAGTATATACTGTCACACGCACACGGATTTGTACGCTTGTCGCTTGAATCAATTTGAGTCACATGCTGTCTCGCTTACGCCTTAACACTTATAATTAAAATACAAATTTGTTTTCATTTGCTCTAAGTTTTTCTTTCTGTTTTCTTTTTTTTTTTTTTGGTTTAAGTTTTGCTTTACGAAATACTAAATTCCCGAAGGTATGGATTTTCTTCATCTTTTTACATGGCACGCACACACACACGCTTTAAAGTAGTATGCAATTAGCCACATAATCATGTGTGTGTGTGTGTGTGTGTGCGTGTGTGTGTGTGTGTAAGTGTATTTGTGTGCAGTATGTAGTCGTATAGTTAGGAGTACTTATCATATGTATGAATGCTTATAAGTTGTCTTCACTTCAAATACTGTTTATGGAAACATCTGCTCGGGTTTCTCGCATGCATTCTGCGAACCATACATACACACATGCACACACACATATATGTGTTGTATGCATAGATATCTAACTAGTTAATCGCTCTCTCTATCTCTGAACATGCATTCGATAATGGGACTTGGGGGTGAAACAAACACACACAACAGAGAAATTGTCCTTAAAGCTGTTTATCTTCTGGGAATGATACGGAAAAGTTGTTGAAGCCATAGTTATATCCACATAGTGTCCGATTGGGAGGAAAGACTTGATGCCGCTCTATCGTCGTCGTCCGGGCAAGCAGCTCAGCCAAAGTCAGAGTGGACGATGGCTATGAGAAGACCATCGAAGGCACTTTCCTTATCACCTTTGAGAAAGTCGCTAATATATCAATGGCATCCAATTCATCTAGATCGAAACGAAGTCAACAAAAAATGAAGAAATGGGGGGGAAGAGAAGGCGCCCATGCTGTGGGCGCTTGGAGTGAGTCGAAGGTAGAAAGGGCTACGAACGATTGAAGTGCATGGCGAGCCCACATCATAATCTTATGATAAATCCTAGCCCATAGCAAATATCTCTCGATTAGACAACAAATAATATGCGAACGCTGCCTTTTTGGTTGGATGCAGTTTTAGAGGAATTTTCTTTTCTTTTCTTTTTTTTGTTGCGACTTTAATCTACTTATAATTGACACTAAGAAACAATGACGCGGATGTGGTTGGGACTTGCCGGCCGCAAAACATGGCGAGTGCATAATTTCCATTAGATTGGCTCGTACAAATATATAAAACATGCGTGGCAGGTATGCGTACATTATTGCATATAAATATTTATGAAAAAGTGCAGAGCAACACACACACACACACACAGACACACACACATACATACATACACACATGCACACATACATACACATATATGTCATTTGCCCTTAAAAAGTATTTATGGATTTTTATCGTCTTGCCCGTCGTCTTATTGGATTCTTGATTATACTCAATTGGATCAACAACTAGCTAGCTATGTATTTACATATGCCAACATGTCTCTCAACGTTTCACATGCTAATGCTAACATAAATATATTCGAAATCTTCTTACAACATTCATTCATCAAGTAATGTACTAACTAATGAAACTTTGTTCCATCTCTCGCTCTCTCTCAAGCACTTGCCGTGGCAGCTGCCTGACATACATGCACATACACATGCACATACATGCACATTCATATGCATATATCTTAATGGTTATGCATGTGAATGTAACTTTAGTCATCAATGGGCTAGCTAGTGTACATACCAAGTGTTAGTCAGCGCCAAATGCTCAATCGAATATCTCTATATATATAAGTATATATATATATATGGTATAAATTTTGAAGTATTTGATTTGAATTTTCGGAATAATTGGTCGGCTGCAAAGCATAAATTTGCTATATATGAATGAATCGAGTGAATCGAGTGAATTGGAGTGGCTTAGCGTGGTAGTAGATCTATAATTGTTATTGTTACAGATGGTTTTGCTTAACACTTAGTTCTGGCTCTCTAACCGTTATCCTTATCATAATAAAACGCATTATGCCTATTTAAAGGGGTTAACCGTTAAGTTATTCAATGTGAATTGGTGGCACTGTGCCTCAAAATCTATCAGTCGTTATCAAATTTGCCCATATATCAACGGGTAACTTTTGCATGACGCATAACGCGAGTGCACAAGAGTATATAATTCATAATATTGTTTGTATGCGTACGCACATATGCGTACATATATATATCTATATATATATATCTGCATCATCAGCAATTCTAACGGCAGATACTGGATCTTGTACATATGTAAATATGATTCGCCTATATGTACAATGTTTTCTTTCTCTTTCTCTTTGTTTTGCTTTTCTTTTTTTGGTTTGGCAATATTTTCTATAGAGATCGAACTAAGTTATAATTGTAACTATCTTTTATATATATATATATATCATTTATGGATTTTTTTTAATTTATGCATATATTTCTACGACAAAAAAAAACTGTATTTCTAGAACAGGAAATAAATTCTCCTTTATTATAGCACACATTACACAGATTTGTCTTTTAAAGTTTCATAATACTCGTACGCGCCTCGGGGGTCTCTCGTATGTCTCGTATATCAGCTGGCTAAGCTATGGATTTATCATTATCATTATCGTTATCATTATTGTTATTATTATTATAATTATTATTAAGGGCCTGTTGGGTATGTATGTTTAGCCTAGAAAGTGCGCTCGAAACGTCTAGCTCTGGGTTTTCATATATATCGGTAACAAACGAATCCATGTGTTGAAGATGAGTGCATGCGTATGCATGTGGTTGGTATTTACAGTTATTACATTCATTAAATTAATATTACTTTCTGTTCAGGCGTCGCCGGCACGTCTGAGGTACTTATGTATGTACATACTGGTATGTAATTATTATGTTAAGTATAAAAGTTCTTACACCTAGATTCACATTTAAATCAAATACGTGCATACACGCTTCTCCCTCTCTCTGTCTCTCTGTGTGTGTGTGAGTGTGTATGTTGGCATGCATGAAGTGCATCATATGTATGTATGCTTTGTCAATATGTACATATGTGTGTATATGTATGTATGCATGTATGCATGTGTGCAGGTGTCTGTATGTTTGTATGTGTGTGCCTTTAATCAATTATTTGTTTTTAATTTCATTTTACACTAGTCTAGTTGAGTGTGTGTATGTGTGTGTAAGTACTTACTCGTATGTATGTATGAATGTATGCAAGTATGTATGTTATTAAATATGAGTATGTATGCTAATTGTATTATTTTCAACTTTTGCTTTCATTTTCATTTTGTATTAATTTCATTTTCTTATCTTTTCTTTTTCTTTTTTTTTTCTTCCTCTTTTTCCTTTTTTTCTTTTCTCTTTCCTTTAACTATTTAATGTATGCTGAAATCCTAATAAAGTCTGCTCTGAACGGTTGCCTGCCTCTTAGATATTGGCCAGAAAACGGAATAGCCTCACGAGCTGGCTTTGGGGCTGAAGCTAGAGATGTTTGAACTGTCAATGCTTATATTCCGGGTAGCATCCATTCTCGATTATTTGTCCGGATTGACTGTTGTTGCTGCTGCTGGTATCGACTGATTGTTGCTGATGCTGATGCTGCTGATGCTGCTGCGGCTGCTGCTGCTGCGGCTGATGATGATGCTGATATTGCTGATGCTGATGCAATTGCAGCTGATGGAGCTGCAACTGCTGCTGGCTTATGGCTGCCGTGTCTCCCGATTGCGATTGCAACGTGCGGCGTGTAGCTGGTTGGATAACACTTCCACTGCTTTCCGTCTCCGTTGAGGGTGGCGAGGGGTAGTAGTCCCTCTGACTTACATTTATACCATTTGGGACGACTGCCATACCCATTATAGAGCTGCTGTTGGCTGCCGCCGCCGCCGCCGCTGCTGCCGCTGCGGAGGATTGATGATCGCCGTGGTGCTGGTGCGGATGCTGATGCTGGTGCATAACGTTGTTCGTTGTAGCTCCCGACATGGGCGCGACGCCGCTGGATTGTTGGGAATCCGACATTGTGCCGGATTGCGGCTGGTCCAATACCACGACGGATACCACATCCTCACTCGCCCACCGGGCTAACTGTTGTTGAGCTTGAATAAAGTCATCACTAGAAAATAATAATCGTAACAGGAACAACGGTACATGGTAAGAACACAAGGGGGGCACATCAGGACACAGGACCATAAGGCTGGGTGGACTGGTGCAGGCACATTGACCTACCTCTCACACAGAACAGAAGTTACGTGGACACGCTCAAAGCTGATCAGAGCCCAGATTGCAATACCCTCAAAAAGCTCATTCACGTTTAGATCATCTCAAAACAAGGTCACTCGATATGACGGGATTTCGTTTACACCAACACATGACATTATGTTATAGGTAAAGAACACATGCATACAATAGCAAGGCGGGAGCAAAGGTTGAGGTTGAGGGTAAAACTACGATTATATAGTCTTATAGTCCTATGATATATTAAACTTCCTTCTGTTGTCGGAAGGCCTAAGGTCTCTTTGAGCCAAATCGAGAAAGGATAGATCCTTTCTTTTATCGAAAGATCTGTACCTAGTGACCATCAACTAACTGTATAGCCTAAGGCCATATTGGTTAAGGACAGTCAGATAGATAGATCCTATTAAAGCATAAGCAATTGGGGTTGAGTCTTGACTAACTTATAGAAGCTTGAACTACAAAATAAGTAAACAAAAAATTGGGGGTAGCGGGTTATATGGTCTTTTCTCCTTAAGTCGTATGCAGCCTTCCGTAGGATCATATATCAAGTAATATTCGTTTATAATGTAGGAAAACTCTAAAAATGAACGATTTTAACTACGGTAATAAGACTTAGTTGTTTAGCAACCAGTTCAAAAGCCAGCACTTGGGCGTAAGGTCAGGAAGCAGCACGGTAATCAGCCAAAGGACTGCACAATGCATTAAGAACCTAGAGAGCAGAGCAGAGCGAACGGCTCACACACTCGTCTCTCAAGCCGAGGCCACACAAGCTATAATAGATCTATGGAGCTAGCAGAGGATTGTGAATAGATTATTGTGGACGATGGACTGGCTGACACTGCGATGGACTGTTGCGAATGGGAGGCGATTGGGTGCGACAGTGACTGAGGTGGAGAGACAGAGACTTACCTTTCGCTTTCGGGCGTCTCCTGTGGATCAAGTCGCGTGTCGAGGGCGCCGCGCTCATGATGATCGGCGCTCTCATAGATGCCCTCGTCATCCTGGTGCAGGTGCGTGTGCGACGAGTGGTGCGATGAATGGGGTCCGTGTGTGGCATGTCCGTGGGCGTGCGAATGGTGTGTATGATGTCCGAATGCGTGCGGAGAGTGCGACTGATGCGTTGTATGGCGGCCAGTGGGCGCCTGCGTGCGGTAGCGTCCGCCGTAGGCAAAGCGAGAGTCCTCGTCCGAGCGGGGCCGACAACGGCTGCTGTAAGACGGGTGGATTGTAGCGGTTTTCTGAGATTGAGCTGCTTGCTGATTCGAGCTGGCGAGATCAAAAAGCAGAAAGCAATCAAAGAATCTTTAGCATAATCGAGCAATACCAAAAACGAACGCAAAAAACCAAAACCAAAACGTAAAACGGGATGGGATTGGGAGAGCGAGACCGAGACCGAGTGTTAGACAGACGCCATCACATATAATCAATATAAAAAAAATACAACAAAAATACCAACAAAAAAAGATACCAAAAACCATTTCTTTGGTCACAAGTCAGAGGAGAGCGAAACCTATTTCGTGTCTGACTATAGAGAGAGAGAGAAGGGTCCGTGGACGTGTGGAAGCCCTTATCAGCTAAGGGGAAGCAATTTATATATTTTTTATATTTGCTTTTTGGTAGGCGTGGCAACGCTTTTGAAACCAACCTTTATCACACAAGATATTCCAGTCTGAAGCCTGCAAGAAATGCGAATAGAAAGTTGCGTTGGCTAAAGTTCAGTATAATTATCAGTCGTCCAAAGCGGACAGCATACATGCTCATCTTTGTTGTATGTGTGTATCTGTGTGTGTGTGTGTGTGTGTGTGTGTGTGTGTGTCTATGTTAAATGCGCTTGTTCCAGTTTGCTCTATGTTGCAATGTCTGCAAAATGTTGTGAAGAATGTTAAAGCCATATATAGGTTGATTAAACGCTAGAACGCCATTAATAAGTGTGTGAAGCAATTGCCGCTACGGTCGATCGGGTTATATAGAGTTTGTATAGTAAGTGTTTACGCACAACTGGGTGATACAATAAAACGAGTACAAATAATACTTATTGCGGTTATAAGACAAGCATTTCGGTACTGTTCTATCAAAGTACATACGGTTCTCTGTGTCAATCGCAATGCACACTCCATACAATACGAGTACCAGCAAATCCTACGCTAAGTCAAACAAGGTACGAATAAGATTAGGCGTGTATCTGTGTATCGCTCTGTGTGTGTGTGTGTGTCTTTGTGTGAGATGCAAAATAAATGTAACTCCTATGTTTATGAGAAGCATTGGTCGGATTTGTCGGACTCGGCGTTAATTATTTTTTGGGTTTTTTTTGGGATCGGTTGGGCATTTGGATTGGCATTAAATAAAAATATTAATAGAAATAGAAATCGTAATCGTAATCGTAATCGTAATCGAAATCGAGATCATATACGAATTCGAAACTAACCCTTGCGAGGACTCACTACAAGCAGCGGAACTATCTAATCTATAGTGACGATCGGCCTCGGTCTCCGACATGCGTATATCCTCGGAGCCGCTGGGACTCATGTGGCGCGACGAGTGATGCTCCAGCTGCCTGATTAGATCCTCCAGATTGCGTATGCGTAGCGGCCCAGTCGATGGGGCATCGTCGTCGTCCGTCGGCTGCTGCTGCAGTGAAAGGCCAGATGGCTGATGCAGCTGGTGCTGCGATCGATGGTGATGCATGAGCGAGCCGCCATGGCCGATGGCATTGCCCATGCCCGAAGCGCCGCCAACTCCACCGCGCACGCCGCCCATGTCGGCGCCCATCGTCAGGGTGCCGATATTGGAGCCACTGCTGTCCAGCATGATGGCCTGTGCGGCGCCACTGGCGCACACATTCTCGCGCGAGCTCGACTTGGAGCCGCTGGCCCGCTTGTACGTCTCCGCCGAGTAGCCCAGCTGGGCGTTGCTGCAGTCCTGCAGCGTTTTGCGCAACATCTCCTCGCTGAGGCTGCCGCTGCCGACGGGCGTATTGCCAGTGCCCGTGCCGCGATGCGAGGCCGCATTGCGCAGCGCCTCCAAAATATCCTCATGATAGCCATTGAGCGACTTCAAGGTGCGCTCCACCTCCGAGGCAGCCGCACCGCCAATCGTCGACGCCTGTGTGCCGTCCTGTGTGATCAGCTCGAGATTATCCGACTGGCTGTCATCGCACCACTTGTCCTTCAGTTGCTCGCCGTGCACAAGTCCATAGCCATGCTTCTTCAGTATGCCCTTCTCTGTGGCGTCCAATCGTATTCACACGTCGCACATGCAAAAGAACATACAAATGTTGGTAGAGTCAGACAGCAGAGAGTGCACAGAGCTCGTCCTATACAGTAGTGGAAGTAGTAGCAGTAGCAGTAGCAGTGGTCGTACAACAAGTAGTAGAAGTTCTTATTGAAGTGGCAGTGGAATTAGTAGTAGAAGTAGTAGTAGGGGAAGTGGTAGTATTAGTAGTAGTGGAAGGAATAGTGGAAGTAGTAGTAGAAGCAGTAGTGGAAGTAGTAGTAGAAGTAGTAGTGGAAGTAGTAGTAAAAGTAGTAGTAGAAGATGTAGTAATAGAAATGGTAGTAGAAGTAGTAGCTTTGGAACTAGTTATATATTTAGTAGTAGAAAGTGATATTTGAAGTAGAAGTAGAAGTAGAAATGACAGTAAAACTACAAATAGTAGTAGTAGAAGTAGAAGTCGCAGTAGACATATTATTAGTTGTTAGGGAAGTCGTAGTAAAAGTATCATTAGTAGTAGTAGAAGTTGAAGTAGAAGTCGTAGTAGAAGTAAAAATAGTAGTCGAAGTAGAAGTTCGAAATAGTAGTTGAGGTCGTAATAGAAGCAAAAATAGTAGTCGAAGTGGAAGTAGAAGTACGAAATAGTAGTTTAGGTCATAGTAGAAGTATGAATAATAGTAGTAGAAGTCGTAGTAGACATAGTATTAGTTGTTATGGAAGTCGTAGTAGAAGTAGTACCAGTAGTAGTAGAAGTAGAAGTCGTTATAAAAGTAGCAATAGTAGTAGTAGAATTCGTAGTAGTAGAAATAGTAGTAGAAGTAGTAGTAAAAGTCTTAGTAGAAAACAATTGGGAAAGTATTAGCAAAAGTTGTAGTAGAATTATCAAATAGTAGAAGTCGTAGTAGAAGCAGCAACAGTAATAGTATAGGTAGCAATAGTAGTAGTCACAGTGGTGATACTACTCGAAGTTGTAGTCATAGTAGTAGAGACTGTAGTGTTCGTAATTGTAGCAATAGAATTAGTAGATAGATAGTACAGATTATTTACAATAATTTGTTCGGTTCAATACTTAAATCGAGAATTTACTCCAACTTAACCCCTTATAAGCTTAAATTTCTTATACATTGAATATCAGATTTTATAGAATGTACATTATTATATAAATATTTACAATGAAAATTCACAGAAAATTTTAATCGCGATATTTTAAACGAAAACGGATTTTTGTTATATGCATGTCGGAACATTATAGAGGTAAGACTTTCTGCATAGAAAATTTGATATGAAACCGTTAAGTTAAGTAAAGTTACTTTAATATTAAGGATTATATATAAATAGATGCTTTGAACTAGCAAATTTTATATATTTTTTTCCATTATTTATAATTAAAAGTCTGAAGAACCAAGCAAGACTTAGGAAAATATTTATAATTAGTCATAATATATATCTATGTATATTTTATTTTTATTTTTAGGTAACACTTGAGGAGAACCTTGGAATGCTGTAAAATTGTATTATATAACTGTTAGGCTAAGTCAAAGAAGCTTTGTAAGAGAACGAACAAATTATTCTAATATTTTGGAATGCAGCAAAAGTTATTGATCAACTTTGTATATTAGAAATAAAAATGAGTTAGACAAACAGATATGTGTGTGTGTGTGTGAGTGTGTATAAGTACTTTGAATACAACTAACTTTACAATAAGTACGGCAAGTCCTTAGGTCTTCTTCAAAGGACCCTTGCAGTTAGTTGTAAATTCGTATAGAGTAGTATTGTATATTGTATATAGGGTAACTAGCTTAAGACTACAAATGAACTTAAGAACGTTGAACATATTGTACTGCAGTGTAGCTGCAGATAGTAACAGGAAACGGCAAAGGCACTGAGTTATATAAGTTAAGTTATGTGTATATATTTATATATACTAGATAAGAACGTCAATTACTTGGTATACCTATGCATAGCAATATGATACGTATACGATATTTGGCTGAGAACTGTGTGAGATGATGGCCGCTAGTGAATGAATATATAAATAAATATATACATAGTGATATATATATAGATATTTATATGTATGCATATGTATAGGGAATGTTTTTATTAACCTGCATGTGATTGATCGTCCTCACCACCCGTCGTATAGCGACGTCCATGTAGGTTCTTATCCCTGCGCGAAACGGGGAGAGAGAGAGAAGAACAAACGGAAAAGCAAATACGATAGAGAGAAATGCATAAAAGACATAAACGTAACGAGGCGTGTTAAGTGGCGCTAGGTTGGGTGGTTGGGCGCACTTTTTTCTTTTTTTTTGTTTGAAAGATGGAATTACTCACCTGAATCCGGCCTGATTGGCATACACCAATTTGCTGGAGCCATCCAAGGATACCTCCTCGACCGAATGATGGTTGGGCGCCGTTGCCGCACCGCCGTAGCCCTTGGGTATGGGCTTTTTCGAGAAAGGCGGATCGTACTTAAGGGTGGTTGTCTTGCGTCTATGTTGATGTTGATATCGACGTCAGAGTTGTTTGGTTGTTTTTGTTATTGTTGTTTATTTTATATGATTTATACATATATATGTATGCATATACACATACACATACACATACATATATATATATATATATATATGTACATATAGGGGTATATATATACACACATATACGCATACACACACATATATATATATATTTAGATATTTAAGTTATGGGATTTATAGTATACACACAGGACACATACATATATACGTATGTGTATATACATAGATATGTACACATGTATTAAGCGTTGAATGGTGCGTATGATTTTTGGATTTATAATTCGTTGTGAAATTATTTGTATTGGATTATATACAAAATCAGTTGGAGGCGTATTTTGGCATGGTCGATGGATTTGGTCGTAAGTTGGTTGATTTGATTGATTGATTGATTGATTGTTTGATTGATTGATTGGTTGGTTGATTGGTTGGTTGGTTGATTGGTCGTTTGGTTGGTTGGTTGAGATGCAGTGCATATACGTACGTATACGCGATGTGTATGAGGCGAAGTATTTGCCAACATACACACACCCACACGGCCAGGCAAACATACATGCATAGGGTCACACACACGCACGCACACAAGCACACGCACACATTCAATCAAAAGCAGACACGCACACGCAAGCACGCCATTTTATTATAGGATGTGGGTGTGTGTACACATGGCACACGTGTTTACACACATTAAGTTGTTTGTTTTGAATTTTGATTTTGTATTTTGATTTTGATTTCGATTTTGATTTTTGATTTGATTTGATTTTAATTTTTTTTTTTTTTTTGATTGATTGATTTTGTATATATAAATAATTTTTTTTTTTTTGGTTGTTGGTTTTTGGTTTATTTTTGTTGATGTTGTTGTTGTTATTGTTGTAGTTGTTGTTGTTGTTGTTGTTGGGAAACGAAAGGTTATGATGAGATACTTGATTAATAATATGCTCGTAATAGAATTGTTGGTTTTTTTTTTAATTTTTTTTTTGTTTTTGTTTTGTTTTGTTTTTGTGGTGAAAAGTAAAATCAAGTGCCACATAAAGAATTTTGTTATGCAAATATAAACACAAATGAAAGTCCATGCATACGCAGGCCTTCGATTTGCGTACGATTCGATTGAGATGTTTATTGCCTGGCAGGCAGGCAGGCAGGCAGCACGACAAATATTGACGCTGGGTATGCATGGACTTTGCGCAAAAACGACTGGAATTGAATACATTGAATGTGCCTCAAGGAAGGGAACAGAACGAACGGAAAGACGAAAACAAACAAACACAAGACACAAAAGCATAATGTATGTACACACAATGTAAATGCAATAACAATAATGACATTCTCGAATGAAAAATGTTATGCCAGAACTTTGCAGAGAACAAAGAAATTGTTTCGAAAATTTGTATTTTCTTTTCGATTTTAGTTTATGTTTATTGTTTACATTTGGATTAGCACATTATCAATGAAAAATTGTTGTCAAAAACACGTCAACGACATAGCACGATACACAAAAATCTGAATATAGGTTTTTTTTTCACGAATGTAGACATTTATGTATGCAAAAGGAAGTCGAACAATAGTAATAGTAAATGTGGGCACGAACAGCTGGAAGGTGGGTGGGTTAACTGGGATTTCTTCCTCTTTTTTTTTTTCTTTTTTTGGAAGACAATGCGTCCGACCGGACGGGACGCATACAAACATACAAAACGGACGCAAGACATTCATATAACCATACATGCCTGCACTCACACATTCAGACATACACGTAGAGATTATGGGAAACACACAGATATAGAGAGATATATATACTAAGTGGAATAAATCACATTGGAAATACACGTTGACAGGCTTGAAAATAGTTTCTCAGTTAGCCCAAGTTAAATGAACACAAATTCAGTAAGAGAAAGACAGAGATACACAATAAGAGAAAGAGAGAGAGAGAGCGAAAGAGATGGACAAACATAGATAAATAGTGAAAGAAAGAGCGACAAGCATGGATGAGACGTAAGTACTTACAAACAGTAAATAACATAATGAAAGCTGAAGGTCGAATGGCATTGGGTACATGTATATAGGTGTGTTTATTTACATGTTTCTGTGTGTTGGTATATACATACATGTACGTGGGTGGACTGTGCTGTGCCGTTGTTTGCATGTCTGCATATGTCAAAATTAATAACATTCAAATATTGATACAATTTCGTCGATTGCCCGAGGCCAGTTGCTTCCGTTGAGGAAAAGTCAGCGGAGGCAAAAGGATTTTTCGCATTCAAATTTCATTGCATACTTCTAGGCCGAATTTATTTTTCTTATATCAGTTGCATAAATATTGAATGTACATTAACTTCTTCTCTATGCATACATGCACACACGCACAGCAACGACAAACAGCCTTGTGTGGAAAAGCTGATGGGTTTTCATGTGAGTGTGAGTGAGTGAGTGTGAGTGAGTATGTGTGAGTGTGTGTGTGATAACTTAGTTGAATACCAGAATTGAAAATCGGATAATAGGAATGGGGTAATGGGTCTGTGTGTGTGTGTGTGTGAGTGGCATGTATTGTGAGCATGTCGTACACACATGTGTATGGGTGTGTGTGTGTGTCTGTGTTTTGTGGTTGCGTGTCTGTGAGCGTATTTCGTTAATATCGAAGATCGATGCACTTACGATAGTACACAAAGAAATCACACGAACTCGCACAAATACAGCTGCACACAGCTCGGCGTGTGTGTGTTTGTATGTGTGTGTGTGTGTGTGTAAGTGTGGACGTGCGTGACTGCAGCTGTATTGTGTGCAAGTATTGCGTATGCTTTCGGCGCGTCTATTGTATCTACTTTAGTAGTACATTTGCAATTAGCTCGTGATGGCAGCTCTTAAGAAACATCGCTGGCTCTCTCAGCAGAAAGCACCACCATAACTCAAAGTCAGTTTCATCTATGTTGGGCCCTATGACAACTCCAATTGGCCATTGGAGGCGTGGCAGGTGCATTGAGCAGATGCCCTCCCCCAACCTACATACAATATCATTTCATTTCGAGGCTATGCATGCGAGTGCATACGCCTGCGTTAGCAATTTGGCTTTGGGCTGCAAGTAAGCGGGAAGCTTGGTTTCGCTTATGGTTTGCTGGTTGTTGTGGTTGTTGCTGTTGTTGTTCTTGTTGTTGTTATATATATGGGTGGGTGTGCGGTTGGGTGGCTCGGGTGGTCTTGGGTGTTCATGGTAATTGTGAGACTGTAACTAAGTATCAATCGTAATGATGTGGCATACCTAATGTGTAAGTACTTTTGGCATATGCATTAGTTATATAGTATTTCGATAGGGCTTTTGTTGTTGTTGTTGTTGTAATAGTTATTTGTTGTTGTTTGTTGATATTTTTAAATAGATTTTAGGTTGTTTTTTTTTTTGGGGATTACTAAACTGAACAAAAGTAGTAATGAAAATAGTCAACAAGATCGGCGATCAGCGACGCTCTGACCACATTATCCATTTTGTGTCGTGGTCTGGTTCAAATCTTTTTCTTTTCTTTTTTTTTCTCTCTTTGTTTTTTTGATTTCTCAATCATTAACAATAATCAAAAAATTATTAATCGATACTAAGATTAGTTGAAACGCAAAAAAATCGGCTATGTATTGAAAATAATTATTGGGAAATAAAATATAAATATGCATATGTTATTTTATCATGTACTTTCGTGTACTACATTTGTTCCCATTCCATAAGATTTGTTTGCCTACGTTGGAGAGGTGGACCTACGCGCATGCAAGTCTCCCATGTGCTCGAAGAGTTGAGCACATTATATATATGAATACATATATAAAAAAATATTTGTTTGCTTTTTTTTAATATCTAAATCAGTCTAAAGCTTTGTGTTGTGGTTTTTTCGGTGAGTCAAGTTGCAAGTCTTTTATATCATTTCATTGATGGTATTCTCTCTTATGTTATATTACAATTTTGTAGAAGCCTGTTATCGTGTGGAAACACACCTATTTGGTATTTAAAAAACTTGCATAAAAATGCTCAACGATTGGTGTTGCCATTGCTCTCGTATTTCCAACCGAAAAAAGAGCAAAAACTTTGTAAAGATTTGCTCCACTTTCAGTTCGGAAATTCTAGAACAAGGAAACGGTTTGGATGTTAAGCAAGTAATGTGTTTTTTAAATTCGTTTTCAGGCCTGCCTAGATGTAAATCACTTCTAACGTTTACCAATCTTAGCCTCTTCAGCTATTGTCTAACTACTCTACTCTAACGATGTTTAGCTCTCAAAAAAATATCTCATTTGGTTTGTGATCGATTGATTCCTAGCGCAACTCGTTTGACCATATTGATAAAGGATTGTTGCAGCTAATTGTTTTTTGTGTAATCGGGTTTCTTGAATTAGTTGAAAATAAACCATAAATCATATTCGAAAATTGCGATTGAACGGAAAGAACTGAACGGAAAAATCATAAAAGTCGGGCCATTTGGAGCGAACTGTGAGCTTAATTGATGCAGCCATTGCGATTGCATTTGGGATGAGGTGTATGTGTATGTACGCATGTATGTCGCATGCATGCACGTGTAGCAATATACATACAGGTGGGCACACACATATGTACATCGAGAGCAGTAGGCGGACTGGAGGTGAATATCGTTGCAAGTACATGGAGTTATATAGGATTACATACTCGCAGTCATATTCATGCAGCTCTACTATGATAGGCGTACATTCATATGTACATACACGGCGTGGCTGGTGGCTTGGTGAAGAAAACAGAATATTCATAGTCTATGGAGTCGGGGTGTATGTACAAAACTATTTACAAGTGTTTCTTTTTTTTACATTTCTTTTTTGGTAGGCGGGAACTGAACTAAAGGTGATTCAATGGATTGGTAGCCAACAAGCTGATCAATTTGGAATATATATACATACATATTATATATATATATGTATATAGTTATATAGCAGATAGATATGTATGCAGTTCGGAAATAGGTTACTATACACACACATAAGTACAGTTATATATGTATATGTATATATATAATATAATTGATTATGTACAAACAAACAGAAGAGCACACAGAAAATGAGACTATGTTCAAATTTTACATTGATGTACATATCGATGTATGTATGCAGTAGATACAGACAGGCATGTATACGCATACATACATACATATGTATGTACTAATATAACTACGACTCAACATTTGGAGAGAGAAAAAAGATGAATAAAATTCAAAACGAAAAAACATATTAACAAAATATAGAGTATTTTTTTTTCGATTTTTGTTAGTGTTTTTTTTGTACTTTTTGCATTAGTTTTTTTTTTTTTGCATTTTTTTTTTTTTGTTTTCATATTTTTTTTTTTTGTTGTAGTAATTTGTATTTGTATTTAGAGCTGGCTTTTTCATTACTTCTTTTCAACTAACCTCAGACACAGGGAGAAGTTTCTATGTACTACAACTGACCTGTAGCACAATGCCATCAAGGTGAATGTTATAAAAACGAACCCTACAACTGACATTAGAACACCGACTAGGAACACTGTATTTGAGCCGTGGTAGTTCTCTATACGAGATTATTTTGCCATTTGTTTCGATATGTGTGTAGTAGAGATGGGTGTCATTGTGTGTGTGTGTGTGTGTATTGGTGTGTGTGTGTGCGTGTGCATTTGTGTTAGTTTTTGTTTTTTGTGGGTGCATTCAACATATGCACATATATATGTGTATATATGTATGATATATATGTACAATATATTATGCATACGCCATGGTGTATTGAGAAAGTTTCAGTTGCAGTTGGCAGTTCGAAGATATATATTTTTCAACCATTTTATATATAGTTTATATATAGTTAGATTCGCATACGTTACGTTGTAAGATACCAGGTGTTTGTTGTTGTTGTAGTTGTAGTTGTTGTTGTATTTTTTTTTTTCAAAAAGTTTATGTTTGTTTTTTTTTATATATATATTTTATTTACACACAAACACACACACATATATATAATGTGAGTTGTTTATATATATATGTGCATATATATATGAGTGTGTGTGTGTATATATATGCATATTGGTATTATTTTTTGGTTGATGTTGTCGTCGATATCAGTTTTGCAGTTGGGGTGGTGGGTTGGCCGAAAAAAAAAAAACAATAAACAAGCAAATAAATAACATTTTGAACGTTTGCTTCTCATCTTCTTTAGATTTTTTTTTTTGTGTTGGGTTTCATCTTAATTATTTGAGATTTGCTTTGCTTTTCTTTCTCAGCACACAAGAAAACGCAATGGAATTTTGGCAAATATATATTCATATATATATACATATAAATTTATATACATATATATAGATGTATATACATGTAGTTAAGGATTGTGTGTGCCGTTGTTGGTTGTCCAACAAGCGAATATTATCTAGATTTTTATCTGGCCACAAAAACGGATCGAACGACTCTCACATTTGCGCCTCGAGTTTGAACTTTATTTCGTTCTCTTTTGATTTGAGCTTTTGCTCTTTTTTTATTAATTTTATTTTGGTTTAGTTTTTGAGTTTTTTTGTTCTCATACTTTTCGGCGGCACCCAGACTATGACAATGGTAATCCAGGCTATACAAAATATGCTTAAATAAAGCCCTAGCAGATGATGCGTGTACTTGGACAAATCTTGAGTGTGAGATATGGAATGACATAGTTAAATAAACAAAATGTGTAGATATATATATGGTGATATCTCGTACTCAAGATGCTTGAAGCTCACAGAACTTCAAGAAGTTTTATTTATCCGAGAGAAAATAAAATAAAAATAAATTAAAATTCTTATGTATTCGTGTGTGAGTGTGTGTGTGTGCGGTTGTGTGCAGGTGTGTTTGTGTGTGTGTGTGTAAATTTGAGGATTGGGAAGTTGGCTGGAGGATGCAAACTGGGCGTGTCTGTCTATAGCGTAGTGTGATCGTTAATAGAAATGCATTTACATATTAGTATGAGCACGAGTGTATGCATGAGTGTGTGTGTGTGTGTTAGTCCAGCATATGAATACACATATATATATAAATATATATAGGTTTACTTAGTTACATACATACATACACGGCACTTGATATGAGCAACAACAATGAAAAAGGAAAAACCAAAATATATTGACCACACAAATTACTCAATTAGCATGAAGCAGCGCGCAGGTGGTAGGTAGTATATAAGTACATCAAGTATTTAGCAACATAAGTACATACATACATGCATATGAATGTATGCAGCCATACGCATGCATACACACACACGAATGTATGCATGCAGCAATGTGGACGATATGACAAGTACATGAAACGGACGAAGCACAGCAATGAAACCAAAAGGAAAATTAAGAAAAAATAAAATAAAATAAAAATTAAACATATTTTCACTATGTATGTAAGAGTATTTTCATATGCAGCTAATGTGTGTATATGTGAGTGTGTGTGTGAGTGTGTGAAATGAAAACGGGGCACACATAACTAATAATTAATAACAAAGAAACCTCGTATGTTATGGCAGAAGTATGGCTGGTATGTACACACATACATACATACAAACATATGATGTTTGTGAAATACATTAAAACAAACGAGCACATGCATACAAACACAGACACACACGCTCACAAGCACACACAGAGCCCCGCACAGACACACACATAGACCCACCCACACACACAGACACACCTACACACACACATACACATACACGAATAAGCACATGGCATGCATACGCGCAGTAATAGTATGGCAATAGCTGTGGGTCAGACACGCAAGCAGATATCAGGAATATATATATATATATAAGGATATATGTTTATTTGCGGGCAATGCCCGTTTATTGGAAATTTATGAGAGAGAGCAAGAGAGCGAGAGAGTGAGAGAGAGTGTGATATAAGCAAAGTGAAGTGAGATCTGCTTAGTCTGACCTTCAGCGTTTTAAGCATGCAACAACATTGACCATCGATTGAGATGAGTTTTATTTCCTTGATCAATGAATCCTACGTCTGAATGTTGGATTGATTGCTTCAGTTTTATTCTCATTTTTTATTTGTATTTTTTTTAAGCCACACTTTTGCATAGGTTTTCGAAGCTTTTGCGTATTTCTGCATGTGCATGTGAGCATGTCTGCATGTGTGCGCATGTGCGTGGGTGTGAGTGTGTGTGTGTGTCTGGGTGTGGGTACTCTATGTGTGTGTGTGAGTGTGCGTGTGTGCGTGTGTATGTGAGCGCATGATCGGTGTCTCCGATTTGTTGAGACTTGCTTGGTACTCTACCTGTAGCAAACGGCCAGTGTTGCAAAACTAATGAAGACACATTTGACGATAACTGTTAAAATGATGACCATGGTTAATGTGCTGATCCTATTTTGGTCAGAGGTGCCTGGAAATGGTGGTTGCAATTTATTGTTGTTTTTTTTTCGATTTTTTGTTTTCCAAATTATATAGATTTTTATATATATATATTGCAATTGTTCTGAAACCTGAAGACTAAATATCGAATGGTATCCAATCATTTGCCAAATCATTTACCCAATTTTTTATTGAATTCGAATTATATTTAAAAAAAAAAATTGATAAAAATTTTTTTATTTATATAAATTTATTTTGTAACTTAAATTTTCTGCCTAAAATTTTTGAAGAACCCAAGATAAATCTGATATTTTAAAAATTTCCTTTAAAAAAAAGTAAAGCCTCTAAATTTTTTCTAAATATTTTTTAAAAATGTCTAAAATTTTGTTCAATTTTTCCAGCTTTTGACTAATTACGAAAAAAAATTTAAAAAATATTGAAAAAAAATCTTTAAAAAAATATGTGTTTCAGAATCCCAGAACATTGCTATGTTTTGGCTTGGGGTAAGAATCGTCTGATTATAATTGTATTTGGAATGCATGAACTGATACTGAAACTCGAGCCGATCGTTGATGAGTTGAGTTTGTGATTTGATGTTGTAGAACTACTAGCTTTAAGTGGGATAGACAGAGCCAAGGCAGCTGCATGGATACGTATAATTGCCTAACAAAACTAGCAATCGATGTAATTACCATTGTCATACGAGTTATCGAAACAAATATCATTTTCTTTGTTTTTTCTTTTCTTTTTTTTTTGTATATCGATGGTATCGAATTGCAATCAAATCAGTTATCAATCTTATCGAGAGACCGTGTGAGTTCGCTAATTGGGCTTAGTTGTGGCAAGTTTGGAGTACCGCTTCGTAACGGTATATAACTGATACCTCTCCATATGGGCCGGTGCCGGCCATGGTAAATGTTATGTTAAATAATTATTCGTAACTCTAATTAAGTTTTGTGATTAGATTCGAGATTAGTAGAGAGAGAGAGAGAGACCAATATGCAGACGCTGTCGCTGCTACCAGGCATTGTTCTTACCATATGGAGTCTCTTTCTTCTCCATTTTGATTGTATTCTCCGGCGTTGGCAACGCTTCCGTCGGCAGTGGTGTCGTCAGCAGCACCACCGTGCTGCAGTCCGTGCCGCCCCAGCCAATATCGCAGAAGCAGCGATTCGCATTGGTGCAGAACTGTGGAGTGCCGTGTGTGTGTGTGGGGAGCGGAACGAGATATGTGGTAGAAATATGTAAGTGGGCAGGCATTCAAGTGTCTAGCATGGCAGCTGTTCTTTTTTTTTTTTTGGTATTTTTTTTTTTTTTTAATTTTATTTTGTGTGTTCCACTTTTTGAACTTACACCACGATCTGAGCACTCTTGACCCTGCTTGTTTGTCGGGCACTTGGTTTGATCCACATGCGGAAAGAGGCTGACGCACGTCTGATTCAGACAAATCAAATTTTCACCGCACGGCGTGCCATCCTTGACCAAGCCATGCTTCGGATAGTTGTTCGAGCCCAATTGACCGCTGGTTGCCCTGCAAAATGCACACACACACACAAATGTATATATATAGAGAGAGAGAGTGAGAGTCATGTGCCCTGTCCGCGCTCCCCCCTCAATTAACACGGCTGAAAAAATTTCGCTACGCACTTGCATTCGTATTCCTGCGCCTTGATGGAGATAATCGTGCGCGAGTAGAGCTGGTCGAAGCCATCGTTGACGGGCTGCCGCTCGCCCTCCTTGCACTGCAGCGTGCCGCACTGCACATTCCTGTTGTACAAACGAATAAATATTATTGATAAGCGCGGCCACTCGACTACCTCCGTGAATAGCAACAGAAATTACGCAAAATTTCAAGCACTCGATTGGCTAAATCAAAAGTAATTGAAGTACCCGCTGGCGAGTTGCAGTTCGATTTGGCTGAATAATCGCTCAGAGCCAATTGAGCCAATTGAAGTGCAATTACTAAATACGTTCGCTTTGATTGAGTTAACTCTTTGGCATGCAAAATTTGTTAGTAGAAAGCAAAAGGAAAAAAAAAGGAAAAGGAAACAAGGCGGCAAGGCGTGGCACTCACTCTGGATCGCATTTGATGTAGTGATCGTTGGCGTCGCGGCCGCAGTGGCCGTTGATGGAGCCCTTCGAGTTGAACTGCTCGTAGCACTGGCGGTCTGCGGCGTAGCCGCCGTAGCCCCAAACCGCCTCGCACTGCAGCGTGAGGGTGGGGCAGTAGCCCTGGAAGCAGTAGCCTGTGCAAGGAATAGGAAAGAATGAAAATGTTTAAGACTTTACCCAATTCAATTCAATTCAATTCTACATCCTACCCGAGACGCCCGACTTGCTCAGACCGCAGGGTGAGCCGTTTTTCTTGTAGATATCGACGGGGCACTGTCCCATCTCGCCGTCGCAGTACTCGGGCAGGTCGCACTCGTTGTGGGAGTCACGGCATATGTAGTCCTTGGGTCGCAGCTGGTGTAAACGCAATTGTGTTAAGCTCAAAAGCAAACGCATTTTCCACTTTTCCACTTTCCACTTTTCACATTTCACTCACCCGACACTGGTCGCAGCAGGCGCCGCTGGCACACTGTGCCTCGGACTTGAGCTTACACGTAATGCTGTCGCAGCAGGGATCCAATGCGCATTCCTCGAATGTGCCGCAGTCGCACTCCTCGTCCTCCTCGATGATTTTGTTGCCGCAGTTTCGGCGCAGCTCAATCTGCAAGTGATATGGATAGACATAAGTCAATTTCGCCGCTTCCTATGAACAGGCAATTAGGCTGACCCTCATCTAAGACCCTTCAATATGTTGCGCTAATCAGAATTCCTTACTCAATTGACTTAAAGTTGATTTAAGCACAAACAATTGGCATGCAATAGAATATTTAATTTGCCATATCAAGTTATGAAAAGACTTGAAAAGACTCTCTCAGTTGAGAGAGCAAATGCTTAAATTTCTTTAAAAATATTTTATAATATAATATATATTTATATATACATATTTAAAATTCTTTGCCTGCTAAAATATTTTAATATGGAATATTTTCCATTTTCTGAACATATTCAGAGACCAGACTTGTTTTATTTTTTTTTTTTTAAGTTTGCATAGCTTAACAAAAATCGTTTTCTATTAAATTCTGTTTTATTCTGCTTCAAATAAAAATGTTTGCGCCCTGAAAATATTTAATAATTATTTAAAAAAAAAGCTTTAAAAATTATAAATATATACTAAAAATATTCTGCTTAAAATAAAAATGTTTGCGCCCTGAAAATATTTAATAAATATTTTTAAAATATTAAAAAAAAAAGCTTTAAAAATGATGAATGTATTCCATATACTGAAAATATGCAGAGTTTTTATTTTAAGCTCGCATAGCTATTGTCCCACAATTTTTTGTTTATTTAACTCTGTTTGTCTATTCTGCTTACAATAAAATAAGTTTGATAGGAAATATTAAAAAAAAAAATTTAAAAAAAAAATTGCTAAAAAAAAATTGTTGAGATTTCATATAATTCACTCTTTTCAAAGCTCGACTGCTTTCAATTTTTTTTACTAAATACTTTAAACACTGTTAAACAAAATTTAAGCTGTGTTGGCATGAATAACAAAAACTTGATCGAATTTTAAAAATATTTAATAAATATAAAAAAATAAATACTATAACAAAATTTGTTATATTTAATAAACTGATAAGATAGTGAGCTCAACCTATTTAATGCCTTGGACTTAGCTTAATTTTATATTTTATATTTCTTCACCGGCCTACGCACTCATTGGCAATTACACTCAAATGTTCTCTATGCGATTTAAGTCTGCAGTATGAAGATCTTCTCTACAGATACAAAAGACTTTCAGCTCAGATTAAAGAGGAACGTTTTTAAAGATGAGCTAAGCTAAGTTTTCGGTATGAAAGCTGATAGCAATGAGCACAGTCTTAGCTAGTATGCGATTTGGGGAGGTCCCAAAATGTAACAAAAATATTTGCCTATAAGTCTTTGCAGGGTATTTTGAAGTCAATCACAATATGGTGCTATTCGCATGAGAATTTAACAATCCCAGCTAGCATTCGACTGAAGGAAGTCTCAATATTCAACTAAAATTTTTGCCTATAAGCTTTTACAGGGTATTTTTAAGTCAATCACAGTATTGTGTTATTCGCATGAGAGTTTAACAATCCTAACTAACATTCCAACTGAGCAAGTCTCAATATTCAACTAAAATATTTGCCTATAAGTCTTTACAGGGTATTTTTAAGTCAATCACAGTATTGTGCTATTCGCATGCGAGTTTATCTGTGCTGATGCAGTTACTCGCAGCAATTAACCCTCATAACGGTCAACCGCACAGCCAGCTGAGCACCTATTGTGTATTGATAAAAGAGCCAGAGCGAGACAGAGAGAGACACTGAGAGGAGGGTGGAATGGGTAGGGACGGAGGCAGGTGTATTGGGGTAGTTGCATGCATCTATCTCACCTCGTTCGGCTTGTTGAGCAAACAAAGCCCGTGACCCGTTCGCAATGCGTCAATGTAGTCCTTTTTGCTGCATTCAGAGAATTTGTATGGCTGCACATTCTCCTGGCCGACAATCGATTGTGCCATAATGCAGCCGTGCCAGTCCCGACAGAAGCATTCCTCACCTGGATGAATGTGTGAAATTTGCATGAAAACAAAAACGCAAAACAATGCAACGGCCTCAAAGAGATTGCGAAATTCTTGCAATAATTGAAATTTAAGGCCAATGCATTGTTATCGCATAGATTACGCTCGGCCGCTCAGCTGAGCAGCTGCAATGCGCACCGCATATCAAAATCGATTTCAATTAACAATCGAGGGGGGCGGGGGGTCGTGCGAGGGTGTTGGACTTGTTAATTGAAACAGATAATAGGATAAACAGAGACGAGAGCCGAGCATCATCTATGCCCGAATTTAATTATAATGTGTGGCGATTGTACTTACGGCCGTCGTCGTGGCCCATGCCGATATTATGGCCAATCATGTGGGCCATTGTGCCCGCCAAAAGGTGCGGCTCGTACACGTTCACATCGACGCTGATGCCGACGGCGCGGGGCGTGCAGACGGTCTCCGGCACGGCCATGCCCGCCTCGCCTCCGGCAAACGTTTCCCCACTGCGAATGCGAAAAAGCACGTGCATACAATATATAGGGGTGTGCGAGTGTGTGTACTTACGATAACAGCTGGGTGGTATCTCGCTCGATTTGGTATATATTTCTAACCGTATAGTCATTAAAGTTGGATATGGCCTTGCTAATGTCCTTGCTGCCGTCAATGGCCGCCTGGTTCTTGCCCCACGTCTCGATGTACACCACCGACACACGAGTGTTTAGCGTACGGAAATACTGAGCAGTCAAACATTAGTATACAGGTGTGTGTGAGGGTGTGGGGGTGTGTGTGCGCTTGCTACTCACCAAATCGGCTATATTGGCCACCTGTATAGCATCGTGTATGACCTCGGCACGCGTGCTGCCGTTGCGCTTCTCGAACATGGCCTTATCCACGATGATGGCCGTCTCAATGTATTTGGTCGCCTCGCGCACATCCCGCTTGTAGCGTCCGGCCCCATTCGGATGAATCTCATCAACGACGCCGGCGGACAGGTGCTTGGTGCGGCGCGACAGGCGCCACGAGTCCAAATTTCCCGAATTCGCACAGCCCTTGTTCGCCTTGGTGCGCGCCTCGAAAATCACATGCGGATGCTTCTATAGTAACGCCAGTGGCCAGCAGACGCGGAGAGACAAAAGCGAGAGTTAGGAACCGGTTGGCCAGCTGGCGAACGCCATCACCTCTAAGCCCTTACCGATAGATCGCCGCCGTAGAACGGGTGGATGACAAAGGTCTCGTTGCCGATGTGTATGACGCCGCTGACGCCGTTGCACGTATGAAAGGCGGCGCTGGCGCCCGGATAATCCTTCACGGTGCCATGGTAATAACAATGCTCGATGTCCTGTCGAAAATTAAATCAATTTGTCCGGTTAAAGCAATAGCTAGGCATATGAAAATAATAATATTCACGAGCGAATATGCATGGCTAATCAGATTAGTCCCTAAGCTCAAAACAATGAAAATTAAATTTTAGGCTTAGGCTGTATGGAAGTTGAGGGGCAGGAGCAGAAGCGGCGTAGCTCACAATTTATATTATTATATATTATATTTTATTATATTATATATTTATTATATTAGAGCGAAGACAGCGAGCTGTGTAAATCTAGTTCCTCTGACCGTCTTTCTGTGACCGTCCTCCAAGCCACAACAGCTGGAGATTTCTTACTATATCTATTTTTGATAGAAGAAGAAGCTTTTAATTTTTCTAATCAATAACGTCTACCGTTTCTTTATATCAACAATGCAATATTAATCAATATTTTATCATGGTTTTGGCATTGAAGATCGTAAAAGCTTGAGGCTTTAATTCAACACAGATTTCCGTACAACGTAGTCATTGAGGTACTTATATATACATACATGTATATTCTTGACCCAGACGCCGTGGACGCTTTCCCTCGATTTTCAATCGATAATTCAGCCCGTTTCTCTATTTTCAATAATATTGTAATATCATAATATCATAATATCATAATATCATAATATCATAATATAATATCATGATATCATAATATCATAATATCATGATATCATAGTTTCTTAAGCAGCACCTAAAAGACTACTACAAGAGATAGAGTCCAAAAAAGTTCTACGTCAACGTACAACTCGTCATCCTTAAGAGACGTGAAATATATATAGGGTTGCCAGCTGTCCTGGATTTCCGGGACATGTCCCGCTTTTGAAGGTAATGTCCCGGTGTCCCGACCTGACACGCAAATGTCCCACTTTTCTACTGTTTCAATCATCATTTTGACAACATTTAAGTCAAAAGAACAATTGGAGTCTAATTGGTGAACTAATTAACTACAGATTTTTCCCTTTTTGTCAGAAGTGAAAAATGCCACCAAAGTCTGTACTTCTATGATGCTATGTAAATACTAAGAAAGTGAAGTTAAAGTGGATATTTTACAGTGCGAGGAGAGGGGGAGTGGGGGGTATTCGTCGACCGTCCCTGGAATGGCCTGAGGTCCGTGTGGTCACCCTAAATATAGATATTTTCTTGCGCTAATTGATAATTGCTCCTGCAGCCTTATTTTCAATAATAATCGATATTTGGCCATTAAAAATAAAGTATTAAGCAGATGTCAGTACAACTCGTTGTCATTGAAATACTGAATTCGATCAGTTTTTAGTCGATAGTTCTCCCGTTCCCTCATTATTAATACTAATCGATATTTTTCAATTACAACTGGAGCACGATTAGAGCAGGAGACTTCAGCTTTTCTCCGATTACAGAAACTTGAAGTTTAGTGCGCGTATCGATAGTTGAAGCTGCCTGCACTTTTATTTCCTGTTCACAGAACTACAGCGAAAACCGGAAAAAAGTAATGTAAAATTTTAATTTTTAATATATTATTATTTTATTATTTGGTATTCCTTTTTTTTTGTGCTCCTCGCTATTTAGCTACAGGATCATCATGCATTGCGTCTGTTGCAAGTGTGGAGTGCCCGTTATTGCGAGCCGCAATCTAACTAACTGCGTGTCCGGCGCCGGGTACCGTGGCAATCATTGTTTTTGCTGTGCCCAGCCGCCGCTAATGAAGTGCATCCGTTGCAATATACGCCACCGGCTGCAGCCAAGGGAGCGTCACGGCCCGTGCGTTGATGGCTCGCTACACGTCTTCGTGTACACTGACTCCTGGCCGCCGCTTGTCAAAACTATCAAGACAGAATCGACTTCAGATACTGAATAAGTGCAAACTGTCCAACTCTCATAAACAATCGCAGAGCTAACAGGATGCATCTGCTCCTGCCCAATTGCTGCCCATACAACATGGCGTCAGTTTTAATAAATTTATTTTTAAAATATCTTCGTATTTGATGTTCTTGATTATTAAAGTGCAAGCGATATTGATATTTAGCAAAACAAAAGAAAGGCATGTGCGCAGGCGCCCGGGGAGCTGTTGCATCAGATACTCGTCTACCCAAATCAACGGCAATGCACCAGCTAACGGAACAAGCGGACCCATTGCACCCGGGCCAGCGCCGCGCCTGTTTCGCATATCCAAGGATTCGATGCTGCGATTCCAATGCTTGGCTATGCGAAACAGACGCGCGCAGCTGGGCCGGCTGGACGGCTCCGAGTGGGGGAATTTCGAAAGGCTACGATCCGACTAAAGACTATGTAATACAAATTTGGGGCGCTGCAAGTCGGGGCTAGACCTTGCATTGTCTCGAAACTCTACTAGAATTTGGAACTGTTATTTTCGTAGTTGTTGCTGCTGCTGGTGTTGTTGTTGTTGTTGTTGTTGTTGGAGTTGCTGTTGCTGTTTCTAGTCGAGTTGATCCATCGCTCTCTGTTCTGGCCCGGTGCTGCGCATGCCTAGGCGAACAGACAATCGGCTGCCCGCTCCAGGTCCCAGTTCTCCTTGGAGAGCACCACACGCGCCTCATGCTCATCGATGCCCATTTCCTTGAGCCGCTCAATCTTCAGCTCCAGCTCGGGAAAAGTGCGCGGGCCGCCCGCATAGGCGCTGGTCCAGTGCTTGGCCGTCAGCAGGAAGAGATCGTGTCGCTTGCGGAACTGATAGGCGACCACAAAGTCCTGCCAGTCGTCCGGTTCGGCGACCGTCAGCATGCCCTGCAGCGACAACAGGACGGTGCTCAGCGTCATGGCGGCGGCCCAGTGATCCTTCAGGATGTCCATGCGTATGGCGCCCGTCACAGAGGACACGTTAGGATGCCAGATGCGCGTCATGAAGCGCACCTCGGGCGGACAGAAGGGATACTTGTCGGGCACCTTGATTTCCAGCTCAAATCTGCCGCCCTCGTAGGGCGTGCCCCGCGGCCCAGTTATCTCGCCGCGCAGCTCGGTCCAGCTGCCATTCACCAGCTCCATCTTGATCAGACACTGGCGAAACTCCTCGCCGGTGAGCGCCTCCATGAACTCGCGCTTGACGCGCGCCTCAGCCAAATTGGACATGCTGCGTCTCTGGTTCCTCTTCTGGTTTAATAAGCTCCCCTCTCGCGAGGATTTTGCTTATTTGTTTTTTGGTTTATTGCTATTTGTACTTTTTTTTGTGGTTTTGTCTATATGTTATTCACGAAACGCTTCAGTAGTTCTATTCCATTAAAGTATTTAAAGTAAAGTATTTCTATTCCATTGAACCTACTACAAAAAGGACTGCTCGGTTTGTTGCCCCGAATTTCCCACCCCCTAAAACTAGAATCAATGTGTGTGTAGCTCTACTTACATGTCGATTGCCATCCACCTGATATCCACTGACATGATAGTGCTTCTGCTGTATGTTGGGTGAAAGTAGTTGACTGTAAAAGAGACAAGAGAGGGAGAGAAAGAGAGAGGGAGAGAGAGTAGATTAAAGAAGAAAATGTTTGTGAAGGCTTATAAGGGTTTAAGAGAAAGTTCTACTCACGAGTTCAGTTCCAAATCCAATCGGAATTTGTGATTAAATGCCTTGATCAGCAATGAGGTGCGATGAAAGTGTTTCTGAAACAGCATATAAATTACATTTTCAACTTTTGACATTCACTTTGTTATAAAAAAAAGAGGAGCACGTGAAAGACACTAAAATTATTCGTTGCATCAAGGCTCTCGGCATTAATGCGAACTGAAGTTGACTTTTTGCTTTTGAACATGCAAAATGAATTCCAATTAGTTTTCTGATTGGATTTCCATGCATATACATATAGGTGTGTATATGTATAGATATATATATATATATGTGCACACACCTTTGTTCTGCCTCTGCTGAAGCCGCTGTCGTCGTGTGGGCGTGGTCGCTGGCCCGGCTAAAAACATATAAAAAACACATAATACTTGAAGGCTTATGAATCGACATTTGGTTCTCACGGCACACACATAGAGACCACAGTAAGTGCAATGATAAATATGATTATATAATATTCAATTACAGTTTCTGAACATCATCCATCTAGTGTATAAAGTTTTGACAGTGTGCAGAAAAGAAAAACAACTTGGACTCTGGCCAAGGCTCTGCTCTAAAGGTATTTTGTTAAGTGGGAGCATGAAGTGAGTGAGTGTGCGTGTGCGTGTGTATTGCTGAGTGTTTGTTGTGTCTGTGTATGTCTGTATGATAAACAATGGAGCAAACAATATGATGAATGAATGAAAACAAATGTGAACATACCATTGTGTTTGATTCGATTTTTCTAGTATTTCGCTTATGCAAATCTTTGCGTACCTTTGGAGGGCTAACTTCACGTGTTGAGATTCCCATCTTTTCGTGATGACGCAGCTGTACCGGATAGATAATTTGATAATAATGTCCACCAATACGACGCACGAGCTCCTGATTTTGTCTATACTCTTTGAGCAGGCGTTCCACTTCACCTGGGCAAGCGTTGGGCACACGAAAAAGTTGTATGAGTATAGATGTAGATAGATAGGTATGGATATGGGAGGTATATCGATTTATATATAGATGCATATAGATAGGTATAGACTATATATATCTAGTTGTATTAGTATAGATAGATAGATATAGACTATATAAAGATACACATAGATATATATAGATAGATATAGTCTACATAAAGATACAAATTTGTAGATATGTATAGATAGATATAGTCTAAACACATATATCTAGTCTAGTCAATTAGAGATTTTAGCAACTTTTATTATATTAACTTATTCTGCCTCTCAGCTTTGCTTACCAACAGGACTTTCTTCGTTCCAAAACGAATCATCGAGTGTATAATCAGCTTCTGCAAAAAAGATTTAATAGTAAATTATAGAAATTTGTTGTCATACGAAATTGGACTTGTCTAAGATCTTAAAAAAAGATTAAACTTAATTAGAAAAATTAACTTCATTAACTTAACTTTCGACTACAAATTAATGGGAGAAGCCATTGGGTCGTAAGGCTTTGAATTTTAATAAGTTATATTTGATATGATTATATTGAATAAAATTTAGATTTAAATATATTTAAAGAATAAATCTTTAATATTACTATAGATAAACATTTGTGGACACATCAAATAGTAATATCAAATATATAATATATTATACATTTAATAGTACTATTTGATATGCTTAAAAATTTGTACTTAAATGTATAAGCCGAATCTGATGTACTGTTAAAAGCTTTGAGAAACTTAATATAAGTAAAGCAATTTGCATTTTATTTTAAGATTAAGCAATCAACTTGACGGCAAATCGAATTCAAGACAAAATTGAGCTTAAGTTTCTCTATAGTAATAAAAGCACAGTAATCACCTGACTAAAACCACTTTCTACACAAAATAAAAACATATGCTCTTCAACATAAATATCTAGATACCTTAACAAATACCCAAAAAAATATCTAACAAATTCAAAATAAATATATTTTTTCCTTAATCTCAACTTAACTCCAGCTTTGCCTAGTCTCTTAAAATAAATACCTAAATAAATATCTAAACAAATTCTAAATGTATTTTTCCTTAATCTCAGCCTAACTCCAGCTTTGCTTAGTTACTTTCACAGATATAAAAAAAAAAATCCCCCTGATGCTCTATTCCAACTATTGTTTCAGAATCCTAAAGCTAAATAAATACCAAAAAAAATCTTGACAAAAACTCTTAATAAATTATTTTTCCTTAATCTCAACTTAACTCCAGCTTTACTTAGTTTCTTTCACAGATATAAAAAAAATTCCCCCTGATGCTCTGTTCCAACTATTGTTTCAGAATCCAAACGCTTTGCCGAATTGCGTATACGACGGTAAAGCGTAGGAATTCTAAAACGCTACGATGGACACGTTTGATCCTTAAGCTTAGTTTTAAAGTTCAATTATTCAATTATTGGCCTAAAAATATAAGCTCTCAATTAATTAGAAGTTGAATTTGCAGCAACGACGTTGCATAACAGGCATTCAATGCAAACTTTTCGGGCCACGTCAATTCGAAGTTTGTGCAGGCTACAAAATGGCATTAAATTGCTTAAAAAGTTTCCATAATATGCTGATGCCAGAGCCAGAGCCAGAGCCAGTGCCAAGTGAACTTTGCTGGCATGTTTGACCTGGCAAACAAATGTCGATAAAGCGTTACACATAGCACTTGGCCCAATACAAATTTTGATTGAACAATTAGCTGTGTGCGTGAGTGTGTGTGTGAGTGCGCTTTTATGAAATTTCGTTTATTAAGCTGCACAAATTCAATAATTTCCAACTAATTAGTGGAGTAAGCTAAGCAACAATGGCAGCACAAAGTGTTCAATGGGCGTTTGCAAAGTGAATTAGCACAAATATTCCTAAACTGTTTGCCAAAAGACTAAACTTTAACAGTTTAGTGCTAATATATTGGCTTAATAAGCAGAAATTGCAGTACGCGCCATGGGAGTGCATTCATATAAAAGCCAATAAAGTGAATTTATGCGTGCGTGCGAGCGTGCATGCATGCGTGCATGCAAATGCAGCGCATGCAGCACTGCACACTTGATGAAGACTTTTTCCCGTTTGAGCGCCACGCACGGCATATCTAAGTTGGTCATGTACAAAATGCCAATAATGCAAAAAGGTATTTCGATTCGACTCTTTTTACGTGGGCATCCTCCTCCTTCGCTCCGGCTTTGACTAAGCCAATCAGTCGCAGGCACACATAACGCAAAAGCCACAATCAACAAGTGCCCCGGACAAGTTAATTATTTTTGCAGCCAAGGGGCAAGCGTCAGATGGATGCATAGCATAGTTTCAGGAACTCGGCTACACTCACAAACAGAAACCACAAAAGCCAGGCAAAGGTAAAACAAGAAACGGAAATGCAAAATTTTGCCAGACGATTGACAGAGCTGAACGGGCGCCTCAATACCCTGCCATGGCTAAGACCCCACAGAATGTGTGTAGCCATGGAGACTTCAGATTCGACTGCTCTGTAGCCCATCCATTAGGATGGCATACCTTCAGCCATATGTGAGTGTATAATAATTGTTTTCAATTTTCCAGCCACAGGCAGAAAACCACTTTGTGAGCTGAGTACAATTACTTTATGTGGCTGGAGCATGAAAGGAAATCAGAGAACTATGATAGCATCATAAATGCAAGAGCACGTTCCCCATCTATCTAAATCAGAATATTTCAATAGCAGAAAAATGTGGCAAGCTGAAAGTGGAAAAAGGAAAAATCGCAAATGGAAATAGGAATGGAGATGGAAAGAAGCAAAGCCACAGCCTGGGCATAGCTGCACAATTTGCAACTTTTTCAAACTTAAACAAGTTTATTTTCCATTTTTTCTCCCTCCCTCTCACTCCATCGCTCTGTCTGTCTGTCTCCCTTCTGGCCACAGTTAATTGATGTGGTAAATTAAGCAATGCGCCTGTCTGTTGGGCATACAATTGACCAAACAAAAAAAAAAAAAAAAAAAGCAAAAATGGTAACAGAAATAGAAATAGAAATAGAAAAGGCAGCAAATGTATGCCCCAAGGCATACACTATTATTTGCTCATCGATGCGCGCTTAAAGCCCTCATCAGTATTGACTGCTGTCAATGCTAAAAATTTTGCTGGCAACGCAGAAAAGAAAATGGGAAGGGGAGAAAGAGGAGGGAAAATAAGAAAAACTTGCGTTATATTTGCACAATGTGTTTATATTGGGGCTCTGCATTGTTGCACGCCAAGTGGTATGCCAGTCGCCCAGTCACATAGTTGCGGCCAAATCCCACAAAATGAGCATCAATCAAAAGTAAATCACGCCGGCAACTAGATGAAAGCGTGACATGTGTTGTAAAAAAATCCCCCAAGGGTTGAGCGACGCGCGCAAAAAAAATGGGGAAAAAATCGAAAAAATAAAAAAGGAACAGAAAATTCTTTAAAACTGCCTTTAATGGAGCCCTGTGCCTGACACAGCAACAACGTCCGCCTCGCATCCTATTTCAATGTCTTGCAAAATCTAATTTTCAGCGTAAATATTTTAAAAATTTGCGCCGGAGTTACTTACAAAGCATTTTTGTGCCTGGTTAACTAACAAATTACGAAACAATTTCATTTACAGTAAACTAGATTTTATGAGATTCCGTGCAACAACAACAGCAACGGCCCAAAATGCAATATAAATTTATATATATTATATATATATATAAATATATGTAAGTATATACTACAAGTGCCTATTGGAGTAAACAGAGAATGTTTAATAAAGACGCTCGAGTCGGGCTGCAAATTGTCAAGTTTCAAGGCTCAGTCGAGTGAATTAATGTAATACGAAAAGCAAAGACACTTCGTTTACTTATTAAACTTGAAGTTTCTCAATGCATAAAGTAATATCAATTAGCGGTAGAGCTTGCTAGAAAAGATAATATGAATAAGCTAATAAATTGAAGCTTGAGTTGAGAATATTTAAGATTTAGTAGCTAGATATTACATAGCCATATAATGTTATTAATAATACATATATACATGTATATTTCCAAACATGTGTATATTTTTAATATCATAGTTAAATATTGCTCAATAAAATATTAGAAAAAAAAATAGCAAAACTTAAATTGTTTTATTGAACACTTTATATCAAATAAGCTAAGCAAACCCCAATGCAAGCTTTGCTTTTCTGTTTTTAAACAATTTATATCAATTATTTCAGCCTTGCAGCAGTAGGATTTAGCTTGTTTCCATGACTTGCTTGGTTTTATTTTATTTAAAATATTTATTTTTGGTATCAAAGACTTTTCCGTTGCCCCAGAGACCAACTGCTAATTAAGATAAATATTGTCTTAGGCCAAAGCATAAAACAACTTAAAGCTACGTAGTCTAGTTGAAGCAGATGAGGCGAACTCTTAACCAAGTGAAGTGCAAACTTCGACACATATATCTATGTCAAAAAATATAAAATAATTTAATTTGCTAATGCATTTTAAGCTATAAATGGTTTGCCTTATCAAAAAAAATGTTTTTGTTGCTTCAAATGAGCTTAGAAAATATTACAAGAATTTAATAAAAATATTTTAAATTATATATGTGACAACTTTGTGTAAATCTGCTTAAATTTTGAATCCATATGTGAAGCATTTAATTTTTTTTTAAACTATTTTATGGGAATCACGTTTTTATTTACAAATATATATTAGATTATATTGCATATCTCTCCCCTTTTAAAAGCTCAAAGAATTTTAAACTTGAATTCATAGTAAGTTAATTAGACGAAAAATAGTAAGTTTATTAGACGAAAAATTTGGAAAAAATATTTTAAAAAAATATTAAATATAAAAAAAGTTCAATATATATTTTTTATTTATATATATAAATAAATATATTAAACCTAATCAAACAAGTGTATTTGCCCCCTAAATAAAGCTCAGCAACCATTTCAAAAATATAATAAAACTATTTTAAATATAGATTTAAAACCTTTTTAAAAATCTGCTAGAATCTTTCATCCATGCGTAACACACATTTAATTAAAAATACCTTTGCTTTAATATTTTAAGCAATTCAGAATTTTTCAAAATAAAATTTCTACTATATTATATTGCATTTTTCTCAACTCAAAGAATTTTCAGCTATATAATATTTCATTAAAATTTTCTAAATATATTTTTTCTAATTATATTATAAATTCTCCTATTTTCATAATATTCACTCAACTCAAAAAATGATTAGCTCTACATTATAGTTAGTTAATATAGTCTAAATACATATCTCGTATATAGTAGTTGTACTTACCACCAGCGGCGTGGACCAAGGCACAAAGCTGGGCTACGATGACGACCAAATAAGTGAGTGTTATCCACATGACGGCGGTTGCACTGACGTGGTCGTTGGCCTTGGCACTCCGGCTGAGCGCAGGTAGCTGACTGGCTGACTGTTTGAAAGTGTTTCCGGTAGGCTATTTGCTTGATACACCTGTGTAATCTCTCACTCACATACGATTGTCGCAATTGCTTTCAAGCTCTGTTGAAATTAATTTCTAATTGTTTGACTCTAATGCTCTCTCTCGCTTCTCCCTCGCTAATGCTGTGTGCTCCTTCGGTATTTTTATATTTACTTTATTTTATTTTATTTGATTTGATTTGATTTTATTTGTATTTTATTTTATTTTATTTCTTTATTTGCTTAACTCGATCTTCCGCAGTAGTACGTGGCAGAAGCTAAGGCTGGGACTGTTATTGCTATTGCTGTTGCTGTTTCTGTTTCAGTTGCTTTCGCTGTTGCTGTTGCTGTTGCAGTTGCTGCGGCTGACGCTGAGGCTGTGGCTGTGGCTATGGCTGTGGCTGAGGCAGAGGTTGTGTTGTATGGCAGTGGTGGGCAGGCGTGACTGGGTGTTGCTCGGCTGACGTCAGTGTGCAGGTCAAGTCGATATTGCGGCATCATTTCGCGCGCTGCACAGTGCTGCACTAGCTGGCCAGCTTCCCGACGACCCCTTTTCTTCTTCTTCCTCGTCGTCGTCTTTCTCACATACACTCACACTTAGGTCTAACACTTATTTAACATTCACTTATTTATTGAGTATGAGTTTTTTCTATCTCTTTCTCTCTCTCTCTCTCTCTCTCTCTCTCTCTTTCTATCTCTTTCGTTCTTTCAAAAAAATTCCACCAAAAAAATTCCAGAAAAAAACGGCACTTTTTGCTCAACGCTTTTCACATTCACAAAAAAAAAAGATTTTTACTGTTCGCTTAGCCAGCGGCTGGATGGGGCATCAAATATGCCAATATCAATAGATATTTCCTAGCAACTGATCTGCAAAGATAGAAAGTATATATATAATGGATTAGTTCAAGTTACGTCAATATATAAATTATTGATTGGATATATTTTTGTGTACATAAAGGAATGAAAATCTTACTTTTAAGAGAACAAGAAAAAATCGGATTTTATTTTAAAATTAATTTTATATATTTATTTATATATTTTGTATAATATTTTTTAATATTTTTTATTTATTTAAAAAAAAATGTATATATTTATATATGTTTTTTTTTTTTTTTTAATTGTATACTCTTAAAAGCGCAATAACAATTCAGTTTTATTTAAGTTTATTTAATGTATTTATTTATATATTTTTTATAAAATTTAAAATATTTTAAATATATTTTTTAAAAATTTGTTGTTTATTTATATATTTTGTATAATATTTTAAAATATTTGTAATATATTTTTTAAAAATTTGTATATATTTATTTATATATTTGTTGTAAAATTTAATACTCTTAAAAGCGCAATAAAAAATTAAATTTTATTTAAGTTTATTTAATATTTGTATTTTTTATATATTTTTTTTATTTATATATTTTTTATTAAACTTCAAATATTTTTAATATATTTTTATTTTACATTTTTTGTAAAATTTTATATTTTATTTTTCATATATTGTATTTTTTATACATTTTTTATATATTTTTTTTTATATGTTTATACATTTACTCTACTTACATTAAGCCATTTCGAATGAGCTAAGCAAATATATATCAAATGTCGCTCCAAATACATATATATACTATATATACATCGACTTATCTAACCGTTATCTATGGTATTATCCCGGCTAAACGCGCTTGGCCGATCACTGGTCCACGACTAAGCGATCGGCAGCAGCCGAAGCAACTGCTGATGCTCGTCGCCGTGGCTCGAGCCGCTGAGAGCACAGCTTCCGTACAGTGGGCACACGACGGCAAGCTAATGACATAATCTACAATTTGACTAATGTGCATGTGGACAGCATGGCTGGGCTTAAAATTTATCTCATACTCTCCGTGGGCAGGTGCCGCCTGGGCCCGTTTCACCTGCATTGTTCAATCAAACGTCGAGTTGGAAATCTTTTTGTGGCGGCTCAAAGCATTAACTCAATTATTAATGAGCAAGTTGTAATTAATGATTGCGCGGAAGAGATTCTGGCGATTGGCAACCACTGTTAGGCGCCTAATTAGCCAAGGGCAGCCGTAAAGGGGCCATAGTTAAATCATAGCAAATGCAATGAAAAGCTTAAATAATTAATTGCGGCGCGACCCCCATGCGAACGGATGGATGGATGGACGGACGGATGGGCGGACGGGCGGGCTGGCTGGCTAGCCGGGCCAGTCAAGGGTGCACCGAGTGCTCTGATACACGTAAACAAATTGTGATGCGAGTGTCCCTGACTGGCGAGCGTCATCTGGGCGGATGCTGTCGTCGTCGTCGTCGACGTCGACATCGTCGTTTATAATTGGATTTATCGCCATAAGTCAATTAGTGGGTACATTTTCGATATTCTCAATGTGAAATGCACTGGGCATCTTTGTCTTGCGGACGGCGGCCATCCCGACCGCCTACTATAACGCCAATTAGCTGCTCAGTGGGGGGAAAAGAATCCTTTTACCCGAATCCCTTTCAATTTGTTTTTCTGCACGTTTTGTTTGCAACTCGCAAAGTTAACGGTTCGGCTACTTTTCCACCTGTTTTTTTTTTATTATTATTATTTTATTATATCCTTTGCTACCTCTTTAATTGTATTTATTCCATCCCCATCTCAAGCGCTTTATTGTTTTTCGATAAGTATCTTATTTCACCCTTCTCCTGCGAGCAGCTTATTTTGTTTTGCTTCGCTTGCTTGTAATCATTTACTTTGACATCAAATAAGTAATTAAAACAATTGTCAAACTTTTACTTTACAGCATAACTTTTGTTTCAATAGCCTCTAGCCAGCGCTAACAGCCAACTACTCACAACAATTAGCTGGCACAACAAAGTTATTAAATAACTTCTGTCAACTTTATTACAATATTTTACAATACATTATGATAGTGGGCCTGACACGACGACGACGACTGCTAATAATTACACAACAAAGAGGCCATTGTAATTAGTTGGGCAAGTTTGTGTATTCTGATACCATGTCAAGTTTTAATGAGAGCCCTCATATTAATGCCCCTTCATAGCCCGGCCAGCAAACAGACAACAATAATTAAATACTGAAATTTGCGTACGTTTTAGAACCGTATCAAGTTTCTAATGATTCATGGTGTTCCAACTATTTGCAGCACAAAATTAAGAGCACAAATTTGTTGCATAAACTCTACTCTTAGTTCCCTAACTTTTTCACTGAGTGCACTATAAAAGTTGTTCATAATATCAAGCAAAATTGCAAAATATTTACATTAAAACAAATTAATATCATTTATATGGTTGCATATCAACTTTAAATATAAGAGTAAATTATGAACATGAAATATATCATGTTTACCTCGCTTCTATTTATCTTTCTTTTCTAGTATGCAACGTATATATGGTATTTAATGCCATAGGAATGCTTTTTCTATTTATCTTCCTTTTCTAGTATAACGTATATATTGTATTTAATGCCATAGGAATGCTATTTAAAATTGCAGAAAATTGCAAATAAAAAAAAAAAACAAAATAACTAAATATTTACCAGAATATACCAGAATATATTTTAACATTAAACATTGTCATCTAACAAATATTCTCCACAGTACTAACCAATAAGCTATATAATATATAAAGAAAGAGTGGAAAAAATCGTTCAATTTATTATAGGCTTTCCGTTATTATTATATAACATATTATAAATAATTTGATATTTTTAAATTGATTTCAAATTAAATTTGAGCTATTTACCTTTAATAAATTTATTTTATATATTGTACTTTATATTTTTAGTTTATTAAATATTCTTATATTTAAAAAATGTATATTTTTTTTTTAAATATATATTTTTAACTCAATTTTTTAATGCTTGATAATTGTAGTTTTTGTTATAGTTTCTTTACTTTGATATAAAAATATATATAATAAGTAAAAATATATATAAATTTTATTAAACTATTGCAATAAAATTATTATTATTTATTATAATGTATTTTAAAATATATAAAAATAAAAAAGAAAATCATAATTATATATTATAAGTCAAATATATAATATAATAATTTAAGAAACAAAGCTTATCATAACTATGTTTTTTTTTTTTAATTTATTATAAGTTATACTTTTTTATTTTATTTTATAAGTAATTATTATAAAAATTAATTTTTTATATATATCATATTTTGAAATTATTATTATATATATTACAAAATATATATAACTCTCTAAACTTTCGAAAAACTGTCAAAAATCTATGAGAAACCCCCAATTTGTTCTCTCTTTAAGCTAACATTTAAATGTAAAGATCGATAACTTAGTCCAACTCGTTCTTGTCCACAATTGTATACAAATAAATCTCATTTTCAATGTCATACAAAGTCTTAAAATAGAAAGTCAGCTGGCAAAATGCTTAAAGGTTTTTCCATTCCGCATGTATGTGCATGATTTTTGGCTTTTAAGCCTATTTGGCCAACATACCACGGGGCAAGAATGCAAAAGGTACTGCGTTCCACACACAACGGTCGGCACACACACACGCACACACACAACAATTGAAAAATTGCTGTCTGAGGCAAGGGATCGCTTTGAAAATATTTGATTGCGGCGCTGCTGCGGCCAGCCCTGGCCACACAGATAATCCGCATGGCCACCCTGTTAATGACAACCGCAATGGCATTGGGGCAAATCGGGCTAGGCCTGCGGGGCGACCAAGGGCAGGGGGGGGGGGGTTGAATGGGGCGGCAGCAGCAGTAGCAAGTTGCCACAGCTTCAATCATGCGGCTGCATAATCACACAGCATTTGCTGCCAGCGGCACTGTGCTGCAGTGGTCATTGTTGTAGTTCATTTTTTTTTTTTCTATTTTTTTCTTTTCTTTTTTCTTTTTTTTTTTTTTTGTGTAGAGGGGAATATCTATTTTTTCCTTTTGCATAGGCCCAGCGCTCAATAAACCGCAAAAATTTCAGCTTGTAGCAGCGCGCTAGTGGGGCAGATGGAGGAGAGCACGCCTCTTGTGCGACTGTGCATTTGTCTCCATGCCAACATCGGATTGTAAAGCTTGACTATGGCTCATATTTTGGGTGATGATGTCTCTGCGAGGCCTCGCGTGTGTGTGTTAGTGTGTGTGTGTGTGTGCGTGGCAGGATGTGGTACATAAGCCGTAGCAATAAGGATTCAGCTTTTAACCTTGGTCCAATTGGTATTTGCCCATTTGTCGGCCTGCTCGGAAATATGATAGCCCATACATATAGCATGCACATTTCAATAGCAGCGAACTTAAAGCAATTGAATTGGAATTCAGCCTGGCACAATGAAGAATTGAAATACTCAGGGCTTTCAAGGGACTTAAGCCATGCTTTTAAAGTGTCCCATGCCAGCCTGCCGAGCGGGCATAATGAACCCAAATTTACCAAAATATGAGGAGAGAAAAAAAAAACTGAAAAGAAGCACTCATGCTCTCTCTTAGGTTTTGCAGACGTTGCCCTGTGGAATCCGACGCCCCTGCCCTGCGGGCCAGCAGCTGCTGCCAGGAGGCGGTCCGGACGTTCGTCAGGCGCCGCCGACAGCCGCTTTGCCGTTTTGCCGAACAACACACACACACACATATATATACAGCGCTCTCTCTCTCTCTCTCACACACACACACACACACAGCAGAGTCAGAGTCAGAGCTGGGTCCAAAGTTAGAAACTGGCAGTCAGCAGGCAGCTGACAACCCACGCGTCAGCTCTCTCTCTCTTTCGTTCTCTCTCTCTTTCATTCTCTCTGTCCCCGTCTCTCTCTCGTCTCTCTCTCTCTCTCTCTTTGCTGCCGTGCTCTCTTTGGCCAAAAACAGCATCCGAAATGCGAAGCTGTAGCCGAAATGTGCGCCATATCAAATAGCCGAGCAGCGACCCACTATCGACGCATGCCCAAGCCCAAGCAGCGGTTGGCACAAAACGCGCCCAAAACTTGGCAACTTGGCAACTTGGCCAGGCGAAGAAAATGTTAATGCCGTTGCGTTACGTCGTCGTCGTCGTCGTCGTCGCCGTCGTCGCCGCCCCAAAGAAGATGTTGCTGGCGCTGGCGTTGGCGTTGGCGCTGGCCTGGACTGCTGCATCCAATATCCAATTAACTAAAATGCCTGCTTCCCTAACCGCACTACGCCCCCGTCCCCGTCCCCGCCTCTGCCCCTGCCCCCCTATCCCCACCACCAAAGAGCCGACCAAATCCCCTAATCTAATCTACGACGGACAAATGGCTCGACGGGCGAAAAACAATTTTCGAATCGCGATTGTCAGTCATGCGCAGCTGACGCCGCCTCCGCCTTCGACCCCGAACGGCCATAGACCGACGACTGTGGTCGGGGCATACTTTTAGATATTTTATATAGTATAATTAGAAACATATGTATAAATATGCACATATATTTGCATGGAGTAAGGCAGCAACTCCAAGAAAAGCCAACCACGCAGGAGCGTGAGTGGGAGGGAGCGTGGAGATGGGCGTAAGCATATAGGAATGCGTATATATGAATACAAATATTGTACTTCTATATATATATATGTGTGTGTATATAAATATTTGCATATTAATATATAAATATATCTAAATATATGTCTATGTATTGTATACGCTACATATATATATTTAATATATTTTTTTTATGACAAAATTTATTTTATTTTTTAGATAAATTTGTAAGACGAACTTTTCATTTTTGTGTGATAGTTGGTTTGTATATTAGTGTTTATTAAATTTTTCGGAGGTGTAAACTTCTTACATCCAGCACTAATAATATTTCTATGAATGCTCGACTTTCAATGCATTTTTCTACAATTTTCAGATTAATTCTGATTTATAGTAATTGGATTTTTTTTTCCTCATTCTCTTCTTAACATTCTATTCTAAATTCTTTTAATGTCCCATTAGAAATCGTTTCTTTTCATTTTCTGAACAGAATTGTATATAGCTTAGACATGGTCTATAGAGACATTTTATATATAGGCTAAGACAAAAAAATATATCTATATATATATATATATAGAGAGACAGAAAGAGCGAGAGAAAGTACTGAGCATCTCTGACTGTAGCTGGATCGACTGTAAGGCTAAGATCAACTAGAATGCCACAAAATCAAAATCTAAGAGGAAATTTTGAGATTGATATGTAGATATCAGACCTATATCAAAATAGTCATATATATATATTTGCATATAAATCGTTCTCTAAAAGATATTTCAACTCAAATTTCAAATTGAAGTATATCAATTATATATATAATAGATATAAATCTAGTTATAAAACGTTTATCAAACTAGCTATAACGATTGAAGAGAATTCAAGTCGCCTCATGATCATCATATGACAACACTGACAAGATCATCTGACCGACATACCCCGTAAGACTCTTCTTTCATCCCTCACAACCATCACACTCTCCATAGCAAACGATCTGCCAGCGCAGCCAACCCCATGGATGTATCGTGGCTATAACTAAGTCAGCTAATTGCATTACGAACTAGCTAACTGCAGTTCGGTGAGTGGTTTTATTTTTTAAGCTTTCTAAAGTTGCCAGACTGATGGTGGCCATTAGGAAAAGTTGCCAGACTAGTTGATATAATGAAATATGCGCAGAAACGTGAATGATGTGTGCGAGCTCTATGCAAGCGTATTGCATAAGTAGATAGATATATATATATAAACGATTACAATTGACTTTAACATATGCTTATATACATATATAAGTATATGTGTGCATGTGTTAGTGCGTGCGTGTGTGTGCGTGTGTGTGTGCGAATGCATTTGTATCTCGAGAGGGTGGCGCCTGAAAGCACGCAACGCTTTTTGCCCATTTGTTTGTTGACCCGGACAACCGAAAGAAAGCACAGCATGTTTGTATGTACACACACATGCTGCTCGTGAGTGTAAAGGCATGCGAGTGCCTGCCTCTATATGTGTGTGTGTGTGTGTGTGCGTAAGTAGTATAATTAGATATATATATATATATAAATTTAATGCGAGCGAGCGAACTTACCCATGCGACTCTTGTTTGCTTGCTTTGACTTTTAAATTTTTTCAATTAATTTTTTTGCTTTCTTTTCATTCATTTTCATTCTTTGTTTTTCTTTCAATTTTTTTTTTTTGTTTTTTTTTTTTTTTTATTTTGGCAGCGTTTGTCGGTTGTTTTTTTCTTCTTCTCCTTTGCTCGCTCTCTCTCTCTCTCTCTCTCTTATTTTTTTGGCCTTCTCAGAGATTTGAGACTTGGTTTTACAGCACACTTAACTACTTGAACACTTGGCGTTTGCCGTTTGCGGGCAAACAGTAAAAAAAAGTTGGCAAAAAATCTTTATAAAATATTTCTCATATATTTTTCTTTTTTTTTTCTATTATTTTCCTCTAATTTGTATCGCATTAAAGGTGCACCTTTTTTTTCCGATTGCTTCGTTAGTGGGTTTGGTTGGTTTGGTTTGGTTGCTTGGTTGGTTGATTGAATGCGCCTGCTCACCGAATCGCAATTATGTGTAATCGCAGTTTTTTCATCTTTGTCTGCTTGTCATTTTCCCCCCTTGTTTGGTTGTTGTCTTCTTCTTCTGCTTCTGCTTCTTCTTCTTCTTTTTTGTGTAACAATTTAAGATTTACATTAGACAACAGCCAACTGCATATCAATTTAATTGCTGTCCCCTGCCCTGAGTGAGTGTGTGTGAGAGTGTGCGTGTGCGTCTGTGTGTGTGTGTGAGTGTGCGTGTGCGTGCGTGTGTCTTTTCTATTTGGTGTTTTTCTTTCGCTGACTCAGACTCCGGCTGTGACTCTAGATGCGGCCGTTGACAGTCGTTGTTGTTGTTGTTGCTGTTATTAATGTTGCTGTTGTTGCTAATGTTGTTGTTGTTGTTATTGTTAATGTTGTTGCTGTTGTCGTTGTTGTTGTTGTTACTGTTATTGTTGTTATTGTAAATGTTGTTGTTGCTGTTGTTGTTGTAGTACTCTGGCACTGTTATGTTATGGTCGACTGTTGGCGGTGCTGTTGCTGTTGCTGCTGTCGTCACCGTTTGCTGATTTCCCGTTGCCACTTTCCGCGATTGCAAACAACGTTCTAAAGCGCTCGCATACGTCTGCAGTCTGCAGGACATGAGCACGCGACATGGCCGCGGCGCACGGCCCCAAAAGCCATCCGAATCGCAGCAAACACAACATCGTCGTCGTCAACAACGACGCAGTCGCAGATCGCCGATGTTGCGCTCACCAGGCAATGGGGCAATGGAGCATTGGAGCATGCTGTAGCCGGTTTCCATTCCGAATCCCGGGGGTGAACACGAAAGTCTTGGCAGCAGCGACAGTCGAGGCAGCAGCATCACAGCCTCTGTCAGCAGTCAGCGGTTTCTCTCGCTCTCACTCTCACTCTCTCTCTCTCTCTCTCTCTCTTTTGCTTTCATCTCTCGTTTCTCGTTTCGATTCAGCTATGTGTATATATGTCTCTTATTAAGCGCGTTGCTGACTGTTATTGTGGCGGCGTCTTTGGCTACACCAACCCGCCGCCCCCTCCCTCTCTGACCCACCCTCGCTCAGTCTCTCGCTGCGTTACGTGCTACGATGTAGGCCAAAAATGTATAGGGCGGGAGCATCAACGCCCCTGTTTTTACACGATGGACGTGTGGAATTATCTAGGAAAAATGGGATATTTTGTAGATACGAAAGAGCATACGCACACACGCACACACATGCCGACACTAAAAGTTTCTCAGTAAACTGAAATATATGTACAACTACAGACAGAGCAATGGGAATACAATTTTAAAGCGCACTCTTGTGCTCAAATATATATACCTATATATATGTATGTATAGTCAGGAACCACCCACAGAGGAGCACAAAAAAAAAAAAAAGAAATATTAAAATACAAAATTAAGTTGTTTTTAGAGTTAATTCGAAAAGTTTTTGAGAAAAACTTTTAATTGGTTAGGTGTTGGCTGGGCGTAGTTGGTGCTGCTTATATTTCGTACGTATTGTTTAGAGTGCCGGTTGCAACAACTTCTTCAATTTTGATGTTAAGCATCACTTAACACTGAGGTGCATTTTGTCTAGGTGTAAATTACGTACCAAATCCGGCGAAATTCACGCCAGCTCCTTTGTGAAGCGAAACTGAAACTCTGAATAGATTTTGTATAGCATTGCGCTTCGTCAACCATAAAGCCTCGGCTCAAATCTGATTAAAGTGGGCAAAAATTTAATTGAATTCCATTCGCCTAACGCTATATATATATATATATATATATTGCGTGTGTATATATATGTATTACCTGTCAACTGACAAAGACGCAAGTCGAGTCAATTAGCACATGAGCTAAGCTCTGGCTGGATTTGAATCAATTTCAAATTCTAATGGAATTATTGCCCTGGCCCTGGCTAAAACGGGCTATAAATAATTTTTGTTATTCGCCCAGTGCTCGCCGCATCGTGAAACTTGAGTTAGCTAGTTACACTGGCCTCTGGGCATGTTCTACTTTTGTTTGCCAAAACATCCCCTGACCTCGCCAATTGAAATAAATATTATCTGGCTGCCTTTTAGTACGCTATATATATATTCAATTTATATATATATGTATAAATTTGTGTGTGTGTGTGCGTGTGTGTAGATTGATAGACAGATTGGCATTTTGCAATCACATATGCAAACTTCGTTAAAGTTAATTCCGGAATTCCGGCTGGCAGCAACGAGTAATGACAAATTGAAAATTTACATGAATAGAAGGCTGTCAAATTCAATAGTGTGCGATTTGCAAATCTAATCATGGCCCCGCCAATCCAGCTCCGGCTTCGGCGGCCCACTCGACGCACCCTTAATGCTTGATTTTCATCCCAGCCAGCCATCCCAGCCAGCCATCCATCCACCTCTGGAGGCCACCTTCAGCGTGCGCACAAAACTATGCTACACTTTTTTCTTCTTTCTTTTTTTTGGTTTTTTTTTTTTTTTTTGCCTGCATGTTTGCTGTTTAGAAGTCGACCAATTTTCCAGTTGAACCTTTGAGGCATACATAATTAATGCCCCATTGTAAATGGGACTGGGACTGGGACTGCCACTGAAATGGGTGAACAATCAAATGAGAAATCAAAAAGCGCACACACACACACACACGCTCAGGTGGACAAACTGTGAACTTCAGACCCCCCGCTGCCCCGCCGCCGCCCACTGGGCGCCACTATTGCCCGTTCATTGCCTTTTGTTATTCCCACACTAAAACACGCACACGCCACACCTGTGTGTATACACAGCGTATAGACCTATATGTATAAATATATGAATGTGTGCCTGTGTGTGTGTGTGTGTGTGTGTGTGTGATTGTACACATGTATGTGTTGTCTTTGTGCTTCATTTACAACTTTACACAACATTGTAAACATAATAACAAGGCGCCTTACGTCGCTGTCACTGCTGCTGCTGCTGCTGCCGCGGCGGCTGCTGCTGTTGTTACTGTTGCTGCTGCTCTTACATGCTGTGTGTGTGTGTGTGCTAACACACACAGGGGTTAGGCGGCACGGCAGCACTGCACATCAGCTGCAAAGAGCGCGACGGCTAAAGCGGCGCTCACTACTCTCAGCAAGTGGCTATGGAGTGCCTGCCAAGAAGACCAACGACAACTATTGACATAGTGACACAATCAGACCACACAAACAACGCTCACATAGACACACACATATGCACACTCACACACACACACATGCACACACACACACATTTATTTTGGCTCTCGTGGTGAGCATTTGACGAATTCACATTTGGCTGCAGCGGTTGGCAAAGAGCGCGAGCTCTAAGTAAACACACACACCTTATTCCTCGCTGAATAACTAGGCCAGCAGCTGGAGCTGCTGCAGTCAGCATCCATTGGATGGATGCACAGGCATTTGGCAGAAGCCTCTGCCTCGGCCTCTGGCTCGCCGACGCACGCGGTGCGCGTGAGCAGTTGCGCAGATTAAGCCGAGCTCGGCTGAGAGCCGATGCGCGCCCTGCTGCCCACACGAACTCTATCTCTGTCGCACTCTCTCTCTCTTACTCTCTGTGTGTCTCTCTCTCTCTCTCTCTGTAGGAGGATATTTTATGTTTTTATTGTTCTTGCTTGCTACAAGTTGGGAATTTTTTAAGCACACGTTGCATGAAATCTCTCTCTCTCTCTCACTGTCTCTCGCCATCTCATGCTCTCTTTATCTCGCCATCTCTCTCTCGCACACTCTCTTCCTCTCTTTCTACACGGCGTGAGCATTGACATTTACTTTTTATACGAACGAAATGAGCATGGGCATGGGCATCGGGGAATTTCGGTTTGAAGATTGTATTTACGAGAGGTATATGCTGTGGAGGGGGGGGGGGGGAGGGGGAACGGGGCGTAGCTAGCTAGAGTGGGGCTTGGCGGTGCGTTGCGTTGAAGATTGTTGTTTCATGCATGAGTATGAGAGCTGGCGGTGTGACTGAGTGCCTGACTGCGCGCACTGGTGCCCAGCCTGGTTGTTGCTGGCAACTGCTGGCATACCATGCCACATGCTTGAGATATTTTTAGTGTTTTGTCACACAAGCAGACATCTGTTTCTGAAATACTCACATACACACACAGACACACACGCACACAGACACACAAAGTCGCGCACAAATATAATTAAGATGTGGAGCCAACAAAGAGAACAGCTTCCTTTCTGCCTCCCACACTTAGCTGTCATGTATATATGTATGTGTCTGTGTGTGTGTGCGTGTGTATGTAAATAAGTAACAAGTACATATTTATGTCCGTGCACGGACTTGAAGAATTTAGCACCGACCAATTTTCGGGCGTGCGAAATAGTCCCCCAATGAAATGTCTAAAATGTATCAATCTGAGCAGCCGAAAAGAAAATACGCAGCACAAGCCACACGAATCTCTATGCCTCTCTATATTCAAGGACACGTAGCCCTCAGCCCCTACACACACACACACCCACACACACCCATACACACACACACACACACACACATACACTTTGGCACAACTTAACCAAGTACTCGTAGAGCTTGTAGTGGGCCCAAAGATGCGCTTGCCATCTTCAAGCTGATGCCGCTACTGCGTTTTTCATTTTGTTTCTTTTGCTTGCTTTTTGTTTATTTTTTATGGCCCTGACATGAGACACGGCTTGAGAGATAGCATCAGGGTATTCCCAGCTCATATATGTTTCATATGATTATTATTATGCTAAACTGACTGTACCGAGACGGATTGTACACCTAAATTAAGACAAAAGTGAGCAAATCATCTTGCATGCGAGTCATTTCATAATTATATTAAATATTTATGATTATGCTAAGTATTTCAAGATTACGAATGAAGAGGTGAAGCTACATCAAATGTGGAATATATACAAATGTAAATGGTTAGCGTAAATAAATATTTAATCAAATTAATATATATCATTTTTTGTATTTTTTTTTTTTTTTCTAGATTTTATATTGATCTTGAATATAGACAAGCGTAAGCATCAATTTATATGCTAAAATATAAATAATAAAAAAAAATATAAAATAAAAAAAAATTAAATTAAATAAAATCTAAGAAAAAAATTAACAAAACAGTTAAAAAATATACAACTCTACTTATAATATTTTGGAACTTTATATATAAGTTATATAGTTCATCTTACATTTAAAATAAAATTTATATAAGAGAAAAAAATTACGAAATAAAGAAAAAAATTATATTAAATAAGATATAAAAAAAAGTTAAAAAATATTCAAATTTACTTAAAATATTTTAGATTTTTTTATATAAATATATAACAAAAAACGTTAATGGCTAAATATTTTTAGAAATTTATTTACAACATATTTTTTAATATAACGTATTTCGAAATAAAATTAAAGTAGAAAATTAGAAACTATATATATTAAAGAAAATATATATAAATATAGATATATATATTTTTTTAAATAAATTTTTGTATATATATTATAATTATTTATAATTATATACTTTTTTTTTAACATATTTTATAAGCAAATATTTCTAAATATTCTGAAAGTATAGCTTAAAGTATGTTAACATTTTTACAAATATATATACTTTGTAAGCATATTTATTAACATAACTCATTTTATTTATTTATTAGAATATAAAAATATAATGATATAAACATATAAATATAAATTAAATAATTTTAATAATTGCTGTATATTATGCTTAAAATATTTTTAAATATATATAATATATATAATATATGTACAAGTATTTATTTAATTAATTTGGGAGATTTAAACTCAAATCTAAGAATATATAACAAGCTTAAAATATATTTAAGCCAAAGCAAACTGTCTAAAGATTATAAAAGATAAACTTCAAATAAATAAAGCAGCAAATATGAAGATACAAAACAGCTATTAAATATTTATTCAACTAATTTTAGCAATCGATTTATCTGTGTGCATAAACTTTTCTTAAATTGATTCCATCTTAATCTATAATGCAGAGAAGCGTTGGCCTCAATTCGCCGTAAAATGTTTGCACTTTCGTTTAAAAATTCACTTTGATGGAGAAATGTTTAAAGCGCCTTTTTGCAGTTCAATTAAAAACACAATCAAATTATAAGCCGGCACAGTTAAAGGAGAGAGGTATTATTACGAGTATTTATGCAACTGAACGTTGCCCAGTTTATGGCGAAGGACACACGGACTTGATTACATTATGCAGCATCATGCTGACCTCACCAGCACTCAACTTTGGCAAGGCACATAAAACAAGAAGAGCCCAGCCCGAAACGATGTGCAACAGTTTCCCGTCCTTCCCTCCTCCCTTCCCATCGCCCCGTCCCCTCTACCCTTTTCCTGTGTTTATTATTCAATAACAAAGTGCACCTGTCTGAAGGGGCAAATGTGTCCGTGGCGCAGAGCTAACATCGGCACAAAAAAACGTCATGCTGACAATTGGCAATTATTAGAAATTTCTTTGCGCCAACTTGTTCGATCACATGAACAACTTTAACTAACAGGAATACGATTTTTTTGTAATTTATTTATTCGAAATTTGACAATTTTCAACACAAGCATTTCATAGAAAACTGTGTCATTCGCGTCGCTGGAAAAGATGTATTACTGAAATTGCATAGAGACATAGAAATAGGAAGAATAGGAGGACAGTACCATGCCCTGCCAGAATTCGCGCTTTGCGACCTTCTTCCTGGTGGTATGCAAATACTTTAAGAAGCAGCGCAAGTATAAGGGCACCTTCTTGACGGCCATGGTGATGCCCATACTCTTCTCGGTGTTTGTCATTCTGATACGATATTCTCCCCATATTGACAACATCCATGTGGCCACGATAAAAACAATCGATTATAGTAGGTGGTGGCGGGCGCTGATCGAGAAGATAAACAAACGTCGCGATCTCATGATCAGAGAGGACATCACGTAATGTTATTGATTGGTTGATTGATTGACCCACTGATTGATTGCACGCCCCCAACAGCTTCGAAGGCAACGTCTTTGTGCCTGTCATTGGCATCGGCTACGCCCCAAACATCACAGATGGCATCCGTGAACTGGTCGTTAATGCACTGAGCCAAATTTCCATGGAGCAGGGTAACATCCATGGGTACTCGACCTGCGATGAGATGCGCATTCAAACGCAAATGATATTTTTCATCGCCAGCCTGTGCTTTCACGACATCAGCGAAGTATACTACGGCCTGCCACTGCAGCTCAACTTTTCGATATTGATGCCGTCGGAGCTGAGGTATTACGATACCACCTGGATAGGCGAAACGTGGCATATGGAGAAGGTCCTCGACACGCATCCATCGGAAATTGGCATTATGGACAACGTAACAAAGGCATCGAATTATGTGCGCGAGGGCTTCATATCGCTGCAACACTCCATATCGGCGCAGTACTTAAAGCAGGCGTCCGGTTTCTCTCAAATACCAATCGTCAACTTGCGTCCCTTCAAACTAAATAATACGGTGCACGAGCTAATAGACGAGGGCGTGGACACGGCTGTATTAGTGCTGCTAATTGGATTCATGTTTCCCGTCGCCATTTTGACAAAGGTTCGTACTATCCACTATAAATTTGTCTACACACAGACATGCAGATATATATGTGTGTGTGTGTAAACCAGCTATGTTTGCCATTTGGGCAGAAATATTGCTCTGCATATAATTATAATTATTTAATGCTGTTGCTTTTCAAGTCACGTCAATTATCACAGTTATTTGATAGGCAGAGAGAGAGAGAGAGAGAGAGCGCATCAAGTGAAATATTATATTTTTTGTTCTCATTTTGAATGCAACTTTACGCCGAACTCATGCAACCCGACTGCTCACATAATAGTTTTAATTAATATAAAATTAAAAGTTTTCTAGTGTAATAATTCCTTTCAAACAAAAAATGTTTCACAGAAAAATTATTAAATTTAAGTAACAAGCAATAGAAACTCTTTAAAGAAAGTAAAATGAAATCAATGAGCTACTGCTGCGATCTCTGCCTCAAAGAGAAACGTCTCTCATATAAAGTTCTTCTTTCTTAATCTAACTCATCTCTATTGCTATTACTCCAATTATCGTGTAATTGGAGTGCTCTGCTTAAGTTCCTTCACTTGCTGCTCGTAAATTACGCAATGCTCTTCATGGACAGTACTCTTCTTCAAGTGGACAAGCCCAAAAATTCATTATACCCTCAATATATGAATTTAATACACGACATATGCCTGAGGAAAGCTGGCTTAGCTTAAAAGCTGAAGACGTTAGATTTATTGTATGGCTTTGGATGCCTCCCACCTTCATCGTATTTCAAATACTATGAATCTCATTATAACGTTGGCCAAATTTGATTAAGAAACTTGATCTAGACGAAAAGTTATTCAACAATTGAGTTCGCATAGGAAAGTCCATGCTGCAGCCCAAGCGCAGTCGCTTGTGTCAGTAAGTTGCCTGTCTGTGTGTGTGTGTGTATGTGTGTGTGTATGTGTGTGTGTATGTGTGTGTGTGTGTATCTTTGTGTGTGTGTACGCCTGTGAGTGCTTGTCTATGTGCATGTGTGTCTGTGTGCAACAGAGAAGCGTAACACGATTAGAATCGAAACTTTACTTTGGGGTCAGGGTATCTACTAGTCGAGCAGTCTCGACCAGAGCACTCTCACTTGCTGTTAACTGTAATTTATAATAATTTTGCAGGAAATCGTCGAGGAGCGCGAGCTGTCATTTCACTATGCGCTGCATCGCATCACCAGCCGCACCCTTTGGCAGTTCGCCGCGTGGTACACTAACAGCTTCATACTGCAGCTGATATCGTGCACCATATTCATATTGGTGTTAAAGGTGGGCGACTAGGCAAGGGTTGAGTTAATTGAGCGACTGTTACTCTACCGACTTTTGCAGGTGGAGTGGACCATAGATACGGCTGTGTTCAAGAAGTGTCCGTGGTCAATCTTGATGATGTTCTTCCTCTGTTATGTGGTGGCCGTCTCGGCCTTTTGCCTGCTGATGGCCGTACTCATGCGCACCACCAAGCTGGTGGTGATCATAATACCGATATACTGGATCATAGCACCGCTGCCGCTGCTATCGGGCCTCTCGCTGGACTCGTCCCTGTCGAGCATCTTTCTGTCCATCACCTCGTACATGTTGTGCAATGTGACACTGTACCGCGGCATGAAGCGAATGCTCAGCCTGGAGAATCACATCTATAAGCTGAGCATTACAGAGTATCTCTTCTCCACGATGGTGGCCGACGACAGAACGCTGATAGATCTGATCTTATGCTTCCTGGTGCAGACCGTGTTCTATCTGATAATGGCCATTGTTCTGGACCAAAACATAGTGCCCGTCTCGTATCGTCTGCTTAAGTGCTTGCCGTGCCGCAAAAAGCTCTTTTGGCTTCGACGTTGGCTCCGGCGGCGCCGGAAGCGAAGCTTCAAAATGAAAGAATTGAAGAAAGAGAAAAGTATGAGAGTGAACTTGTCCATTAACGAAGTTCTCGAACTTCCAAGACCCGTAGCTGCTCCCAGCCTGGGCATCCGCCCTTCTGGCCGGCCGTCGCTTTCGCCGAAAAAACGCCCCACCGTTCAGCTGGCTGTCAGCCAAGACGATAACAGCACCACAGATTCGAGCATCGGCACAACCGAGTCGAGCGACCAGATAGCCCCAACCAAGCAGCAGCCGTTCGTCATGGATAAGCAAATGGTGGTTTGGCTGAGCAACAGCGAGATGAAGCGGAGCTTCGACAACAAGAGCTCCTACAAGTTGAACGCGGAGCCGAGCAAATCGTTCGACTTCCGCCGGGAGTCGGTCGAGAGTGTGTACGACGAGTACGACAGCTCCGACGATGACACGGACGTCAAGGGCGACGTTGTCATCGAGTTTTACAAGGTGTGGAAGAAGTTCCACAAGACCTTCGTGGTGCGCAACTTCTCGCTGCAAGTGTATAAGAATGAGCTGATGGTCGTCCTGGGTCACAATGCGGCCGGCAAGCGGACCTTGATCAACATGGCCTGCGGACGGACGATGCCCAGCTGTGGCAGCATCCTGATCAACGGGCACAGTGTGGTGGACCAGCCAGCTCGCGCCCTATTGAACGTGGGCATCTCGTTGCAGAGCATCAACATCTTCACCGAGTTCACGTTCAGCGAGCATCTGTTCTACGTCTGCCGTCTGCGCGGCCTGACGCCGCAGCAGGCCAAGAAGGATATCGCCGACTATTTGCATACCCTGCATGCCGAAAATCTGGCCAACATGCCGGTGGCGCAGCTGACCAGCGGCCACAGGCGACTGCTCCAGGTGCTCTGCGCCTTCGCCGGTCGCACACAAATCGTCCTGCTCGACCGGCCCATGGAGGGCGTCGACGCGGAGCAGCGGCGTCACTTTTACATCTTCATCAATCGCGAGCGCATCAATCGCACCATCCTGATAACGACCAACTACCCGCATGTGGCCAGCAATCTGGGCGACCGCATTGCCATTCTGGTCAGCGGCTCACTGTACACCTGCGGCCTGGAGAAGAGTCTGATGCGTCGCAACAGGCACAATTATCGATTGGTAAGTGAGTCCACGCGAAACTTTCAGTTATGAGCTCTATAGGCACAGGTTTGTTGTCAGCTAATATATCTGGGATTTGTGGCCTAAAGCTAAGCTGAAAAATATCTCTTGAGCTGTTATCGATTTTTAATCGATATTTATCAGTCTATCTAATAGAATAAATGCAATTATTTACTACATTTTTTAAGCTTCTAATATTCCTTAAATAAAGGATATTGAATGAAGGTCGAAGTATATTTAGGATGAATATACATTTATATAAATAATTTATTAATATTATTATTTTATTTCTCTACATATAAAACTTTGAAATATATTCTACAATTTTATTAGTTTGACAGTTTTAAAATCATTGTTATGAGAGACAGTTTTCAAAGTAATTTAAATTGTTAGAAATATATTAATAATTTTATTTATATTTTTTTATTTTTTTTTTTAAATATTTTTATTGGAAAACTTTGATATATTCTTATTAAATTTAAAAGTTCGGCAGTTTGAAAGCAATTGCTGCTTGTGAAAGTTTAAGTACCATTCGGGTTCATTCATACAATAAAACAAAACCATTATCCTGATTTCCCATTTTCAATGGGGTCAGGGTATAATTATTCTAATATCTATAAAGCTTCAAAATATTCTCTAGAATATTATTATTTTGACAGATACTTTGAAATAATAAGAATTTTGTACCTGTCACAGCTTGGAAGTCATTATGAGTGGCAGCTTTAAGGCTATTTATATTTCTTATTAAGTCTTAATCTATTATATTAAAATTTTGTAATATTCTCAAGACTTCTGTTAGACTTTTGACATTTGAAAAGTAGCTGCTAGCAGGGATAGTTTTAAAAAAAACTCTTGTGCATACGTGAATATGAAACGTTGAAGTATACTCTAAAGAATTTTGTTATGCCTGCAGTTTAAAGGTCACTGCCATTAGTGACAGTCTTAGAGGCAATTTCGTATATATCGTTACTGCTATTTTCTTGAACGACTACATTTTGAGAAAGTTACTGCTGTGGGACCAGATACAGGCATAGAGCAACCAAAATTATATTTTATTATTAAAATAATACGATTTTTGGTAGTAGAAAATCGTATATAGATGTATCCAAGCCAGTAATATATATTCTTATTTTGGTATTTATTTGTCTTGCCCTGACTATCGAATCTCAATATAAAAAATCTTAAAAAAAAATAGCAATATATATACATATATAAATTATATATCTGATCTTGTAACAACGCAAAAAACATATAAATTAATAACAATATTTTTTAATCTTAATATTCGTTTCAAAATGTGTTTATCACTTAATTTCGTTGTGCTCAGTCGCACTGCTATTTTAATGAGCAGAGCTGTTCATATTATACCATATATATATATACCATATATTTTTTTCAGGTTTGTTACTTGGGCGTCAAATGCAACTTTCGCCTGTTGATCGCCTATTTCAACCGCTACATACCCGAGATGGAAGTGGTGTCGAAGTTGGGCGACACGGCCACCTTCTCGATAGACAGCTCCGATATGACGTCGCTGTACAAATTGATCAATATGATGGACAGCAAGAGAAGCCAGCTGCACTTGGATAGCTTTAAGCTGATGTCGACCGGCCTGGACGAGGTGCTGCTGAAGGCTATGATGGAGACGTACATTTCGAACACGTCGGATCTGACAAACATCTTGCCGAAGCTGGCCCATCGCATACGCATAATCGAGGAGACCAGACGGACCACCAAGATGGGCCGTCTGATTGCCCACATACGTAAATTTTTGGCGCACATTCACGTGGTGCTGACCAAGCGCTTCCTGATCGACTCGCGCTGCCGCCTAGTGCCCCTTGTCCAGGTCCTGTTGCCCGCATTTTTCTGCTTCTTTTGCTTTTTCATGCCGCACTTGTATATGAACCGCATGCCGTTGCCAACAACGACAATGGCCTTGGCCAAGCTGAAGAAGACGACGATATTGCTGGGCCACAACACGGACGATGGAGAGATGCTGATGGCGAGCAATCGCTATATGGCCTTTGACACTGAGGAGCAGTCGGTTAAGCTATTGCACCCGAACCAAGAGCCAGTCGACTACATCAAGAAGTACACATCACACAATCTGATCATAACCGATCTTGACTTCTCAATAGCAGCGATATTCGGAAATCAATTTGTCGATGCGCTGTATAACAACAATCTGATGCACTCGGCGCCAATCAGCCTGAATATGGCAATGAGTGCATTAGCCGCGTGAGTTCAATCATATATATATATAGTAGCTAACGGTCAACCGATCGGTGTTTCGTCTCTGTCTTCCTCAGCGGCTTTATACATCCCAGCTCTAAAATAACCGTTCACTTGGAGATGCTGGATCACACGACGCTGCATACGCTCACCGTTTCGACTAACTTCAGCTCCATGGACTGGGTCGTTTCGCTGACACTGAGCTTGATTTTCTGTTTTGTTTGGGCTTTGCCGCTGTTAGATTTCGGCCTAGGTCGCGAGACGTCCTACAATCGCTTGGAGATAATCAGCGGCATGGGCTTCTACACGCTATGCATATCCTACTTCATTTACGGTATCCTTGTGATAACTATTTCCATTGTTGCATTGAACGGCATCATATTCACGTTTTACAGATACCTGCCCATGGATATGTATTTCAACTGTGAGTGCCACACGTGATTAGCTACTGACAATCCTCCTGATCCTCACCATTTCACCCCGCAGTTATCTTCAACTATACGATTCTGGTGTCGGGCGCCTGCATCAAGTCCATCAATATACTATTCTCGTTCTGGCTAGCGGAGCTGCGCATTGGCTACATCCTGCTCATCGCATTCTACTCGCTCGGCATTGTTTTTCTACTGGCGTCCGCCCAATTCGACATCTACATGGACAAAAGCACCGAGGCCAAGCTGAATATGTTCCCCAACTATGCGCTCTTCAACAATCTAATGCGGCTCAACTACTTCATCGAGCTGACCGAAATGTGCAAGGATGATGTCACATACAAGACCAGCGTGATCCTAGAGCACTGCGAGTTGAAGCCCAACTGCTGCTGTGAGTCTACAAATTTACCAAATGCAGATTGTATGTAGATTTTTATACCCTGAGCCCATTGAAAATGGGAAATCAGGGTATAATATTTTTGTTGGATGTATGTAACTGGCAGAAGGAGGCGTGGCAGACCCCATAAAGTATATAATTTCTTGATGAGGACGATAAGAGAAATCGATTTGGCCCTGTCCGTCTGTCCGTCCATCCGTCCATCCGTCCGTCTGTCCGTCCGTCCGTCTTTCCGTATGTTTGAACGCGCCGATTTCAGCCCGTATAAGAGCTAGAGACTTGACATTTTTTGTAGGTCCGTGTACAGCACGCGCAGATCGAGTTTATTTTTAAAAATCTATAACTATCCCCAATTAATTGCTATCAATTAAAAACAAAATCGAAATTCAGTTAAAAAATTATATTTCGCCCTTCTTTTAAGCTAGAGATACCAAATTTTATATTTAGCTTTATATGTATTTTATGCAATTTTGAATTTTGTTACATTTTGGATACCGGATACCCAAATCTCTCAAATTCTATGAAAAACACAGATTCGACGGGGCTCAGAGTATCCCCTAGTCGGTCACGCCCGATCAGAGTTTTCTTACTTGTTAACTCTCACGTTATCAATGGGAAAGATTTTCAGGAAAAGGAAGAAGAAAACGTTCTGTCACGTTTTCATTCTCGCTTCACGTGGGGTCTATGCCCCACGCTATGTCGCTTTCCCTCTCCCTCTATGCCCTTTTCATTTCATTTTCGCATAAGTCATCCCATTTGCTCATCGATAACCCCAATTCCAAAACTCAGAGACTGTAATGCATATGCAGCTTATGTATGTTTCCATTTCAACCGAATACCATTTCCAACTTGCGCCTCAGCCTTGGCCTCATTATTACGCTCGGCCAATTTCATTGGCAAAGTGCAGCTGGAACAAAAGTTATTCAATAACTAATTTCTTAGTGTGTGTGTGTGTGCTCGTCTTGTTGGCTGCACAAGCGAACAAGCAGCTTAGCTGATGATGAAATTGTAGCTGTGCGTAGCTTTCGGGGTATGTCTTAGTCGAGTAGACCACTCTTTCTTGTTTTCTCTATAATATTTACAGTCATAAGTATACATGGTTCGGGATATCTCTTACTCACGCTCTCATAAATGTATAAAGTCATAAGAAAATTGCCGCGGATGAGGGTATCTCGCACTCGGGCACTCTCGACTGGAGCACTGTTACTTGTTTCATATGTAGTGTATGCAGGGTATCAGCTAGTCAAGTACTCCCGACTGCTTTATATCTGCTACATATGCAAGTGATTCAACAACAATCAGATGATATTATAAATTATGAGTCGAGTGAGATACAAACTATTATATGTGACCATATTTTTTTCATTCCCCTTACAATCTTTCATATTGGAGCCGTTCTATCTTAGATACTCTTCTGCTAAGTCTGTTCACTTGGATGTGACATTTTCAATTAACATTTTGAGCCGAGCTCAGCCAGCGTATTTAAATGACTAGCAAAACGTTCGTATCTTCTTTAGATGACCTAAAGGTAAATGATCTATATATGGAGCTAACATTTTACACGTGCATAACGATAGTCTTAATCTGGGGATTTATCTATATACGCTATGGTCTCAATGTGACCAAACGGAATCCCCCCCGACGTCGCGATGATATAAAGAAAGACATCGAGTGAGTTTCGCGTCGAGTTGAGTTGCAGATTGTAACTCCAGTTGTAAATACAATTATTATGATTATTATTCTGATTACAGTCCGGACAGCTGCTTCGACCAGAACGTGCTGCACTTTAGCAACAAAACGGAGTCGGACAACTCGTGGATACGTGAGAAGATACGTGTGCGCACCGTGGAGCGACCCCTGGTGCAGGCGAAGGCGCTGTACGTCGAGAATCTGGCCGTATTCTTTCGCGCCCACGTGGTGCTGAAGAATATCAATATGCTGGTGGAACGGTACGTGACTGATAGGTTGCTGGGGTGTATAGGTGCCTGATTCGATTTGTGGCTTTGATTTGATCTAATAACAGTTACCAAATCATGTCTCTGGTCGGCATGAACGGGTCGGGCAAGACGGTGATGGTCAAGACGATACTGGGGGCCAATCCACAGAGTGCCGGCAGCATTAGCAGCTTTGGCAAGCAGTCGTACCAGTACAGCGAGCACGAGAACTACAAGCTAATTGGCTACTGTGCCCAGGACAATAGGATCAAGGAGGCGCTGACGGTCGTCGAGTATATTCAGACCGTGCTCACCATACGCGGCCTGAAACAGTCGCACGCCCGGGAGGAGACGATCAACCTGCTGAACATCTTTAATCTCTACAGCAGTCGCTTCATCCTGCTGCCCAACTGCAGTCGCGGCGTGTTGAAGCGCATCAGCCTGGCCATATCGCTGATCGGCTACGCCGGCCTCATACTCATGGACGAGCCGTTCGCCTATCTGGACCTGAACAGCCAGCAGAGCGCCTTCAGCCTGATCCATTCGCAGTGCTCGCAGGGCCAGGCGGTGCTCTTCACCACCTCCGACACGAAATACTGCGCCGCGGCCAGTCGCACGGCCGTGCTCCATCAGACCAACATCTGCATCATCGGCGACCGGAACGAGCTGCAGGTGATGAACTTCACGGACTTCATTTTGGTCAAGGCGCGCATCAAGATGCGAGGCTTGCGCACGCCCTCGCTCAACAAAAACGACGAAGACCTATCCGAGCTGTACAAGTTTCGGGACATTCGCCAGAACAAGATGTACTTCGAGTACTGCTCGATCATCGAGCAGTATTTCCCGCATGCCATCGTCAAGTAAGTAGAGACTAGCCCCACCCATTGTGCTTCCTCTGGCATAGATTCACCTACCCCTTGGCTTGGCAGACACGTGAACAATCACATAGCTAGCTTCTGGCTGTCGAGGAACATGTACACCATGTCCCTGGTCATGGAGACGCTGCACAACAACATCAAAATCTTCTTCCCCTTCAAGATCAATTCGCCCTTCCTCAGATCGCTGTTCGTCAACATTGTGAACAAGAAGAGTCAAGACATGCAAATAGTCGAAGACGAAGATATCTGATTGTCTAGGCAAATAGAGCTTAGGGCCAATTATGTATCGCTTTATTTGCTTTCTATTCTTTTATATATCTTGATAAAAGCATTGGTGCTATCTTAACTTGAATTTGAAATAGAGGAAGGGGAAAAAGAGACGGGGAGACGGATGCATTTAAATTGCATTATTTCATATCAAATAGAATTAATCGCAAACACGACACATGCCAACAATAATTTAGTCGCCGCATTTGTCACACCAGAGCCCGCTGAAGGCAACATAAATAAATACAGAATGAAAAACTAAAATAAAGCAAAAAACCAACAAATAGGCGAAACTATCCCAACATTGGTTCGACGTGACAAAACAAAAACTGACAGACCGTACAATAGGCGATCAAATGGACCCCACAAGCCCAACCAATTGCATTAAAAATAATATTCCCACTTTTTCGCGACGAGTAAACAATAAAACGCAGCTAACATAATAAAACAGATATATGCATAAATAAATATATAAATAAATAAGTGCATCGAGGGGATACCCTCGACACAGTCACGCAGAAAGTTGAATGTGCCGGGGACTAATTTGTGAATGCCTGCTAAAAATATATATTATTTTATATTTTATTATTATTGTCAGTATTTACCACACTGGAAAAGATGGTAAAGTCCTGACTGCCAGCTGAAGTCCTTAGTCCTAGACAAGGGCAAGGTCTTAGAGTCGGACAATCTACAATGAAAGCTATTGATGAAGTGGTTCAGGCAGTCAGGATGGCTGAGTGAGGAGGCAATCCATAATTTTGCCTAGTAGCTACACCAGTCACGCCTTCATCAGCATTAGGTGAACTGAAGGGCTGACCATATTACCGTATACCGAAATATTCAATGAGGTCAGAAATTACTTTTCGTCAGGCAGACGCCTCAAAAGCGACAGGCACTAATCGCCATAGAGTGACCGGAGAAACAGCACAGGGGTCTTAAGACTACACAGGGAACTTAGGACTACAACTAGTTCATCCCGCCTACGACCACATTCTATAGATGGAAATGCCTAAAGCTAAATTTCTAATTGTATATGCAGATGACATTGTGACCGGCATCATCGGCAGAAACAATATAGAAGCTCAACGAAGACTTACCCAACTCACGTAAGGCGTTAGACGAGATTGTAAACTCGCCTTTTTGGTAATAGCTAATGGGGCTCTTAGTAGACTAACGGCAAGCGTTAATGGACTAACTGCATCAGAGCGAAGACAGCTAATGCAATTCTACTATATGATAAGAAAATATGGGTAGAGTTTTACAAAGAAATAAGGCAAATATCAATGCTGCACAGAACTACAAATTAAAGGATAGTTTCGGCATACAGAGTTACTGAATCTTTGATACCAGTCGAGCTCCGACCTATGACAACTCCAACCCAGAAGAAGACTTTTTCTTCTATATCTATCTATCTATGTCTTCTATCGCCTCTCCCATCAAGGAACCACGCTGCGTCGACTTTCCATTTCATACAATTGCTGCCTGCTTCTGGTTCCTTATGCTCCATCCAGCTGCATTTGCTGCTACAATATAATGCAGCTTCAACGGCGAAAGGTGGACAGGAAAAAGGACCAAACTGGCAGAAGCTTTCAGCGAAGTCAAAGTAGAGGCTATAATAGAGCAAATAAGCAACAGCAACGAAAAAGTATTGCGGTGGAAAAATTGTTAAATGGGCGCAGCAACACAGACGACAGTGCTCAGTGAGAGCACATAGAGAAGTGCTACCTTGGTTGATGTGGAGTTACGTCTGGATTCCAAGTAGAAGGCAGCGCAAGAAAGGGAAGTCTGTTTCTAGTTGGCAAGCAGCAAATGCAGTCCGACAAGCTGGTCTGAGTGACGAGCTGTGTAAAAGTGCATAGAGCTTTGTCTACTTCCCTAAGACGATTATGGTGAGGAATGGAATGTTATTATTATTATCTATATCATATTATCATTAAAAATTGCTTTTATTATTGTTATTAATATTGTTTACTCTCCATCAGCTTCAACAACAACGACAATATAATCAGGGAGAACATCATCATCCTTACTTTCATTATTGTTAATTTATAAATTCATTGTATTAGTATTGTTGGTATTATTAGTTCTATCAACATTCCTTGTACTCATCAAAACCGTCTACATCCTTTTTTTATTACTATTTTTTTTTTTTTGACTAAATTATTATTATTTTTTAAGATTTATTTTCTTTAGATTTTTTTTAGATTTATTCCCAAGAATCTACATCATCATCATCATTACAAAGATTTTTTTCTCTATTATAATTTTCTGTATTGCAATTTTCATTAGTCTTACTCACCACTAATATCATTATCATTAGTAATACAAATCAATTTCATGCAATCTAATTGAATTTCCATTACCTTAATCAACATTTGCTGCAGTTCTTCTCCTAGCATCGAGGGTATCTGTGATGCGACACTCGCGCGTTTTCTCAACTGAATTCGCGCTGCGTTTTTCTATTTTTTATGAGCTCGCCGCTGATAGGGTCTATTTAGAAGTGAGTAAAAAATAATTCGAGTATTTGCAGCAATGCGAATGTTTCTGTTTCTGTTTCAGTTTATTTTTTTCAGTTTTTTCTTTTCTATTTTTTTTTTTTGTTGCCTTCTGGCATTTATTAATAGCATTGAGGCCCAGAGCTGGTGCTGCCACTCGCAGCACTCTGGGCCGAGAGCATGGTCCTCACCATATGCATATGCATAAAAATTATTTTCATCTGGCTGCATATTCTATGGGCGCAATTAGTCTGTGCGAAAAGGTTGTGTAAACTATTCGAGAGGCGCAAACGAATACGAATACGAATCGGAATCGATCTCGCCAGGATTATCAGCAATCAAATCAGAAATCATCAATCTATCTATCTATCTATTAGTATAATAAAAATCCGAAATGGTGCGCAGCCAGAGCACAAGCCATGTCTTTTGGCTGGCAATACTCTTCATCAGCATTCTGCTGCCGCTGGGCACGCAAGAGGTGAGCCGCGACCTGTGCAAGGGCTCGGATGATGCGGCTGCCTGTGCCCAAGCGACCGAGGCGCTCGGCACGGGTCGCAGGGCTTCGCCGCGGCGAGCTAAGTTCAAGTTCCACAAGATACAGCGAACGGACGAGGACGACGATGACGACGACGATGATGATGATAATGGTAATGCGGATGATGAAGATGAAGATAATGGGAATGGAGATGATGATGATAATGACAACGAAAACGATAATGACAATGATAATGACAATGACAATGACAATGATGATGATGATAACAATGATAATGATAATGATAATGATGATGATGATGATGAGGCTGATAATGATAATGAGCAGCCCAAGCGTGGCAAAAGAGAGCGACGAAGAGAAGACAGATCATCGATTGAGAATAAAGCCGATGACAATGACAATGATAATGACGATGACGAGGATCCACCGTCGCTACTGAGTCGCCTGTGGGACCGCTTCATGAGCGACAACGAGGAGAAGCCCAAGGAGAAGGAGGAATCGCAATATCCCAACATACTCAGCTGGCTGCACTGGCTAATTGAGCCGAGCGCCGAGGTGGAGCAGCCGAGCAAGAAGGAGAAGCCGAAGTCGGCCAAGAGCGACATCGACTGGTTCACCTACCTGAAGCGCTGGCCCTTCAACAGCATCTTCCCCGAGCCGCCGCGCAGCGAGACGCGCCAGCGGCAGCGCAGCCGGAGCGGCCAGGACGTCCGAGCCGAAAGCCAGCCGCCGGCGAAGAGCAAGGAGGAGTACGTCGAGCTGCTGATACACTCGCTGCCCGCCTTCATTGGCAACGTGTCGCAGGCCAGGAGCGGCGAGTGCCACCAGCAGCTGGAGCTGCTGCACCGCCAGCTGCGCGCCCACAAGCTCTGGACGCTGCAGAGTGAGAGAGACCCTAACGTCCTTCCTCCCTTTCGTCCTTCCGTCCTCTTCTCTACATTCTCGCTTTTCCTTTGCAGTGCTCGATGCCACGGGCAAAATTGGAGCCGGCCTGCTGCGGGGCAACATCAACCAGCTGGGCGACTTCGACCAGTGCACCAAGGTGTCGACGGCCGTAAAGAGCAGCTCCAGGCAGCCGATACGCGTGCACGGGAAGTACTGCCTGGCCCAGATCGAGATGCGCTCGACGACGAGCGGCTTGAAGGAGGCGCTGCATCGGCTGCACGGACGCGGCCTGTGGCATGGACACCTCAAGAACGTACGTAGCTAGCGTGAAATATTTTTGAACGAGAAATTTTAAATGGAATCCGGATATTTCCTTTTTCTTTGGTCGACAGCCGAAGCACTTTGCGCCGCGCTACAACATCGCCAACTGGGGCATCTGCCTGCCGCACGCCTGCTCCGCCCACGTGGTGCACGGCATCATCGAGACGAGCCTGCGTCCCTATAACGACACGGGCATCGAGTTCCACATCGACGTCAGGGACGAGCACTGCAGCACCAGGCAGCGCAAGAGCTTCGCTAAGCTGATGGCCAAGGACAGTTACCTGGCAACGGGCATGTGAGTTGGCTGGAATTTCAATTAGGCGCGCCTAAGATCCTTACGCGTTTCATAGATTAGGCATTGCCGCGCTCGGCTGCACCTGCCTGCTGGCCCTCGTCTGGGAGCACTGGGACTGGATTAGCGCCCGGCTGTTGCGACTACATGGCAGCAGCGGTGGACCAAAGGCAGACGCAGCCGTCGATGAGGGGGTTGAGGAGGAGAAGGCTGAGGAGGAGAAAGCAACGGAGGAGGAGAAGGAAGAGCAGGAGGAGGAGGTGGAGACAGAGAAAGCTGAGCAGGAGCTGGAGCACAGCCCTCCCGCACTCCATGTGAGACTCTTGAGTGCCTTCTCGCCGCGGCTCACGTTCGAGCAGCTGGTAACCCTAGACAATCCGGACGTGGAGTTCCCTCTGATACACCTGCTCCGGCTGCTGGCCACGCTGCTGATCTACGTGAATCTGAAGTTCATGATGGCCGGACACTTGCCCATCACGAATCGAGATGCCTTCGTGGAGGCGGTCAGCGGCTACTGGAGCCTGGCCTATCGCATTCCCCTGCTCCACGGCGACCTGCTGCTGCTGCTGAGCGGCTTCCTGGTCGCCTACCAGCTGGCCCACGAGATGGAGCAGACCTGCCGGCTCAGCTTCCTGCGCAACGTCAGCGCCAAGGCCTGCCGCTACGTGCCCAGCATACTGGCCGTGCTCGGCTTCCAGGCCTGGATACTGCCCCACCTGGGCAGCGGCCCGCTCTGGAGCCTGCTCGTCGGCGAGAACGCGCGCCTCTGCGAAGAGAGCATGTGGCGCAACGCGCTCAACCTGCAGAACACGGCCGATCTGGAGGAAATGGTAGGGAATTGGCATTGGCATGGCATGTATCTCTAATTCCTTCTCTTGCAGTGCTCGCCCACCACGGTGCAGCTGTCGCTGGAGGTGCAGCTCTACCTCCTGGGCGCCCTCGTCGTCTGGCTGTACTTCACGGATCCGGAGGCCGGCTTCTTCCTGTGCGGCGCCTTTCATGCCATCTCCGTGGCGGCGCGCTATGCACGCGCCCAGCGGGACTATCTGGCGCCGTCGCTCTTCCATGGCATTGGGTGAGTCACGCAGCGATCCGCTCCAGAGTTTCACTCACTTCCCTTCGTCCTGTGCAGCATCAGCAAGTTCTATCGCACGGCCAATCTCATATACAGCTCGCCCGTGGCCCGGGCTACCGCCTATCTGCTGGGCATCGGGGCGGGGCTGCTGTTCCGCAGTGAGTCCGGCGCATTTGGCATCGGGACGCGCTACCGGCGCGTCGGCTGGAGCCTCGCCATGCTGGGCATCGGCTGGTGCTTCTGGGCCGCGGCGGCGGGCATGCGCAGCAAATACGTCTACAGAGCCACCGAGGCGGCGGCCTACCTCGCCTGGAGTCCGCTCATCCTGGGCCTGGCCGTGGCCTGGACGCTGCTGATGGCGCCGCTGGACCGCGGCACGCTGGAGCGCCACCCAAGCCTTGCGCGTCCCGTGCTCATCCTCTCCAGAATCCAAATTCCCCTACAGCTGGCGACCTACGTCGTGGTGCTGTGGAACACGGCCAGCGTCAAGGAGCCGCAGCAGTTTCAACTCTCCGATCTGGTAGATATATAGCCCAATATAAGTAATACCTATATATATTGTATATCTCCCATCCCATCTCTCTTCAGCTCAGCCTGCAGGAACTGCTCTGCATTGTCTGCTTCGCCCTGGCCGTCGCCTTCCTGGTTGACTTTCCCGCCCAGCGCATGGGCTATCTGCTGCTGGACATCATCTTCAGCGACGTGCTGCTGGCTAACAGTAAAGATAGCGCGGCCACAGCGGACGCAGCGGACGCAGCCGAGGCGGACAAGCCGGACTCGCCGGAGCCCGTCGAGTCGATATGGTCCTCGGAGTCGGAGCCCGAGGAGGAAAAGTCTAGCGACAAATGAGGCTTCAATTAAGCTAACTATATCTATAGATATATCTATATATATATCGAAATATATATATAGATATTATGTATTTTTTTCTTATTAAAGTTTGTCATTTATTGATAGTCTGACTGAGCCACACAATATCAATATCAATCCTAATAAAATATTATTTAAATTACTCTTCGCTGACTCTTATCTTACGATATCATATCAAGTCTCTATCTGAGAAATTTCTTATATATCGTTAATACTTAATGATCATTAGCTTATCTCTAATGATAGTTCCTGAATAGTTAACCGATTGACGGGGTCTAGACTATGCCTTAAGATAATAATAGAAACCGAAAGCAGCTTTAATTCATGTTGAAGAGATAAAATATATATAAAATGGGGAACAACCTGAAGTTATTATAATACCTATATAATATACAATACAGTTTAATCTATACATATATAATACAATATTTTAATTAGGAATGATTTAATTGTTTGTTTACAATCGACTATTGAATCGATTTGAAATATATTTGTATACCCTGAGCCCATTGAAAATGGGAAATCATTTTTAAAATATCACATTATCCCTGATGACCATAGCTGATTGAATATATGATGTCTCTACTGTACTATATGCTATACTATACTATACTATACTGTACTTGCCAAATTGAACGAGATATAAACAATTCAGAGCTCAATCTTTCAATGCGCTTTACTGATGACCAACTTTTAAGAAAAGTTTTTTTCAAGTATTTTTTTCAAAGAAGTTTTAAAAATATTTCTAAAATTTTTCAGAGCTCAATCTCATTTCACTTTAAAGAGAATAAAAAAATAAAAATAAAAAAAAATCCGACAGGAAAAACTGTGGAACGAAAATAATTTAAATAAATATCAGTTTAAGAACTGCTATAAGACAACTCAAAGTATGAGAAAAATAAAAAAAAAAACTACGAAAAATACTAAAAAATAACCTAATATAACAGAGTGCGTCTCTGAATACATATATGAATATATATAGTGCATATCAGCCTATGCATTGATTGGACTTAAGCTTAGAAGTCTTTCATTTCATGTGGCGTCTAAATTTTGAAAATGTCCTATTTGGTTAAAGAATTATTTTTTATTACGGAAGATGAGCACAGACTCAGATCAAGTCAATAGCAATAGTTGTCAGACAAGGAAGCTTCTTCATCAGCAACTGAACATCGTCTTGCAATTTCGCCAGAGACCAGAGAGTCAAGTATCGAATGATTAACAAAATATAATTATATAATGTGAGTACATAATATAAGAATATAAGATAAGTGAGAAGCGTTCACAGTGGCATGAAGTGCAAAGTATTATTATATAATATAATATATAATATTATTGTATAATATATAATATTATAATATAATTATATTATATATCATTATATATTATAAACAAGCTTGCCTTAGGGAATTAAAATCAGCGCGTTCCCGATGTCTTCGTGATCAGAAAGAAAGACAACAGAAAAACCTCTAGAGTTCGTTGATCTAAATCGAGTCCCATCTCGAAGCACATAGTTGTCACTGAGAGCTGTCTATGTCCACTGCATAGCCCCGATTTGCAGGTCCTGCAAAATCGGGTATTGCGACAAATCACAAACTGCCCCTGGTATGTACGCGGCTCTACCGTACATCGAGATCTGAAACTGAACACAGTGGAAGAGCAGATTAATAGACATACTAGCAGATATAGTGACAGACTGATTAGCCACCGCAGCAGACTAGCGAGACGATTGCTCCCTTGGGGTTTGCCAAAAATATCAGATAACTAGATAAGCTACTGATACTTTGAATATTTATATGTCCTCCGGAGCATATCAGAAGGTTTGCCTCCTTATTTTATATATCTAAATGTGTTGTTAAGCTACTACATTTGCATTGTTTGGATTCAATGCTTAAAATAAAGAAAATTAAAAAAAAAATCCACAAATTATCTATGCTCGACAGTCTTACTCTAAACTATAATTAACTGCAATTGAATCAAATATAATAAAAGACTTTTATCAAAATAAAAAGTTACAAACTTGCTTCATAATCCTCGATGATATTGGTGGGTGATACATATTATATATGTGTGTGTCCGTTCGAGTTAATAATTTTAGACATTTTTGGGTCTGGGTCGGGCAACTAGTATTATGATATAAATTGTTATGAATACATATATTATATCTACTTCAAGCAAACGTTTATCACTTCAAGGCTCTCAACTATTTCAGTTGCAGGTTTTTTTTCCATTATCTAACAACTGTAGCTTAATGTTCTTCTATATATTTGGCATACTTTTGATATAGATAAATTGACCAAATGCGATATATACAATATTATACAAAATGGTGCGTGAATTCTGAAACATTAGAGACGGCTAACTATATCGATGCAGGCTAAACACAGTCAAACAGATAGACTTAGTTATATATACATATAGCAAGATAATGTTTCAGACACATCTATAAAGTTATTCCATGTTTAATCTTTTCCTTATCACAAGCATTACATATGTGCATGACTATGGTCGATCTATATAATATATCTCACTTAAATGCATAGGCATCTCTGATGTCATTTCATTGGAATATATATTAGAGGTCCATATATATATATAGACATATATATATAGTATATATATACAGCTGACTTTTCTTAGAGTTACGACTTCAAAATTAGTTATCTAGCACATGGGCTTACAACGATCTCCATTGTGTCCTTCGTATGCTGTGCGATACAGCAGTATTCCTTCTTGGGGAATACTTCACTAACAAATTCGGTTCCGCAGAGAAATTGTAGTTAACTAAGAGCTATTTAGTCTTTGGCTTGAAGTGAAGCTATCGGCGGGTGCGGGTGCGGATGCGGATGCGAGTGCGGGTTGGCCCATTTAGGCCTTCTCCTTGACCCGGCGCTGGCGCACCTCCGGCACGTCGGCGCCCTCCGGCGCCTTGTCGCTGGCCTTGTCCAGCTGGAGGTCGTCGCCGTGGCCGCCCAGCTCGGCAATTTCGTACTTCTCGTCCATGAAGCTCAGCTCGTCGTCGTCGCGCAAGCTGCTCGCGCTGGAGAGGATCACACTGCTGGCCTTCTTCTCCAGCTGGTTGGTGAGCCGGGCATATCGGATCTGCAGGTTGCGCAGCCACGTAGCATCCGACCAGTGATACCAGCTGAGCAGAAAGACGACCAGTATGAAGAACAGATTGGCGCTAATGGCTGCAAGTCGTGGAGGAATTAAAGCCAATTGAGCCATGTCGCTAGAGGTATCAGGCAGCCGCACTCACCCACTATGGCCGACAGGATGGGCCAGTTGAACATGATGTACCGCAGACCAGTAAAATCCGCCTCGATGTGCAGCGTCACCGTGTAGAACTGAATCTTCTGCGACTGGATCTCCACGTAGACATCTGTGATGGGGTGCTGGCGCTCCTCCAGGTAGCGCGAGAAGATCTCGACGGGCACCTTCTGGAACTCCTCCTTCCAGCCTAGCACATAGAGCGGACTCAGCGCCCACGTGGATATCAGCCGGATCAGCGGCGAGCGATAGCGCATCATGGCCGAGCGGCACGAGTGGCCGCGCAGCATCGACTCATAGTCGCGCATCTCGGCGCAGACCATGAACATGCCCAGCTCCAGGTTCTGCGGCGACTCCGGCATATCGATGTTCACGATGACCTTGTACGCCTGGCCCACCATCAGCAGCTGTTGCTTCTTGGTCAGCGAGACGTGGGCGTGGGGAAAGGTGCAGGGCGTGCTCGTCTCCAGGCAGGTTCTGCAATGTGAATCATTTAGAGAGAGAGTGAGAGGGGTAGCCATGGAGGATACCCACTTGAACTGCATGTGGACGGGGCGCGTGTGCGAGATGGGCGGCATGTAGACATAGTAGAAGGCGGCATAGAAGAAGACGGCCAGCCAGATAATCAGGACGACGGCGAAGGCGATGAGGCCCAGGCGCAGCACCAGCTCCCTAATGGTGTCCACCTTCTCGTCCGCCTTGCTGCGGAAGCGATCGTAGACGTTGAGCGTCAGGTTGAGCGCCGGCCGCACCAAGAAGCGCCGGCCCAGGCCAAGCGGATCGAAGCAGAATATGATAAAGCGCAGCAGGAAATTCATGGCTGGCGCGCGATCTTTGATCCGGCTGCGTAGATATCGAAGTAGCACAACAAACGTTAATGGGCTTGCCCGCTTATCGGCGTTTATGGGGCGGTTCAAACTTTGGCCGCAGCACGGCGACCATAATCAGCTGTTAACGACCCGCGAGCGACTGAATCATTCACGTGCACACAAATAGTGGTTTCTTAGTTGAACCAGTTCCGCGGTGAACCAAACAAAACTAATTGGCGCAAGCAGCAAATGCAATTGCATATAAAAAGCAAGCGAAAAAAAATCACTAAATTAGCAACAAAATAATACTGTTAACTTATATTACTAAAAATTGTATTAAAATTAACTCTAATATTTAAAGTAGTTCACCTCTTGTTAACTATCGACAGCAGTTGAAGGCGAATTCAGCCAGCTGAACTTATCGATATATCGATATACATATACACACACTCAGTGTTTCGATTATTAGTGTGTAAGCCTGAGATAACATCTTTTTAGGAAAAACATAAACAAAATAAATGAAAAACATGTCAGTCGAGTAACTAATGTAATACAGGCAACAATGTCTGTGCAATAAGTGTGCAACCGTCAGCCAGACAACGAACAATGAGTAATTATAGATACCACGGCCATGGCAGTGGCGGAGGCGGCGGTGGTGGTGGAGGAGGAGGAGGCGGCGGTGGGGGCGGCTACTATGGCATTGAGGTGCGCGACATGCATCAGCGTATCTCGTATCCGCATCACTTCACGTTCGTGAGCTCCTGCGTGAAGTACATGATATTCATATTGAACTTCATGTTCTGGCTGTTCGGGGGCCTGCTCCTGGGCATCGGCGTCTACGCGTTCAAGATCAAGTGGGAGGAGTCGAACGGCTGGGTGAAGCTGGAGAACATCTACGATGTCATACTGAACATATCGCTGGTGATGATCATCACCGGCATCGTCATCTTCGTGGTCAGCTTCGCCGGCTGCCTGGGTGCACTGCGAGAAAATACGTGTCTGCTCAAGTTCTACTCGCTGTGCCTGCTCATATTCTTCCTCATGGAAATGGCCATAGGTGGGTCGCTCTCATTGAGTTGCAGCAATGTGTATATATAATTGTCAATTCCTATTTGCAGCCATCATTTGCTTTGTGTTTCCACAAAACATGAACTCCTTCCTCGAGGATCAGTTTACGGACAAGATCATCCACTCGTATCGCGACGATCCGGACTTGCAGAACTTCATTGACTTCGCCCAGAAGGAGTTCCAGTGCTGCGGCCTGAGCAACGCCGGCTACCAGGATTGGAGCAAGAACGAGTACTTCAACTGCTCCTCGCCCTCGGTGGAGAAGTGCGGCGTGCCCTACAGCTGCTGCATCAATGCGACGGACATCAGCACCGGCCTGGTCAACATCATGTGCGGCTACGGCGTCCAGGAGCACTCGGTGGCGGCGGCCAGCAAACTGATTTGGACCAGCGGCTGCATTGAGGTCGTGCGCGTCTGGGCCGAACGGAATCTCTATACCATTGCGGGCATTGCCTTGGGCGTGGCGCTGGTTCAATTGCTGGTCATCTACCTGGCCAAGACGCTGGAGGGCCAAATCGACTTACAAAAGTCGCGCTGGGCAGCCTAAGGCCCACTCATCTCAGGCAACAGCCCCGTCTATCCATACGCCCCCCACTTAGTCATAGTTGGCCAATCGAGCTCCAGTGCAGCTATCTCGAGATTAGTCCAATATTATTCTGATATAGATATTTATAGCATGTAACGCCGACACCTTTTTGTCCTCGTCTCTCGAGTATTTGGGAAACAACAAATCATATTTATGCGTGAGATCGTAGCTCATTAGTTTTATGACCGTCTTTTAACTGTCGAAATTCTTGTGAAAGTCTGCAATTGGTTAGAACCGAAGGACCAATCTAGCTTTAGTATTACCCTATACGACAATATGTATATAGGCATATATATATATATACATATATATACCATAAGAGAGTCAAGTCAATGTATCAAAACTCTATTTTGTACGATGAGATTGCATTTTGTTAGACCTAAGCCAGTTGACTTCGGAAAAGTCGAAGCTTCAAAGCCCCTGCAAAGTCTGGGTAGAACAGAATAGTTCTATAGCAACAAATACAGCAATATTCTTCAATATTTATATCTGAAATCGGAAGCGCGCTCTGCAGGGGCATAGAAATATTTTTCATTATACGTAGATTATACCACATATTTATAAGTTAAAATTTAAATAAAAGTAGATTTTTTATACATGGATTGTCTAATTAATGTTAAAGCATTTCCCAAAGATATATTATATCTATATCTGTTTGGTTTTTCTCTTTTAATTTGAGTTCGAGAGATATTGTATGATAAACGATTTTTAGGATTTTCAAGAAGTTACTCGAATAAGCTTCGATTAATACTAATATCAAATAGAGATATAATCCTTAGTTCAAGGAAAGATCCTTCAATGAGGGTATGTCTCAACAATGTATCTCAAATCCTCTATTAAATTTCTTAAAGTTAAGGTCCAAGAATCCCATCCATACAATCACGAATAGATCTCTCAGCCTAAGTTCAAGATCAAGGATTATAGATCTCTTCTTGAGGAATAATCTCATTGAAGGAGTTTTCCTTGAGGCATTAAAGAACTCGAACGTTCCTTAAAAGAGATTATTCCTCATGAAGAGATATCTAATCCTTGATTAAATTTCTTTAATGGCTCAAGTATAGCTCCTTCAATGAGGGTATGTCTCAACAATGTATCTCAAATCCTCTATTAAATTTCTTAAAGTTAAAGTCCAAGAATCCCTCCCATACAATCAGGAATAGATCTCTCAGCCCTTGTTTAGTTTAGCTTAACTTCTTTAATGACTCGAGGAAAGATCCTTCAATGAGATTATTCCTCAACAAGAGAGTTCCCCGAATCCCCTCCCATACCCTCAGCAATAGATCTCTCAGCCTCAGTTCAACTTCTTCAAATCCTCAAATTAAGCTTCTCCAATGAGATTATTCCTTAATATCTGATCTTCAGTTCAACTTCTTCAATGGCTTAGAGATTTCTAATCCTTCCTACAATTTTATTATTGCCTCAAGGAAAGATCCCTCAATGGTATTATTCCTCAAGAAGAGAAATTCAATCATTAAATACTTTGCTTTAATGCGTCAAATAGAGCTCCTTCAATGAGGGTATGTCTCAGCAATAGATCTCTAATCCTCTATTAAATGAGGGTATGTTTAGCAATAGGACTCTAATCCTCCATTAAATTTCTTAAAGTACAGGTCCTTGAAATCCCTCTCATACCCTCAGCAATAGATCTCTGTTCCTTAGTTCAACTGATTTAATGCCTCAAGGAATGTTTCTTCAATGAGATTATTCCTTAGCAAAAGACCTCTAATCCTTACTTCAACTTCCTTGCACTCTCAAATACAGCTCCGTAAATACCCTCCCATACCCTCAACAATATACCTTTTATCTTCAGCTCAACTTCTTCAATGCCTTAGAGATTTCCAATCCTTCATTAAATTTCATTATTGCCTCAAGGAGAGATCCTTCAATGAGATTATTCCTTAACAAGAGATCTCCAATCCTTAATTAAATTTTTTTAATGTCTCAAATAAAGTTGCTTGAATCCTCTCCCACATCATCAATATATCTCTAGTCCTTCATTAAATTTCTTTAATGCCTCGAGTAGAGCTCCTTGAATCCGCTCCGAAGCCGTCAACAATAGATCTCTCATCCTTAGTTCAACTTCTTTTATGCCTCAAGGAACGATTCTTAAATGAGTTCATTTTCATTTAAATTTCTTCACTGTCTCCCTGAATCCCCTCCCACACCATTAGCAACAAACACTTGTCTAGATTTGGAACTTTTTCTCGCAAATTTATTTGAAGTAATAAAAAAAAAAAGAAAATGAAAAAAAACAATAAGAAAGAAGGAATTTGAAGAAGGTCGTTGAAAGGAAATAAATATTGCGAACAGATTTCAGAACAGTTGCTGTAGGTGACGGTGACTTAACGAGGTTTGTTCTATTTACAGGCGTCCACTCGCAGCGGCCTTAGAAGCTGCGCGGCTGCGAGCCAAAGCCGAGGCCGACGCCCCGCATCGTGTGGGTAGCGGCGCGCGCCACCTCGTACTGCTGCTCCATGTTGGAGAACATGCGCTGGCGCAGCTGCACGTCGGTCGGCACGGATGCCCCACCATTGCTGCTGCCGCTGCTGTTGCTGCATGCTGGGTCAGTCGTTGCATCCGCCTGGCCCGTGGCGCCCGCGTTGCTGTCATTGTTTTGGTTGTTGTTGTTGCTGCAGCTGCTGCTGCTGTTGTTGGCGGCGGCGTCGCCGCTGCTGTTGCTGCCGGGATTCACACTGTTGCTGGGATTCTTGATGCCCATGAGGCGCATGAACTTGGAGGCCACCTTGCCGTCGGAGTCCTGGGAGAAGTGCGCGTTGCCCCACTTGTTGGCCGAGTCCTCGTTCTTCTTGGAGCCCCAGAGCAGCTTGCGCTTCTGCTGCTGCTCGGCGTAGCGATTGGCATTGATGATGCCGGGATTATAGTACTTGGGCAGCTGCACAGCGGCCGGCTGTGCCTCGACTAGCACGCTGGACGGCGTATTCAGCTCCAGCGACATCAGCGACGGTATCTTCGGCGCATAGTTGGGCGTGGGCAGCAGACCGCCGCCGGGCACACCGCACGCAACGGGCATGGTGGCACCCACTGCTGCTCCCACGCCGGACGAGCCGGCAGCCACGAATGGCATGACATGGCCCGGCGGCTTGCCCAGCAGCCCCGACGAGGGATAGAGGGATTTCAGCAACGGCTCGCTGGACTTGCGGGCTGGCGGCGATCTGGAACGGCTGCTGGAATCGTGCGAGGTGCGCCGGCGATATTTGCGTGAGGCCTGCGACGCGCCATGACGCCGCCGACTGCTGTCCACGGGCGAGCGTGTGCGGGAGCGAGATCTCGAGCGTGAGCGAGACCGACGACGGCCGCGCTCATCGTAGGAGCGACGCTGCTGCGCCTGCTGCTGCTGCTGCTGTGACTGAGATTTGTAGCGCGCCTCCTTGCCCTGATGCCGCGACGAAGCTCTATCCCTGTCTCTGTCCCGGCCGCTGCCGCTGCCATGACGACGCTCCTCACGCTCGCGCTCGCGTTCGCGCTCCCTCTCGCGCTTATAGTCGCTGTCCTTGTTGCTATCTTTGGTGCGATGATGCCGCTCACTCTGCAAACGAAAGGGGAAATGTTTAAAGACGGTATACCAATGACAGAGATCAGAGCGAGACAGATGTGGCATGGATTTGAAAGAGAGGGCAAGAGTGCTGGCAATTCAGCACGACATATTCAACTATTCAGCAGTTATGAATGAGAAGTTAGGGAAAGGATCTGGCACTCTCTCTCTCTCTCTCACTCTGCTCGCCTCAATGTTTCCTTGCTCTCACCTTGCTGTATTCCTTGTCGCGCTCCTTGTCCCTGCTGCGCTCCGTGCCGCGCTGTCTGCCACGCGCATCCTGCAACGAAAAGACGCATGCAGCACAAAGTCGAGTTAATGCAAGCACATACTCAGGATCAACTAAGCAAGTTGAAAATTTTAAATTAAATTCATTTTTTTTGGAATTTTTTCTTTTCTTTCTTTTTTTTTTTTTTTGATAACAAAACAGAATGGAACGAAAAGTGAACGGAAAATTGGTTAATAAGTCGCTGTTGCTGTTAACGAGAGTAACCGAAATAAGATTTAGTTGCATCGGCTCCGGATCTGGGACTGCGGACAGCGGAGAGCCTGCAAAAGAATTTGTTTGGAATTTCTCCTCGCCTCGCCTCGCCTCGCCGTCGACTCGCCGTGTGTGTTGATTAAATGCTAAGTATTTGTGTTTTTTGGTTTTGTTATTATTGATTTGTTGCAATACTCACATTGGGTGCGTCTCGATCATCGTTCGCTCTTGGTCGCAAACCTTGCGGTCAGAGTGTGTGTTCAAGGAGTTAAAGGAGTGGGACACAAACCCTGTTGGGCGCGTTGGAACAACTCTAATAACTCTAAAACAGTCACGATCACAGTTTATCGATTGTCGGTTATCGGTTATCGGTTAACGGTTAACGTATTAACGGTCGAGCAGTTCGTTTACAGTTATTAGTTCAACTAATGCAGGGCTTTTTTTTTGTTTGTTTTTTTTTAGCTAAGTCCAGGTCCCGGTCGAGACTATTATTTGTTTGTTTCTTTAAGTTTTTTCATTTCGATTTTGTTTTTGGTTTTTGGTTTTTTTTTTTACATAATAATAACAATAATAAAATGGTATATTTTAGTCATATATAAATATAAAAGTTTGCATAAATGTTTTATCTTAAATATGTAATATTAAACAAAATACGAATAAAAATTAGAATCGAAAATCATATATATTGAAATATATATGTATAGATGCTAAGAGAGTTTTTACAACAACCTTGACTCCAACACCAACCATACACATACACACACACAGATGTTAGGGGAGATAGGATTTTGTTGGGGGCAAGCGGACAAATCAAATTAGACATCGGACAAGGTGGGAAACTCGGAAGAGGACATTAAACCATAAATCAAGGCTCTTTGCTAATAATATTAGACATAAATCATATTTAAATACATAAAGGGAAATAACATTTAATGCATTTGAAAGTTGAAACAAATTAACTATGAACTACGCGCCGCACATAAATACTTAAGACTGTGGCTCGTATTTAATATATATTAAAATTTTATATATATATATATATATTAAAATTTTATTTATATATATTAAATTATATATATATATATAGCGTTCAAGTCTCTCTAATGGTCAAGTTAAATTAGTCTGGAGAGGTTTACACATGCAAAATTCCAAGTCGAATGATCTAATCTGTATATAGTTTAGGGCATCTGCCACGAATCTCTCATTCTCTCTCTGTCTTTTAAATACATTTTTTATAAAGCCTTCATATACTTTATGGCGTCTGTCATGCCTCTCTCTCTCTCTCTTTTTCTCTCTTTTACATACATTTTACATTTTTATAAGACCAATGTATCCTAAATTCCCATTTCACTTTGGGTTCACTTTATAAAAATCAATTTTTATACCCTAAGTCCATTCAAAATGGGAAATCAGCGTATAATGGTTTTGTTTTTATATGAATTGATTGAATAAATTGATAATTGATTGTTCATGTTTATAGTATATAGTATATATATAGTTTAGTAGCATCATATGGAAAACATCACATACTCTTCATATATATTCGTATACACATTACTAAAATGTGTCGTATATAATGTGAACTATACCTAGGCCACGAAAGTTTCATGATTTAATTTATTTGAATGAGGATCTTAAGTTTATTTATAATATATAAGTGAAATCTCAATCTCCTAATCGAACTATAAAATGTTAAGCTGAAACCAATATCTGGGATTTGTGGATGTAAGTCCACTTCTTGAATACGAAACTCAGAAGTCTAAAAAAACTAAATATATACAGCTATGTTCAATAGAATGATAGTGCTCTGAATGCACTGAAAGCACTGAATGTTGGACATCACAATTTAGTGATAAACACAATATTTTTGACAAAATTTGATGCAATTATTAAGTTTAACATCTATTCTTATTAATTAGATGCTTTTTTGTTACAAACTAAGGACATGTGAACTTCAGGGCCTGAGAAGGAGAAAACTCCCGAAAAAATGAGAAAAAATTTATATAATATATAAATTTTTTGACTTTCCTATAGTTTTAAAAACTTTTTTAGATCTCTGCATAGTTTGGTTCTCCAAAAACACTATATTATAAATAGATAAGTTTGAAAGATTTGAAGGCAATCAGAACTTAAGCAGAGAATAATCATATAATTATGATTACATTATATCATAATTATTAAGAGCTCAAATAGCTTCGTTTAAGCTTAAGAACTAACAGACCCGAGACATATTAAGTGGAATAATTATATTATATCATAATTATTACGAGCTCAACTAGCTTCGTTAATGAAGAAGAACTAACAGATCCGCGGACTCATAGAGTAGGATATGCTGCACACTTATGTGCTGAAAAAATTCATTCTAGATGAGCCAATCTATAGATTGCTTATGGAGTTAGTGATCTAATATCACAAGAAATCTGGATGCTCAGGTTCATTCAAAATAAGCCAATCTATAGATTGCTTATAGAGTTACTGATCTAATATAACACAATATTTGCATGCTCAGATTTAATGGCATGTGCCTTACATAATCAGGGATCTAATATAACAGAAGTTTTCCTAACTTTAGCATTATATAGTAAGTGAACTGATATAAAAACCTATATCTTATACAATGAGCAAAGTCATATAAAAAGAAATTCCTATGCTTATGCTACATCATTCTATATCTAAATCAAATCATGTACAAATTTTCCACACTCTCCCAACTATTTCACCCAACTCATCTCATCGTACCCCACTTTTGCAATAGCAAAATCGATGCGAACCAATACATGCAACTCTAGATTGTGGCAAATTCCATAAAGTCTCATTAAATACATTCACGCCTTAAATTTGTATGTGCGGCATATTTGGCTACGTATTTCTATATGGCGATAAAAAGAAAAGTTTACCTCATCGTTGTTGTTGCTGCTGCTGTTGTTGTTGTTGTTGTGGCGACTGCTGCGGCTTCTGTGATGATGACGACGATGATGATGATGGCCATGGCGTCCGCTGGCAGCCACTTGATGATCTTTAACCGCCTTTGAGGTTGCTGCTGCTGTTGTTGTCTTCGACTTGTCTACGGCGTCGTCGGCGGTGGCGCTGCTGTCGCTGCCGCTGCTGGCGCTTTGACTGCTCGAGCGTCGACGCTGGCGCCGCAGCTGACGCTCTTTGCTTTTGTTCCTAGACTTGTGGGGCTTTTCAGCGGCCAATACAGATGAGGTTGTAGTCGCTGCAGCTGTTGTTGTTGTTGTTGTTGCTAATGCTTCTGCTGATTCTGCAGTTGTTGTTGTTGTTGTTGATGTTGCCTCCATCAATGTTGTTGTTGACGATGATGTCGAAGTTACAACGGGCGACGAGCTGCGCCTGCTGCTAGCAGCAGCAGCTGCTGATGGCGACGACGGCTGTGGTGGTGCCTAGGGGAATGGTTCAACTATTCAGAAACAGCAAATTCGCATTATTTAACTAAAGCACTAGGCACAACTACAATAAAAGATACAGGTGGGGGGGAGGGGGGAATGGTGGAGCATGGGCGGCGGGAAGAGTCTTGATTGGGGTTTTGGTGTGTGTTGTTGATTGCCCGCCATACGCATTTCAACACAATTTTTGGCTTATATTATATATACACACACACACATGCATGCATATACACACACGCACACACACTCACGCATCGCAGAGGCATGCACGCCACGGCAAAATGTATACACAAAAAAAATACTCATTTGACATTTGGTTTTTTTTTTCTTTGATGTATTTACCCTTATCTCGTCGCCGGCATCCTCCTCGTGCTCATCCTCGCTGCTGTAGTTCACCAGCGCCTCCATTTTGCCGAATCGTTGCAGTTAATGTCAGCGCTCGCAATGTTTTATACACTTGAATATTAAAATCAATAAATCTATTCCGCTGCTGTTGCAATCTTCTCTTTTTCCTTCTGACAGACGAGAGACGACAGACGACGGCCAACCGATACACTCGAATGCCAATCGCTGGCAATCGCTTGTCGATTATCGCTGTGTGAAGTGCGTATGATGGTAATATATCGATATCGATTTATAATTCTATTGTTGTTCTATTTTACTATTACTTGTCCATACTATAAAAAGCAAATATTCCAAATACTGTATTGCTTTCCTTTTTGTTTTTGTTTTAAATGATTGAAAACAGTAAACAAAATGATTTTAGTCTCCAAACGATGCTTATCCAGGGCTGCCACATGACAGTCGAACAGCTGTGCTGAAAAAATGTATGCTACTGCAGCCCTGCATTAGGCGCGCAAATTTAAAAGCCTTCGCTTAAGCACTGGGTAAACAAGAATTTGTTGTTTTTTTAATGGTGTCTTATGTCACCTGTCCACTTACAAGTGTTAACCACGTATACCCGATATTGATTTATACCCAATGGCTCTCAAACTGTAATGAGATAAGTTCTGTAAGGTTGCGGGGCTTTGTTATTGTTGTTTGTTTACATGTTTTCCATTATTTTTTTTTACAATTTTGTTTACGCACGATTCTTTTTTGGCTAACGTGCCGGCTTGAACGTCGCCGAAGTTACAAATTACCCTTATTTTCGTGAAGAGATAAAGCGAAACGCATTTTCACCTAAAAATAGCCATAAATTTACAAAAGCGCTGGCCGAAGGGCCGCCACCGAAGCGGCGAATTGCTGTTTACCACTTAGCACTTGACCAGAGTGCGCGGGGGGAAGGGGTAATCAGCACATAAGCACATGGCACAGTGAATGCTCCACATAATGAATGATTAAGAGTTGCGTTGATGCGTATAACAATAACATACGATATGATATGTGTATCGTAACACATATGTATGCAGCTAATGTATCGTAAATTTTATTTTATCGTTTAATTATTGAAATGCATATTATATAAGTGTTACAAAATATCGAGTTCATCTCGGCATGCGTGCACTGTAGGCAGCAAGCAGCGCTGCCGCCATGCTGCGCCCTTCTGGTGTGGATTACAGCTAAAGTAACACCACTAACACACTTACGCGAGTAAACACAAAGAAAGAGCAAAAAAGAGACAGAGTGAGGTAGAGAGGAGCGACACATGCTATATACAGTTGTATGTTTGCATGTGCTTTTGTGCATCGCTTTATGCGGCTGTTTGAGATGTTTTGATTTTTCTTTTGGCTTTTGTTTGAGCTGCTGCCGCTGCTGCTGCTGCGCAAGGTCAATTGAAGTTTGCATAATGATAACCGTTAGCCGATCGGTTTTTAGTTCTACTAATTCACTCGCTAATTATGCAAAATGTGTCTTGCTTGAAACTCGGACTTGGTTCACTGCAAAAAAAAAAGCGAATCTTGAACTTTGCCAACATAAAGCGAACGGCAAACAAAATGAAACAAAAACAAAAGGCAAAACAGATACAAATAAATTAAAAACTTTGTTTACCAGTTTGACTTCTTATTTACCCAATTCATCGAAGCTATTTCCAAATCTGTTTGTGACTTTTTTTCAGCGAGGGTCGTCAAGTGAGTTTGGCAAAGGCTTTGAATGCATTTTTGAAATATAGCTATTAATTTTATATATTAATGAATAGTTAATACACATACTTATAGCTTAACGCAATCAGCTCCCCATAGTTGTATAGTAAAAAATAAGACTTTTTTAATTTTTTCCCACACATTGTTAGAACAGTTGAGAACATTCTAAGCCACGTGCTAAACTAAGTCAACAACTTGCGAAACGACCCTCGTTAATTGTGTGTTTGCTTTGAGGCCTAATCTTTACACACAAAGCGCCCGCACTTTCAAATTAATGATGGACGAAATGTCCGTTGCCGTTGCCGTTGTTTTTGTTTTTATTTTTGGTATTTATTTTTTTTTATCAATTGTAACAGCAATAAACAAAAAAAAATTATAAATGAAAAATAGCACAAGCAGCACGCTGATAAGCCGTCAGATTTCGGCTGTCCATGAATTACTGTAAATATACATACACACACACATACATATATAAAAAATGCAGGCACACACACACACGCACACGTTTGGTTATGTATGTGTGCGTATTAATGGCAGCACTTCGACTTGAACCTACGACAACGAAAAAGGATACGTTGCATGCCGCACGTAGACTTTGTGAAACTGTGGCAACGCCACCAAACACACACACACACACACTCATAGATCAAGCAAGCACACACGCATTCATATGCACTCACGCACACACACACACACACGCTTAATTTTGTGTCATTTTATGTTAAACGGCAGCATTACAAAAAAAAAAACGTCTTCGTATTATGTATGTGTGTGTGTATGCACATATAAAGCATCTCGTGCTCTCTGATAACGGTGCTGACGTGCCAAAATCCGCATACTCTCCCATGTTGCATGGAAATTATCGCTCAATGCGAATGCAGAGCGCAGTCTTAATGAAATCGAAATTGTTGTTGTTGTTGTTGGGGAGGAGGAGTCGGCGTCGGCAGACGACACTGAGGCACAACACGTACGCCAAAAGCTAAATGGCGTTGCGGAAATCTCAAACAGACGAAAAAGAAAACCTTGACAAAAGCGCCAAACGGTTAAGCAGCGCAAAAAAGAAAAAAAAAAAACAACAAGCAACACCAAAAAAAAAAACAACAACAGATGTTAAATCAAAAGACAGAACGAAAACAGAAACTGAACTTCTAAACAGTGTGTGTGTGTGTATGCTTGTATTTATGTATGTGTGTGTGTGTTGAGCTCTCGCCATGCTTCAACGACCAAAAAAGCGATTACATTTACAATTACAATTACATATGTCGCGTGTATGTTCAGCTACATACATACATACACATATATGTATGTATGTATAATCATGTTGAGACAATACTTTGCCATTTAATAAGCCGGTCGCAGATCAACAAATGAGACACACATACATATGTAAATATGCAAATGTACATATGCATAAACAGTGTGCCACTAAAGTCACCGCACCTCTCTATATATTTTCACTAATTACGCTGTAACCTCGTCAAATATTAAAATTAAAAAAAAAAAAAAACAAATTAAACTATTATTACTATTTAAATAATATTGTATAGCAAATAGATTGATTTATCCAACCCCATCAAAACTTTTAATTAAACAATTATGTCGCAGTTACATAGCGAGTACGCTGACTTTGGTGTCACAGTGTGCGTATGAAAACAAACACACACTTCTTACACCAAAGCCCGCCATCTTTTATTTCCATCAGCTGTTACTTAACATGCAGATGTGATACGTAATTACGCACTTCTGTTTCTGTCTTTTTTTGGCAATTCCAGACTTACGCCTGTGACGTAAATGCAGGTATTCTGATCACGAAAAGCCATTTCGGCTCAAATGCCATAAATCGAATAGAGAAAATGTGTCCATAAAACATTAGCTGATTTGCAAATGGAAAAACTTTTACCATGTAATCGAATATTCTCAGCATACAAAGTTTAACGTAAACAACGACGTGTGCCCAGGCCGGCGAGAGCGTAATTCAATTAGGCGTTCACACCTACACACATGCATGTGCATGTATGTGTGCATATGTGCATATTGCAAGGCAACTGAAGCATTCGTTCTCCTTAACCTGTTGTCGCTTCATGTAAATCGCTTGCATTCGCCGGCGCTTAAAACGTTACGTGACGTTTTGGAAGTCAGCCGAAGCCGCTGTCGCTGCTGCTGCCGCTGCCGCCACCGCTGCCGATGCGCGCGTTGTTCTTCTACACGTTCACATGCAGAGACACACACACAGAGAGAGACGTGCAGACAGCAAAGACACTAATACTTTGAATGAAGCCAGGGTGCAATGCACTGCCACCAAACAACGGCAAGAAGACATACATATGTATGTATGTCTGTATGCACATACATTAAAGACGCTGCTGGAGGCTGCTTGCAGGCTATAACTTGTTGCACATTTGCTAGTTTGGCAAATCAAATATCTGTGTGTGTGTGTGTGTGTGCATAGACATACATACATACAGTGCATATACATACATACATACATACATATGTCTGCATGCACATCAGCTGATGCCCAACAGCTGATCAGATTTGTGAGCTCTTCTACCAGCACTTCCTCCATCTCCTCTTTTGCTTCATTTGTTTACTGTTTACGGTTTTTTTTTTTTGCGTTGTAGCAGGATCGCTGGAATTTGGGGTGAGCAAAACGACGAAATTATATAACACAAGCACACGCAAATGTGTGCGTGCGTGTGCGTGTGGTAAATATTCACGCTTGTGTGTGTGAGGCAATGAAGTAGAAGTAGAACAGAAAAACAGAAAACTCGCTCGACCATTCGCTCGCTGGCGCTTACATGCATGCGCGTGTGTGTGTGTATACATGCACATAAATATGCTTGTGTGTGTGTGCTTATGTCTGGCCCGTTCGCTCGACAAACAGTCTGTCTGTCGCATCGACCTCAATATGTAAGTTTTCGTTTACTTTATCAATAAGCATACAAACTACCGTAAATTTACATGCATGCACACACACACATACATACACAGAAATGCAGGCATTAGTTAAATTTCTCTTTATTCAATTGCCCAAGACATTTCTAGACCGAAATTTGTAATATGTATAGTTAAAGGTTTGAGAGTCACTGACCGGCCTGTAACATCTGTTGACAGTGTGTGTGTGTGTGTGTTGTTTTTCTGGTAACATCGCTGCTGCTGCTGCTGCTGCCCTTCTATGTGCCCACACTCCCAACTTTACACACACACACAGCGCTCTTACACGCAAGCACGCATACACGCACACAGCCAAAGCCGCTGCTGGTACAGCGTCGCCGTCGCCGTCGCCGTCGTCGTCGCCGTTGTTTTCATTTCTTTTCGCCGCAGCAGTCGCTGTCAAAACGAATTTGAACGTGCCAGCGAACGGTCGTGTTGAGCGGAAAGAAATCGAAGAAGTTCAAAGAAGAAGAAGAAGTCGAGGAGGCGAAAAGTGTAATACGCAAAAGCAAATAAAAGTGCAGAACTATTTTTTTTTTCTTACAAACATTTACGGTGACTGTGAACCGGTTGTTAAATGCGCGCTGCAACTGCAACAATTGACTCTAAAACAACAACAACAACAAAAACAACAAGAGCAACAACAATACGTGCAGCAAAGCAGCGCCGTCAGCTTGCACATTTTTTTTCGCTTGCCTGATACAGGGACAACAACAACAACAGCAGCAAGCAGAAGAAGAAGAAGCAGAGCAAAGCAAAGCCAGATAAAAAGAGAGTTTACCGTTAAGTTGGGATCGATATACCAGCTAAACCAACAACAACAACTACAAACATGGCCCTCTCCATTGTGAGCCGCAGTCTATTGCGTACTTCGAGAGAAATCCTGGAACGCAATATGGCCGCAACGGTGGGCGCACTGCAGCAGCAGCAGCCCCTGCCCCTTTCCACCTCTCCAACAAGCGATTGCAACAACAATGTAAGCGTTTGTATATCTCTCTCTCTCTCACTCTCCATGTGTGCGTGTGTGTGTGTGTGTGTTTGTATTAGTTAAATGAATTTATCAAAATGAGCGGATGAGCAAGCGAGAAGGGAAAGGGGCATCTGTGTTACAGTTACAACAAAATGAGGCCACCATGCGTGTGCGACAGAGATGGCAAGTGCAGTTTTGTAAGCGTGGCAGAGCCAAGCAGAAGCGAATTCAACTTATAATTATTACAGATCACTCTATATACTATATAAATTTAGAGTACCCCCCCACCCCCTTTTTTTACTACAACAATCAATACGCATTGCTGTCCAGGCACAAACAACAACAACAACGCAATTCGCCGCAACTCTCAAACCATCCCCAGAAAAAAAAAAAAGAAGTAAACTAGGGCGACGTCGGCGACGGCGAACTGCGCAAATTCTGCCCATGCGCAAAGCGCCAAATAACAATAACAAAAAGACAAAAACAAACAGTTAACGGTTGCTGCTGTTCATAGTTTACCTAGCGAAACGGAAATCGGTTGAGCCATTTAGCCGCGCCACAAACCCAGTGTATTGTGCTAGCCAGTGCATGCACCACTTGTGCGCTGCTCGCTTGGCATTCTCTACACTTTCGCCTTGTTCTGCTATTTGTGAGCTCGTTTTGGGCTCGATATATGTGCCCTAAGATTAATGATGTCATCGTAATTATCATAACGAGACCAGCTACAATATCCACTATCAACAAAAAAACGTTGTTGACAACTTGACAACTTTTGCAGCTTGTAATTAAAAAGCAGTAGAGAAAGAAGGGAAAGAAAAAAAAAACATAGAAACATTGCAGTTATCTCTAAGAAACAGATCCGAAAACTCATTAAAATGTTCGTCTTGTAATCAAGCATGTATCTCTGCCTCTGTGTGTGTGTGTGTGTGTAGAGTTGATCTGTCTTCAGTCTTCTGTCCTGCTCTGGCGCGCACACAAGGTCAAGGGAAGGCGAAATCATAGTTGGACATGCACTGTGCGCTGCGCCACGTGTAGACTTAAGCCGTCCTCACCAAACTCTCCAAACTCTCCAACAGCTTTAAGGGTCTCAGGGTCGTCGCTGTTGTTGAGCTGCCGTGGAAACCGGTCCACAACAAGAATCTAGAACTGACCTTAACAAAAACAAAAACAAAAACAAAACAAAACAATAACAATGTGTGCATATCGCATGTAATGTGTTTACATCTCTGCGTGTGTGTGTGTGTGAAGGGCGTGACGCAGCGTGAGCGCCAAAAAAAGCATTGTGTAACAGTTGGCTGTTAATGCAACAGTAAACAACATTAACAGAGTTGATTTATGTTGTTGTGTTTGGTTGCGAAATGGAGTGGGCAAGCAGTGTCAAGCAACAGCAAGCAGTTGTAATGCGCCAGTGACTCGCCAACTGTAGCGCAATGATAACTAATGGAATTTGTTTTTGTTTCTTTTCTCTTGCAGCGTCTGGTGGGCGCCGCCGCACATGGTGCATGGAGCCTGCTCTACCGTCCGCCCACTGCGCTGCAGTCGGTGCGCCAGTATTCAAAGAAAACCGCTGGCGCAGCCACGATGCGGCGCCAGGACAGCGATTCGGACTCCGATTCGGATGACGAGTTCGAGCGACGTCGCAGAAATGCCAATGTGAAGCATAGCGAACGGGTAAGCGCGACACGTGGCGAAAACGGGTTAACTAGCGGGTGCGTGTGTGAAACGGGTTTGAATGCTTTGGCTCAATGTCGAATTTTGAACTGGCGACGTCTGCGCCGCAGTCGAGGGCGACGCAGGCGCAGGCACGTAAGCAGTGCAAGGTTGTTGACTCGGCTAAGCGCGACTGTGTGTGCGCGAACACAAGCAGTGCAAGCAAGCAGTTAACATTTGGGCGGTTATATTTGAATTTGAAATTGAATTTAAAATTTAAATTAAAAATTTTTTTTTTTATTTTCCAGGGCGATTCTGCTTTCTGGCGCCGCAAAATGCGCACCCTGCACCGCATCATGGACGTCAATCACGATGGCGTCATCTCGTACGACGACTTCAAGCTGCTGGCGAAGCGCTTCAGCGATTTGGGCCACCTCTCCGACGAGGTGGCCGAGGAGTTCAACGAGGTGATCAGGCAGACCTGGGAGGAGCAGTTCGGCGAGATCACACCCTACAATCTGGTGACCGCCGAGCAGTTCCTCACCGATCTGCACCATCGACTGAACGACAAGAAGATGGCCAAGCGCATCGGACGCTTCCTGCCCTATTTGTTTAAGGTGAGAGCGGGAGCATGAAATGGGGAAATTCATATTAAGTAAATCTAATGTCCTTCCCCTTTGCAGGCCGTGGACTTTGATCACACCGGCCATCTGGATCTCGAACAATACAAGCTCTTCTTCCGCTGTCTGGGACTGTCCGAGGAGGACGCTGCCATTTCATTCGCTGTGATAGACAAGAATGGCGACGGCCAGGTGTCGCTCAAGGAGTTCGTCCACCTGGGTCGCCAGTACTTCCTCACCGAGGACGACACCAAAATATCAAAGATGTTCTGGGGTCCGCTGATCGCTGACCATTGACGCGTTGCAGTCACTGCTGTAGATCCAAATTCTGTTCGCGATGTAAACAACAACAACAACAACAACAACGAAGCCAAGCCAATGCTGCCAACAACAACAACAACAACGACGACTCCAACACGCGCGCAGACGGCGCGCGGCAGTTGGCCTTATCTACAGCATGTGGCGCTGCATAAACCGGGACCATTCACAAGGCTAACGACACGCGACACTAACAACAACAACGACAACAACTCTAACAACATCACCAGCATCAACTGCATCGACAGCAATCCCAGCATCATCCACCTGAACACCATTCGACACATGAGCATCTACGACTATCTGCGCCAGCATCTGCAGGCGGCGGGCAAGCGCCAGCGGCGCTGCTCGCAGACGGACAGCGACGAGGATGTGCCGCCGCCCTCGCCCAAGGTGCGCAAACACCAACACCACAACAACCATAACAACAACCATCACAACAACAACAACAATCACCATCAAGAGGGGCGGCAGTGGGAGTGGCAGCGCAGGCGGCACGAGAAGGGCCCCAATTCAAATATGCATAATTATGATATAAGATTTTTTTTCTATATTAACTCGCTTATACTATTCACCATGTCCTGCCGCCAGTACGAGGGCGAGGACCTCAAGCATTTTATCGTTAAGCACATCAGAGAGTTCGATCGGCTGCGCCGCAAGGCGCGCAAGCGCCGCAAGCGCAAAGCCAAGCCGGCGTCTTCGCTGCCCTTGTAGGAGCCAAGGCGGAGGCGCGGATGTTACCTAGGATTATACAATGTACTGCAAATGATATATATACACACAGGTCTGATCCTGATAAAAAAAAGAAGAAAATAATAAAAAAAAACCCTAAATTAACAGTCAGTGTAATTTATCTGCAAGGTAAAGCAAGTTGTAATTAAGCAACCTAACTGAACTTAAATGTAGAAATGTAGAAATTCACAGATCTTAAGTTGATGTTAAAAGTGTTGACAACATTTGACATTAGAAGTAAATTTTGTAATGAAGTTTATGTAGAGAGAAGATAAAAAATGCTAAGAAATTTAACTTGAGGATGTTTCTATATAATAAGATGCAAGCCGATTTGACCCAGTTAACAAGCAGACTAATTTTACAATCAGGTTTAAGAAGAGCTGACAATTTTGCAGTTTTTACAGCTTACTAGAAATAGAGTACACAAATTTATCAATGTTATGTCAAGCGGTGACTACAAGATTAATTTTAACATGAGCATAAATCCTAACATGAAGTTAGATAAGCTTAGCAAGTAATCAACTTGATAAATTTTACATGAGAATCATTTTAAAATCAAAGTTAAGAGGATTAACATGAGGACACTTTTTACAATCAAACTACAATCAAATCATATGAATATATATATTTACATATATATATACTTATAATTATATAGATATAAATGAGAGTGCTCGACTAGCAGATAGCCTAACCCAGTCGTGTTTTTTTTTTGTTAACTTTTCTATGTAATCTAAATCACATATTTATAGATTTATAAATGTCTGATTTGATTATTCAATAAATTTGGTAATAAATCAAATTATGATTTTTTTTTGAAGGAATGAATAGCTAAGAATAGACATTTATATATATTGAATAATATATTATAAATGTGGTATTAGATAGATTATAGTGAATATATATTAGACGTAAAATACGTGGTATTAAATAGATTCGAGATATTATATATTAGAATTTGGTATTAGATAGATGATAGAGATATAGAGAAACGAGAAAATTGAAGTTGGGCTAAGTGAAGAGATAATTGGAATTTGATTTGTACAGAACAAAGCGTAAAGATAAAGAGAGGCAGAGACGTCCAAGCCAATGCATAGAGAATAGAGGCGGCAGATAAGAATTTCGAGAATCGCATAGATAGGCGAGAGCAACAGGCTTTTTGAGAATTACAGAAAGGCGATAGAGAAAAGTCTCTTGGATCTTGAGTCGCTTGAATCTGGCTTTGAAACAGATCGTATAGAAGGACGATGATGTTAGACGAAGACGTTGGCTTCTGATGAGAATCGCAACAAGCTTTGTGAGAATGACATAGAAAGGCGATTGAGAAAAGTTTCTTGGCTTTGAATCAGAATCGTATATAAGGGCGAATAATGTTAGCTTCAGGTGAGAATTGAATAGAGAGGCAATTAAAATAAGTCTATTCCCATCTTCAATTGAGAATCGCATAGAGAGCTGATTGAAGAGAGCAGACATTTGGCATTAGATCGGAATTTACTAGAGAAGTGATTGATTTGAGCTTCAGATGAGAGTCGTGAGAGGGATAAATAGACAGAGAGCGAGAAAGAGAGAGAGAGAGAGAGCGAGAGAAAGAGAGAGAAGGAGCGAGTGAGTGAGAGAGAGACAGAGAGCGAGAATAAGAGAGTGATCGAAAGAGAGGGAGAGAGACGCTTTGAGAGAGACGCTTTGAAAGGCTCAACTCTTGGCTTAAGACGAGAATTGTGAGAATTGCATAGAGAAGCGTTGAGAAACGAATAGGCTGCTGGCTGCAGCTGAAAAGAGAAAGAATTACATAGAGATACGATGGGAAAAGGAAAACGCTCGATGAGAGTCACATAGTACGGCGATTGCAAAACTATAATAATCATGAGAATTGCATGGAGAGGTGATTGAAAAAAGCAGCAAAAAGCAGATCTTTGACTTGAGATGAGAAGCACATAGAGCGGTGATTGGCTTTAGCTGCAAATCTGAATCGTTAAGCGAATTATTCTTTGACTTCAGATGAAACTTGGAAATTGTTAAACTTTTATAGATCTGAATGATTTTTGATGTGATCAACAAGGTTTAGGAATTCAAACTCAAGATCTAAATATTTGTAGAGTATTTTTTCTCTTTCAGTGTAACATTGAATTACATTCCATATTATTTAACTTTATTTAAGGCTTTTTGCAATTGCAAGCTGAGCCTGAACCTCGAAGTGAACTAGAAAAAAGAATTTGTATTTTGTCGCTTTTCACTTCTAATCCTGCAGCTGGACAGACGCGTAGTTCCGCTTGGCCTCAGTCTCGGTCTGCCTGATTATCAGTGCCCCCTCTCCCTCTCTCATTCTCTCACTCTTTACCCAAAAAAACAACGCAAATTGCATGCAAATGGCGCCACTTCCACCTGCCGCCCCCCCCTCCGCCCATGGCCACGCCCACGGCGACCGCAGCAGCAGCTGCCCACATATCATTATGTAAGCGCTGTAAAAACACAAAAAAAGGAGAGAAAGGATTTGCGATATCAACTGAAAAGTGTTTAGCCTCAAAAAAGAGAGAGAAAGAGAGAGAGAAGGGGAGAGAGAGAGAGGGAGAGAAAAGGCAAATAAAAAATGTGTCGCGCGTAAATCTCGGCGTAGACAGCGACTTACCCTGGGCCAGCCTGCCCAGACCGTGGCTCATTATGCACATTTGTTGCCCGGCCACGCCCCCTTCTCCCCCCGCCTCCCCCCCTCTCATGCAGCTAATAATTTTAATGTTATTCAAAATTATGTAGCAAAAAAAAAAACGAGGAACTAGAAGAAGGAAGTGGAGTAAAAGATGCTGAGCTGACCATGTGAAAGCATTTTTTTGGGGCGCGTCTCGCACACACGCACACCCAGGCACACCCACACACACAGGCACACCCACACACACCCTCACACACCTCTATAAATTGCATTTGTATCTCTCTAAAAGGACATTAATTCAGTGTGTGTGGTTCACAGCGCCATCTACAGTCGGCAGTCGGCAAGCAGTGCGGGCAAGCAGTCACACAGCGCCCACTGCTTGTGCTGTGTGTGTGTGCATGGGTGTGTGTGTGCTTTGTGCATTTCTTACTCGCCTCAATATTTTATAATTTCATTTTTTTCGCAGAGCAGAACGAAGAGCGAAGAGAGAGGAAGAAGAGGCGAAAAAAACGGGCACGCACATGATGTCCCGTTTGCTGCTTATCCCCAGCCGAACTCGGACACACACACACACATACACACACACACACACATGCGCGCTCGCTCTGTCACATATTGCTACATCTTTCATTATGTAAATGCACGCTTTACACATTTTTTTTCGTTTTGATTTTTTTTTTATACCCTGAGCCCATTGAAAATGGGAAATCTGGGTATAATGTTTTTGTTATATGTATGTAACAGGCAGAAGGAGGCGTGACAGACCCCAAAGAAGTATATATATTGTTGATCAGGACGACAAGAGAAATCGATTTGGCCCTGTCCGTCTGTCCGTCCATCCGTCCGTCCGTACGTCCGTCTATCCGTCCGTCCGTCTGTCCGTCTTTCCGTATGTTTGAGCGCGCCGATTTCCGCTTCTATAAGAGCTAGAGACTTGAAATTTTTTTTAGGTCCGTTTATAGCACGCGCAGATCAAGTTTATTTTAAAAAATCGATAACTATCCCCAATTAATTGTTATCGATTAAAAACAAAAATCGAAATTCAGTTAAAAAATTATATCTCGCCCATCTTTCAAGTTAGAAATACCAAATTTGATATTTAGCTTTATATGTATTTTATGCAATTTTGAATTTTGTTACATTTTGGATACCGGCCCCAAATTCCCCAAAATTCTATGAAAAACGCAGATTCGACGGGGCTCAGGGTATCCCCTAGTCGGTCGCGCCCGACTAGAATTTTCTTACTTATTTTGTTTGTTGCCTTTGCCTTGTCCGGCACTTACGCCGCCTGCCCGCCCTCTCTCTCTCTTCTTCTCTCTCTCTCTCTCTGTCGCTCATCAGCGGCTGGGGATTTGCGCGCGTTATATGCAAAAGAAAGAAATATTGCTGCATATATAAATATGCAATATATACATACATACAAACATACATACATATACACATATATAGAACTCTCTTCTCTGTGTGTCTTTTGCAACTATTTGCCGGTTCAACGTGTTTTATCACGTTTTAAAAGCAGTTTTTAAAAATTAAAAGCACGTCCTAAGTCCACATTTGGTCCATGCAGCAGCAGCTGGTGATGCCCCAAAAAAAAAAACAAAAAAAAAGGAAGAAGAAGACCTCGAGTGCACCTCGAAACCAGCAAGAGGAGAAGAACCCAACCGAATTGACATACAACCAACAACTGACCGCTAAGTGCGCCGCTATCTTGACGAAGCAATTGAAGGAGAGAGAGAGAGAGAGAGAGAGAGGGGGGGGGGACGGAGGCACGTAAAATTTGAGACGTAATTGAGAATTATAGGCAATTTTTGATAAGGTAAAAGGAGGAGAAAGAGATGAAGATGAAGCGGAAGAAGAAGAAGAAAAGAAGAAGAAGAAGAAGAAAGTGATGGAGAAGAAGAAGAAAGTGAGAGAGCGAGACAACAGAATGAGATAGATAGAGAGAGAGAGAGATATGAAGAGAATAGAAGTCATAGAAGATCTCTTAATCTGTGCCTAAGAAAGAGACATAAGATTGAAGGATATGAGAGAGAGAGAAAGATAAAATAAAAGGGAGAGAGAGAGAGAGTAGAGAAAGATAAGGTCTAGAGAAAGATAGATAGAAAGATAGATATATAGATAGATAGATAAATATATAAATAGATAGATATATTTATAGAGAAAGATAGAGAGAGATAGAAATAGAGAGGGAGAGAGATTGAGAGATAGAAAGAGAGATAGAGAGAGAGGGAGAGCGAGAGCGGGAGTGAAGAAAAAGGAAAATGGAAAGAGAAAGTGAGACATAGAATGAAATGGAGAGATATAGAGGGTGAGAGAGAGAAAAAGAAATATATAAAGAGCGATAGAAGCGTAGAGATAGAGAGTAGGAAACAACAGAGAGTAGAGAAAGAGCTATGAGAGATGGACAGAATTATATACAGGTATAGTGAGAGGCGAGGTGATAGGGAGAGAGACAGAGAAAGGATTAGACATAGAAAGAGAGAAATAGTGTATGAGATTGCGAGAGATAGAGAGGGTTTAAGAGAGAGAGAGAGAGAAAGAGAGTAGAGAGGGGGCAAGTAAACTCTTTCTTAAAAAATAGAGAGAGAGAGAGACATAGGGATAGAGATACATAGACGGAGAGACAGGTCTATACACCTATCCTGATGACCAACTTTTAGCAATCATTTTTTGCAAGCGTTTTTTTCTAAGAATTCTTTAAAATATTTCCTGGAATTTTTCAGAGCTCAATCTTTTTTCTTTTTAAAGAGAATAAAATAGAGTCCAATAGGCACAAAATTTAGAATTATATATGGTGAAGCTGATGAAGCGCAGAGTATATATAGACAATGAGAAAGTGAGAAGGACTAAGGGGAGAAAACGATGCAAGAGAGAGAAAGGATTCGAGAGGAAAAGAAGTTTCTCAAAAGTTTCTCTCAAAGTTTAGCTAACGACCTACATTCCAGAAAGATATCACGTATGCCATATATCTATGATTTCGAGATGGATCGCCTTATCGATAACCTAAAGACAGGAATTCATCTGCTCTTTACTTATCTTCCTTTTTTTCATGTCAGCCAGTGTAAAAGATCACAAAATCTCATGAAATTCGCATAGAGAGGCCATTTAGCTTATCTTTGCTTGTAGCTTATCGATATATCTATAGATATATCTAGCGATATATCTATCGATATGCCTCCTTTTAGCTTTAAGATTTATTATATTATATATTCACATTTTCATTATATTACGTAAAGTTGCAGATGTCGCGTGGGCGTGGACAAATCTAGCTGAATGCGCTGCAGTTGTTGCTCTCGCAAATGCCTTTGCGGTTGGCATAAATCTCAGCGCTAATCATAGAGATGCGACAGGAGCAGCAGCGGGGGCAGCTGCGAGCTGGTCCACAACAAGGAGGAGCACTTATCCCACGCATGGCCATAAAAAGTGCGCTAATGTTAACCCGTTGCTGTCGTTTGAGCTACAACATTCAGTAGACCAAGACCGCAGCTGGCGAGGGCGTGGCGCCGCCCACTGGCGCATCTTTACACATGCAGGCAGCAATGTCTCAGCCTAAAAGTAGGCAGCTTTACGTAGCTCGCATGATAATTTAATTACAGCAGTGGGACTGCGAGGGCGGTCGGCGGTCGGCGGCGTCGGCGGTTGGCGGCTGTGCGAGGCAGCATCAATCTCGGGCTTAGGCAAGACAATCTGCCCATATAGTACACCGACATTATCCTTGCCACCTCAGCGAGCCAAAGACTGCCAGTTGGCATCGTCTAATCATCCCGATTGGGTATGTGCGACTTGCCATTGAGGCTATCGATCGAGGAAATCGCATATAAAAGTTGACAGGCAGTTTGACATGAGGGTGGAGGGGTGTAATGAAGAGGGGATGGTATATAGACTTTATATACTTTTATATATACACATTATTCATTTATGTAAAGCAAGCTGCTTATTTGCTAGCATTTGCCACAATTTATCCTCAAGATAAATTTATTTTTGATTTAATTTTTTATAATTTGTTGAAGAAAGTCAAGAGAAAGGCAAAAAGTAAGCTTAATATGACTTGATAAATATTTGTCAGGCACTTTAACTGCATGGTAAACATGTACAATAAGCAAAAGCTAGAAAAAGCTGCATATTTGCCATGTAGTTGAGTGCATGTTAAATTTTGTCATCTACAAATTACATTACAAATTTCAATGGAAAAACTTACTAGGCACTTTATCTTCATGTTATTTATTATTTACAATGTAGATTTTGCCAGCTAATAACTGTATTTCGATGCATTCAAATTGACATTTGCTTATGCTTTAAGTGCTAGGAAGAACTTACCAGGTGAATATTCTCACGGTAATATTTACAATGTGGATTTTGCTAGCTAACAATTGTTTTAATAATTTCGATGTGTTCAACTTAATATTTGCCCATGCTTGGAAAAATTTAACAGGCACTTTATCCCCATGGTAATATTTACAATGTAGATTTTGTCAGCTAATAATTGTATTAACAATTTCAATGCATTCAAATTGATATTGGCTTATGTTTAACATTAAAAAAAACTTACCAGGCACTTTATTCTGATGGTAATATTTACAATGTGGATTCCGTCAGCTAATAATTGTATTACGAATTTCTATGCATTCAAATTGATATTTTCTTATGCTTAACATGCTTAGAAAAATTTACCAGACACCTTATCCTCATGGTAATATTTACAATGAGAACGAAATGGTATAAATATAAGCTTTTTTATTAAAATTATAGTTCAAGTTATATTCCAAGAAACTTAGGCGCATGATAAAGTGCATGATAAATTTGCAGAAATATATCAAATCCTTTAGTGTTTCTATCGATTCCCACTACAATTACCCAATACGCCCGACCGCGCACTCCACGCCTCATACAGGGTATAATTATATATTAAATTAAGCCATTTGCATGCGCGTATTTTTGGGGCAGAGGGGCTCAGCTAAGGGCCACGGCGCTGTCGCTTTTCAACCCGGTCGTGTTGTAGATTATTAAAAATTATGTCTCACAGTAGGACATGCAATGCGCAGGCAACTGTTACCCCAGCCCCCACCGCCAGTGCCCCCCAGTGCCCCCCCAGTGCCCCTCTCCGCGCCCAGCTCCAGTCACATAGGCCACATTAATGTGCTACTCAGTCAGCGCCGCGATAAGCAGCAGCAGCAGCAGCAGCAGTTGTAAAAGTGGTAAAAAATTTTCTATTTTCTGCTTTTATTTTTTTATTTTTGAACATTTATTATTGTTGCTGTTGCTGTTGTTGCTGTTGTGTTGCAGACGCAAATCCACGCAAAAATTATATTTTGACGTTTGTCAGTGGCTGGAGCCAACGAGGGGGCCCAGGTGGGTGGCAGCAGCAGCCGTTGCAACAAGATGTGGCCTAAACAGCAAAAAAAAAGTCAAATAGAATAAACTTTGAGCCTCCCCCCAAAAATGCACTTTGGGGGCATGTGGAGGGGGCCAAGTGGAGGTGTTGCCCTACATGGAATGATGATCTAGAGAGAAGGAGAGACGAGAGAGAGACGGGAGAAGAGAGAAGATAGAAGAGAGAAGAGAGAAGGCAGAAGATAGAAGAGAGAAGAGTGATGAGAGATGTGAGATGTGAAATGAGAGATGAGAGATGAAACATGAGAGATGAAAGATGAGAGATTAGAGATCAGAGATGAGAGACGAGAGATGAGAGACGCGAGATGAGAAGTGAGAGATGAGAGAAGAGAAATGAGAGATGAGAGGTGAGAGATGAGATATGAGATATGTGAGACGAGAGATAAGAGATGAAAGATGAGAGATGAGTGATGAGAGATGAGCGATGAGAGATGAGATATGAGATATGAGAGACGAGAGATGAGAGATGAAAGATGAGAGAAGAGAGATGACAGATGAAAGATGACAGATGAGAGATGAGAGATGAAAGATGAAAGAGGAGAGATGAGTGAATAGAGAAGCGAAAAGGGAAAAGAGAGAAGAAAAAAAGGAAAGAGAAAAGAATGAAGAAAAAAGTTAAGAGTTAGAAGCTAGAAAAGATAAGAGAGTAGAAAGACGAGAGAAGAAGAAGAATAAAGAAGAAGTATGAAAGGGGAAAGAAGAAAGAAGAAGGAAGAGAGACGATAGCAGCTAGCCCCTGGCACATAGACAATTGGCAACCCTGCACATGTGACAACCCTGGCCCGCTGGTACCTTGGGGAAGCCGCGTCTGAGATTTGTTTTACGAAATTTATATTCCAAATGTTGTGGCAGCATTTTGTTGCTGCTGCTGTTGTTTGTTTGCTTTGAGACGTGGCATAAGCCGCGCTGCTTAGTTTTTAAAACTTATTTTAATGTTGCCATTACCATGTTGTTGTTGTTGTTGCTGCTGCTGCTGCTGCTGAGAGGGGCCTTTTGCGATTTGGGCAGCTGCTGTGCAGCTCGACAGCGACCCTTAATACATTTAAATTGCTCTCCGCGTCTGTGGTGTGGCAATCCTTTGTTAATGTAACGCCATGGTCCAAAAATGCAGCAGGCCACGAGGCGGCGAAGGCAAAGGAAGTGACTGCACGACCCGCAGCTATCCTGTAAGGATGCAAGGATATGTGGAGAGAGAAGTGAGGTGTTACGGAATATTAAAGATATTTTTTTGATGAGATGAGACTAGAAAAGGGGAAGTTGGGCGAATCTATTTGTTTTTTTTTTTAATGTACTTAGCTAAGAAATACTTTTGTCTCCAATTCGTTAAATATACTTGGTAATATTGTATCTATATATAGAATAAAAGACAATACGCTGCAACAAAAAAAAAAAAACGGCATAAAATAGATCGCTTCATCAATTTGGAGGCAAGGCTTTAGCACTTCATCTAAGCTGTCATACCTTTGGCAATAAATTTTATTTAGAAAAGTCTCAATAATATATATATAATATATATAACATATGTCGGATCTGCGTGGACTTGATAGCATTCCAATTATAGCTTTCTAAAGACAAATATTTTTAAACTTTTTTTTTTTTCTTAGAGGAAAAAAACTATATTAATTATAATTAAATATGTAAATATTTTCCATTGATTTTCCATAGCCATAGCTCAAAATATTTTAATATAAGATATAGGTCATGTTCTGCATCCAAATAAAATGGATCTGATGGATGAGCTACTGTTCAATCAGCTGTTATTCCTATCCAATGATAAGATACTGATAAGCAGTACAGCATGAAGCTTGTTCACCTTGAATAGATAACAAGCTCTTCCCCTATTCAAACCTCTAGTATAAATTGAAATTATATCTGAAAATCTCGCAAGAAACTAAAAATTTAATATTCAAATCAGATTCTTAACCATATACACAGTAGCTTTAAATTTAAAGTGATTTCACAATTGCAATCAATAGATGTTTTGTAAGTGTTCCGTGATGGATCGTGGCAACCCTCCTCAGCTCTGGCCCAGCAAATTCATTTGGAGAGCCTCATGACAAACGATCGTAGCTGAGGGCAACAGGTTCACCTGCAACACGGCTCAAGAGCACATTTACACACATATGTATATATACACACATATGGACATGTGTATGTACATATGTATACGTATATGTATATCTGTGCATTGAGACAATTAGTAACTGGAATCAAGGGGCTTGAGAAAGCAACTGCAACTGGGGTGGAACGGGAACGAAATTGTGGAACTGTGAACGAATGGTTAGACGCGACGCTTCAGCTGTCGCAGGAGGCTCTGGCAGCGTCTCAGCCATTGCCGCGTGTCCTGCAGCAGGGCACTCGGACTGCGGCCCATGTTGTGAGGCGGCATGGGTAGCATGGCATCATCCGGCATCGACTGTGTGCCCTCGTAGCTTTCCACGACGGCGCGGCGCTCGCGATTCGCCGGAGAACGCACCGACATCGACTCCGATCCCGGTCCTAAGCCCAAGGGACGTATGCGCTCCTTCGGCTTGTTCATCTGGAAAAATTGTGAGTTAATGACTATAATGATCGGAAAAACAATTCTGAATGGTCCAATTTTCATGCTTGGAATGGATAAAAAGTATAGCTGCCTTTCTCCTGAATTATAGATAACTTTTTATCTATTATTTTTTGTCTTCTTTTGTCTATCTATCCTTCTATCCATCCTTCTATTTATCTATCCATCCATCTATCCAACCACATACTCTTCTGTCCATAATTTTATATAGTTATATCTACCACTTAGAACTATATTTTCCCTATTCATCAAGCTATATATCTCCGTACTCCCCATAGTTTCTTCTCTTTTCTTTCAATACTTACCGACCACAAATTTATTAAAGTATTTAATATATATATTTTTTTATTATTTTAAATATATATTAAGAATCGACAAAAGAAGGATGTATTTTTGAAATTCGTTGAACTGTTTGCTAGTCGTATGAAAAATAATATGAAAATGTTCGTAGAGCGAGAGAGCTCAACCAGACATAAGCTTCACCAGGGCCTACTAAGCTTAAGAAGAACTGAAAACTAGGTGGCAAATAGAGGTAGAGGTTGAGTTGGAGGTGGGGGTTGGGGTGGGGGTGATGGTAGCGGTAGAGGTAGAGGTAGTGGTAGAGGTAGAGGTAGAGGTAGAGGTAGAGGTAGAGGTAGAGGTAGAGGTAGAAGTAGAGGTAGAGGTAGAGGTAGAGGTAGAGCTAAAGGTTCCTATTAGATATAATAGGAATAGCTAACTATATTTTAAAGTTTCCTCTTCCTGCTCTCCCCACTCACTTCCTTTTTCAGCCACATTTAAAGATCATATCGCTTATGTTTGATGGAATGTGCAACCTTTTACACAAAAATCAACAAAAACAAACGAAAATGCTCGGAGTTTTTCCGTTTTGCTTGCGGAATACATTTAGATATGTCTTTTTTCACAGTTGGCCGTGGGACAAACAGAGACGGACGTACGTACGTAGCACGTTTCAGGTGGAAGCCGCCTAATGTATTTCTAACATGGCAAAAAGTGCGTCCAGCATGAAATGGAGCCCGGGTCCTGGTACGTAACTGGGTCTGGGCCGGAGTCCGGCCGATTTGTTGACACAGCTTTGCCGCAAAAACATTGGCGGGGCCCGGTTTAATGAAATGAAAAGCCAAACGCGCGAAAATCAAACAACAATAAAAAATAAAGAGTATAACCAAGGGATACCAGTGGGTGTTCGCTGTCTCTATCTCTCTCAGTGTGTGTGTGTGCGAGAGTGTGTGTGTGTCTGTGTGTGGAATATGAAAGGCAGCAGCGGGAAGCGTTGGCAAAACGCCGTGGCAGCATAAAAAATAGTAGTTAAACCCAATTTGTAATTTGTTTGGGCAAATCGCGCGAGTGGCGATAAAAGACAACAACAACAACTGGCAGCAGCAGCAACAACAACGCCTGCTAAACGCCGTCACAAAGCTAAAAACAGCCGCGGCCGTTGAATCCTTTTTCACACTAATACACATAGAAGTCAACACCTGTACCACTGTGTGTGTATGTGTGTGTGTGGCTGTGCGTGTCTCTCTCTCTCTCTCTCTCTCTATCTCTCTCTCTGTCTCTCGCTCTCTCACTCTGTGTGCTGGCCGCGATGAGAAACGTGCCGATGCATAATCATTGAGGCCATTATCATTTATTTTACTCAAAGGCTGCGTTGTTGTTGTCCCGTTGCCACCTGCGCTGGAAAAATCAAAAACACACGCACCAACAACAACAACAACAGCAGCAACAACAACAACCGCAACTGTAGCTGTCGGTTGCTCCGTTAGCTAAACCACTAGGCACTAATGCAGCAGGTGATGCCAACCTCTCAGCTCTACCCTTTTGTATCTATGTGTGTGTGTGTGTGTTGGTGTGTGTGTGTTGGTGTGTATGCATTGCTTGTCCTAAAGCACTGTTGGCTAAAAACTGAAATATTGAGCACACGCAAAAGCATTTAGTTGCATTCGAATGCGTTTAAATTGAATTTAGTATTTTTAAATACCACACAAGAAATGTCAATTGAATAAAAAATAAATATTTATAAATGTCAATCTTTCATATGAGAATCTTTTATATGAGAAAGTCCCTTAACAATGATATTCAAAATTCAAAGTTATATATTCACAAAGCACGAATAGTATCAAAGGAAAACAGTATTTTTTTGTTTAGTTTAATTCGTAGTTTAAAAGAACTAAAGGACATTTTTCAAAGCTAAAGCTATTCCTTATACAGTTAGGCATGCAGTATATATCTTATACTAAAAAATATACCTTATTTTGTTGTCAACATATTTAACTATATAAAAAGATCTAACAGAAATGCAAAAAATACAGGTTTTCTACTATACTTTTAATATTTTTAGCAAAATGAAAATACTAAAAAAATACCAAATAAAAAGATCTACAAGAAATGCGTGTAAATTTCAGCAAATATAATTTTAATACCAACAAAAGACCCATATGATGCTCTTTGCTTCTAGTATTTTTTGGGGACTGAAAATACCCTCTCTTGCTATAAAACTTACGCACAATAAAATCGTACAAATTAAGTTTCTGCTAGTATATTTTTAAAACTAAAAAAATATCCACATATTTTTACTTACATTTAGTATTTTGTAACAAAATCAAAATACTAAAAATTTTATATTATTATATATAATATATAATTTAATAATACTATAAAATTTAATGATAAAAAAGTTCTCTTCCAAATTAAAATTAATTTCAACTAGTATATTTATAATACCAACAAAATACATATTTAGCTCTATACTTATAATATCTTGTAACAAAATAAAACTACTAAAAATACTCACGTTGTGAGGAAAAATACATTTCGCTCTCTTAAAAACGTTTACGAACGCAATTCAAAGAAAGGAAGTGCTGAAGGGACAGAGTTATAAGTGAGAGCTGGATTAGAGCGCAGCTCTATCAAAATGGCGTAAGCCCAAATGCGAGAGTGTATTATGGGCCCAAATGCGCCAACGATTAACAAATGACCCAACAACAACAATTGGCACAAAAACGCGGACACGGCCAGCGCAAACAGAGTCCGCCACAAAATTTACGGCCCACAGAGGGAGAATGAGAGAGAGAGAGAGAGAGAGAGAGAGGGGAGCGAGCGAGAGGAAGTAAGAGGGACAGGCCCGGAGGTGGCGCTATTCTCCCACTCTGCAGCGCTGTTCGCGCATATTTGTTCACGCTTTTTGCCTATTTGCTTAGGTCAACTATAAAAATAGCGTCGAGAAATTTAACTATGAACAAACAACATGATTTCAGGTATTTTTCAGGTATTTAGCTTATCTTAGCATGCCGAACAAAAAATGTAAGAAAATGCCGAGGGTGCTTAGACAGAGAAGAGCTGCAAGGATATTAAATTGAGAACATTATCAATTATGGTCAATGTTTTTCAAGTTGTTTGTAAAATAGATTATATTTTGTATATATATTATATTATTATATATAAAAGAAAGAGAGAGAGAGATAGAGAGAGAGAGAGAGAGAGAGAGAGAAAAGCAAATTTGAAATCCTTTGAATTTATAGCAAGCTTATGGTTCACATGGAATGAGATGTGTTCTCGGAGGAAACAGGAGTTTTTGCGGTTAGCTCGATCATACGGACGGACAGACAGGCATATGGAGAGAGATGGAGAGAGAGAGAGAGAGAGGTAGATAGACAAAGAGCAAATAGACATATAGACAGAGAGAGAGAGAGAGAGAGAGGTAGATAGACAAAGAGCAAATAGACATATAGACAGAGAGAGAGAGATAGATAGACAGATAGACATATAGACAGAGAGAGAGAGAGAGAGAGAGAGAGAGAGAGAGAGAGATAGATAGACAGAAAGTTAGATAGTCTGAGCTCGTCGTTCTCTTCAATATGGCATCTGCCTAGCCTCCTTTTGCCTATTACATGCATTTACACAAAGCCAATATACATTAAATAACCATTTTCAATAGGTATACTCAAATTTTGATCAACTTTTGAAGTAGAGAATAAAATATCTCTATTTATTATAGAATCTTTTTAAAAAAAAACCTACTAAAAATAAAAGAATTTACTTTGGTAAACTCTACAAAAATGATAGAAAATGATCTTATACCCCTTCTGGCTGTAGTCTCATTCGCACCTTGAGTGTTCTCCACCTTTCAGAGCATACGAAATGCGCATTGGCGCCATTTGGCGTTCATAAATCAGTTGGTAAATGATGGCAAATGGAAATGCCAAGATATTATAAAAATTATGGCAATAAAGTGTTGGCGGACGGAAAGAATTGTGTCCGTTCAGCTTCAGCTGCCTTTTTTCATTAGCTGCGCGAATATAACTTTCATATAAATTCATAAATTAATTAATTAAACTGGCGCCTGGAGATGCGATGCGGCAGGTAGGCAGGCTTCGAGCAGGTAAATAGCGATGCGTAGCCTCTCTTGCCCCAAAGATAAGTTCAACATTGAATAAGCATTAAGAGAATTGTTAGATATTGCTAAATGTGGCTGTGGTTGTGGCTGTTGCGGGGGTTGGGACTGTAGCTGGGGTCGGGGCTGGTGCCAAAAGGGTTCTGACAGTTCGCCAAGTTGCACGGCGCGCATTCAAGGCAAAGGTATTACAAATATTATACCAACTCCCCGCCTCATAAAAGTTTATAATTCTTAATTAACACGAATGACAGTTGCGAGAGAGAGAGAGGGGTGGGAAAGAGGGCGAGAGGGAGAGAGAGAGAGTGGAATGGAAAGAATTAAATGAAAATATATAAATATTTATTTATTGAGTGAAGTCAAAAGGTTTACTTCCTATGCTCGCTTGAATAAGTTGAGTTTTTTCAAGAAACTTTAAGATATCATGTCGTATACGTAATATTTTTATTGTTATACTATTATACTGTTATACTATTATACTTTTATACTATTATACTATTATACTATTATACTATTATACTATTATACTATTATACTATTATACTATTATACTATTATACTATTATACTATTATACTATTATACTATTATACTATTATACTATTATACTATTATACTATTATACTATTATACTATTATACTATTATACTATTATACTATTATACTATTATACTATTATACTATTATACTATTATACTAGTATACCATTATACTATCATACTATTATACTATTATACTATTAGTACTGTTATACTGATATACTGTTATACTATTATACTATTATACTATTATACTATTATACTATTATACTATTATACTATTATACTATTATACTATTATACTATTATACTATTATACTATTATACTATTATACTGTTATACTATTATATTATCGCTTTGTCTGCTACATATGCTCTTCAGTTCGACTCTCATTGCTCTTTACTCCTTGTATTTATGCTCTCTCTACTCATTCCTCGCTTCTCTCTTTTTTTTCGTATCTACTTCAATTAGATTGAGTCGTGTTTCAATATGAATGAATTTCGGGGCTCTGAAACTTGTGGCGCAGTTTTCTTATTATGAATTCATGGCTGGAGCGCACTTAAACAGGTTTTTTTTCCAAGTGGTTCTCCAACATCAATCTAATGTTTTGTGGGCGGCTGAAAGCAAGAAAGAAAAAAAAAGAAAGTGGCAAGGGGGGGAGGGGGGAAAAGATGCAACGCACACATAAATTTTATAGTCATTTGCGCATTTAATTAAAATTATGATAAAAGCATGCAAAATATTTTTACAACCGCATATACGAAGACTTATGTGCCATTGCACTGATACATATGCAGGGCTCTACACATGTGTGTGTGTGTGTGCAGACAAATATATATAAGCCATATAGGAAAAAAAGGGACAACATGGAAACGGATAAGTGAGAGAGAGTGTGTGCGAGTGTGTGTGTGGGGCAGAAGCGCAAGAAAAAAAGGGAATTAAAATAAAAATTGCTCATAGCAAAAATCTTGCGCTGTAATTACATCATTTATGCAGGACGAATATGTCGTTCTGCTTGCTCCGGCTAGTCCCAGACCCCAGCACAGCCCCCCACTGCCCACTGCCCCACTCGACTGCTACGCTGGCTGCGAGTCAAGCAGCACGCGCGTCCATGTATGTGTGTGAGTGTTGCTGGCTCTAAGCGTGCGTGTGCCAAATGCCTTTCAAATAAATACGAAACGGTCAGCGGAATAATAAACAGCAGCAGCAGCAGCAGCAGCAGCAGGAGCCGCGACGAGGACACAGCCCAGCCGCTGTCTCAGTGACAAGGCAACACGTACAGTGCATAGCGCAGAGCAGAAAAAAAGAGATCAGCGTTACGTTGTCTACAACAGGAAACGGATATATGCACACACACACACACAAACAGAACCATACACACACACACTCACACACACCCTTATGCATGTGAGAAAAAAAAAGATAGCACAGCGAATGGAGGCCAAACGCAGCAACGAGTCTTGCTCATGGCATATTTCTAAGACTTTTAAATGTTGAAAATAATTGTTAGCTAAATTATAATTAGTTTATTAATAATAAGAAAAGATAATAATAAAGAAGTAAATATTTTTATTAAATAACATACTATAAGCAAATATTATTTTAATATAAATTAAGCTGAAATTCTAAGAAATTTAGAATGAATTGATAATATGTAAATAATAATAATAATTTAAATGTCAAAATTAATTTTTGTTGGTTGAGCCATGAGGAGTGGCATAAGAGGATAAGGAATATACAATCGCCTTTTAAAAAACATTCTTCTATATTATTTTTGCATTTTTTTACAATTTTTTCTTTATGTTCACTTATTATCTATAATAAATTAGAATATGTCCTCTATAAATATAATGAAAATAAAAGGTGGATCAACACATTAGAAAACTTGGGTACTAAAACAAAACTCGTTACTTTATTAGCTCTTTTTCTCTTCCATTTTTCATTCTCTCTCTGTTTTTCCTCACTTTCTTTCATACTTCTTCTGTCTATTCACCTTTCTTTCTGTCCCAATATTTTCATTTCCTGTTAAAAGTTTTATTAGCTCTCTTTATATATATCATATTTTCTCTCTCTTTCTTTTGCTATTTCTCTCTTTTTAATTCTCTCTTTCTACATGTATATAACTTTATTTCTCATTCTTGGTCACTCTCTTTTTTCTTAAAATATATTTTTCAGTTTCTTTATCTTTCTGTCTTTTTATCTTGCTCACTTTATCAATTTCTCTCTCTTGCTCTCTATTTCTTACTCTCTCTCCCTCTCTCTTTCTTTATATGTTTTTCTCTCTCTTGTCTTTCTCTCTTTTTTGACGTTCTCTTCTTTTTCATACTCCATCTTTTTCTCTTGCTCCCTTTTTTCTCTTGCTCTCTTCCTTCTCAATATCCTCCTCTCCCTCTCTCTATATGCCTCCCTCCCTCTCTCTATATATATATGTATACATATGTATTGCACTAATTTTTATCCTTTTCCACTCACACACACTTACACACACACACACTCATTATTAACTGCTATGTGGTGGTGGTGCCACGCCCATGCAATGCACTCGGCACACATTTAATATGAGAAAACGTTTTCAATTTTTTATGCGCTCATTTTTCAGAAACGAAACAGAGAAAAAAAGATGGAAAAGGGAACTACTGCTACAGTTACTGGATAGCCATCTTTCAAGGGAGGCCCACAGCTGGCCACTGCCTTCACAGCGGCTCCACATCGCTCCCCACGTGGCAGCCACAGTCCAGAGATTCGCTGATGTCGCTGCGATACTTCCGCCAATGTGGCACAAAAAAAAAAAATGGAAAATTTGAGAATAGCCAAAGCCGAAGCATGAATGGTCTTATAAGATGGAGGGGGTGGGGGCTGTGTGTGTGGGTGTGAGTGTGTGTGTGAGCTATTACTATATAGAAAACTGATTCATGGCGATTTCATATAAACTTCATAATCTTAATGAGATTGAGATGAAATAATCAAAGATTTTTATATGGAAATATTTTTAAAAAATATAAATATAAATTTATTTAAAATTATATATAAATATATAAATATTCTATATACCATATTATATATATATAATAATGAATCGCTCATTATCATCTAAATAAAATTGAAATTAAATAAAAACAGACATTTAAAAAAAAAATTAAAAATGGTTACAAATTTCTCTATGCAAATAATTTATATTTAAATTTTAAAATTAAAATTATATTCATATAAATGTATTCCCAATTACATCACAGTCTATAATCCTCTAGCAATTCCCAGTCATCTCTAAAATATTTCTTCTTTACATAGTCCCATTCAATTGCTTGACAAAATTGTAATATCCTTTGCTAGGGCATAGCGAGAGTTGGGAGCGAGAAAAAAATGCGCTAAGCGCAGCATTTCGGAGCTTGACTGAAAATAAAAAAAATATATAAATATATATGGAAAATGCTAAAGCGAAAAAAAGACATGGAAAACGTAAATGTATTGCGAAAAAATGGGTATATATATTTGTATGCGCCCGCTCGTAGTCGTAGTCGTATTCGTATTCGTATTCGTACATAGAAATGTAAAGGAGCACTAATTTTGTAAGGACACGCGCGCGAAGGACGGACGGCGGAGCATGTGGCGCATAAGTAGACGACGGCGATGGTTGACATAAAAAACGCGACACACACACACACACATGCGTGTGTGTGGGTGTGGGTGGGGGGTGTGGTGTGGGGATCGCTAGAGAAGCAGTCTGATATAGTGGACAGGGTTTGTTCATGCTAAATGGACGCTGGTCAGCAGCGGCGTACAAATGACGGCTTCCGCTTGTGCATATTAAGCGTGAAGGATAATAATTTTACACACACACACACACTCACACACACAGAGACGTATGCAGCATAATTTTTTTTCATAATGCGCATTCGCTGCTCTTTATTTATTTTTAATTCTTTTTTTCTCTCTCTCTTTTTTTTTTGTTAACAAAAATGGGTATTAATATTACTTACGGTTAAAAATAAAAGCGCGACTTCGCTGTGTGACGTGTGTCGGAGGTGAGGGCTGGGGGGCTGGGGGCTAGGGGCCTTGACTGTGGCTAAAATGTGGCAACTGCAAATAGTTGGCAGTTGTGGTTAACAGCTCCGCAGGATGCTGTCAGCTGCTGCGGCAGCAGCTATCACAGCATTGAACAAGCCGCTGCAGCTGTGTGCGTGTGTGTGTGTGTGCTCATGTATTAAATGAATATAATTACATATATTATTGTTAGCTATTTAAAGTAATAATAAGATGTAATTAAGAGCTCAGGTTGCCAGGAGGAATGTCACGTCTGATTGTATATATATGATCAGCAGCAAAGGCCAGAGGTGGGCATCTATAGAGATGTTGACTTGAGATCTTTATATCAAGTCGAAAGGCGATAGCTAGTATGACAAGAGAATAACATTCTATATGAGATTATCACTTGGCGAGATTACAAGATTACATTGGGCTATTCATTTAGTATCTAGCTCAGAACGTTTACAAAAGAAATTGATAGTTGTGTAGAATTAATAAGAATGATGATGGAGCTACCTTAAATTCCTTTTGCCATATCAATACTTTTTGTTCCATTATCATTGACCGAAATTATTATTATTTTATTTTTATTTATTTATTGTGCATTCAATTCAATGGGGAACGGGGTCCCATTCCAATATTGAAATACTACAACGGTGCCAAAATATGTTCCTGCATCTTTCTGTGGATGCTCCACCATACGTCAGGAACTCTGTTCTACATAGAGACCTCTGTACTCCTTAAGTGGAAGATGAAGTACGCAGACTCAGCGATAACCATGTGCTTTATTTCTCTAAAACATTTTTGTACAATCATATAAAGCTTTTGATACAATTATTTAATATTTTCAAAGGTTAGCTGTGGCTTTTCAACTAAGATATTTATAATTTTTGTAAGTTAGGAATTTTCTGTGTGTTTCTACAAAATTGACAAGAAAAGTGTGTTATGAGCTTGAGCTTGATTTCAAATGGCTGAAATTGTGATATCCTTTTGTGCTATTAATACGGTTTTACATGAGTATGGCTTGGATATTCACACAGATCGACTTAAAGTTTTAAAGAGATTATCAAACTAAGCGAAAGCTACAAAATTCTGCATTTATAGATATTAATAGTAATGCTATCAGCAAAACCTCGCAATAGGTTAATCCACAACATATTTTACTTTACAATATAAATTGTTGGAGATTTCGAAATAAAGTTACAATTACATTTTATAAGAATTCAAAAGGAGTAGAATTTGTGCTAGAAATAAACATAATAAAATAAACAAAATAAATATTATATGTTAAACAGAATTCGGAGGCAAATACATGTAAGCAAAGTATAAATAATAAATATATAAAAATATATAATAAATAAATATATATTTATATACAAATATTTTTATAAATTTTTAAATATATATTTGTATCCAATATTTAATGCTATAGTTTGTTATTAATCATTAATGTTAGAAAAATAACTTTGCGTGCTCCATAGCTCTAAGAAATAGAGGCTGTCATGTGCCATTTGCTGTCAAATGAACAGTTCAGTTTACAGTTTACATGCATTGTACTACAAGGCTGGTAGTTGGGAGTGCTCATCAATTGCGATATGACATCTATCGAAATTTTTAACTCAAGTAAATTTAAGATTCTTGTTCAAGCGTTTAAGTAAGAAGCTCAAGACGCTTTTGCCGACAAAAGGCGGTAACTATGAAACGGAGTTAGCCAAGATCTTATGCCAGCAAATAAATAATATGTCTTTCCACATAAAATGTCATAGTTGTAGCTTTAAAATAAAATCAAAAACAGATTAATATTTCAAATCATTTTTTGTTTCTGTTTCAATTCTTTTTCTAATGCTTTAATTTAGTCCGCTAGCTTAGTTAGGAATTCTAGCCATATCCACAGATTGAACAAGAATATATACATCCATATACATAAATAAATAATTAATTAAGAATTTGTAGCTGCACTTTGAAGTACCTGAGCAGCAATTGTTGGTAAATTTTGTGGTCTCTGTGTGTGAAACCGAAAACTTGAAACTTCCAACCTCAAACTGAAAGTCAAAGGAAGACCGAAACGGCTGCTGTTGCTGCTGCTGGTTAGCCAATTCGAGAATGTTCTGGCTAATCACATACAATTCAATTCGTTTTACAATTTCAACTAATTTCCATTTCAATTAACTTGCTAAAATGTAATTTAGAGAGAGAGCCCCGCTCGCCAAGCCCGCCCAAAAACCGCGCTGACTGGCCCAGGCACAGAGGCGGCTGCTGCTGCTGAAAGTGGATGGGTGGCAGCACAATAACGATGTTGCTGCACTGACAGCAGCAGCACCCGTAGCAGGACTGTCCGCAGAGAAGTCAGGTGAAAGATGCTGCTGCAGCCAGCTACCACCTGCTCGTGTACATGGCTAAAGGCTGAAATCTAAAATCTGTGTGCGGTTGGTAAACGCTCAAAATCGTAATTGGACTACAACTGTGAAATCAAACAACTGACTACTCGTTGCCTGGCCGGACTAACTGACTGACTGACTGACTGACAGACGGAGTGACCGAAGGACGGACAGACGGACAGACTGGAGGGCTAGCTGACTGGCTGGCTGGCTGGCTCGACAGGTGCATTGCACGCCATGTTTTTGGGCGCGCCCTGACGAACTGACAAAAGCATAAACGAATCATCCACATGGCTGCATTTTGCTTACACCCACACCCACACACACACATACACACCTATACACACCCGCACACACACACAGCGACAGCTGTGCGTCCTGCGGAGGGCTTCCACTGTCTAGTCTTTGCAAATTGCCTGCGAGCTCTCGCGCGCAACAGTTGAAATTAGTCATTAAGTCAGCTGCAGTTGGCACACAAAAACCAGCCAACTAACGTGGCTAAATAGCTCGATCGATCGCTAGCTGACTGAGAGATTGTGTCTGTGCTGACTACTACTAGACATCAGTGTTTGAATGTAGAAAATTTGATAGGGAAAGCTAGGCGAAAGCAAGAAAAGGTAAGGTTGAGTCATAGATCAAAGCTGATTCGATATGATTAGACTTATATTATTTGGCAACGAGTCTAATACAAAGTAAAACTTTTATGCCCTGATTTCTTATTTTCAATTTAATTCAGGCAATCGCTAGGAGTTACAGCAAACCAAGGCCTATCTGAGTTTTCTAACATTTTGAATGCAATTTTCAAGATATGATCTACATATTTCATTGAATATATGACATTTTTGAAAAAAAAAAAATCTCACAATTATTTATAACTGTTTTCGAATTAGAATAAACTGATTTCAAATTAAAATAAGTTCAAGGAATCCAAAATATATCGAAAAATCAATCAATATGATATAATTTTTTTGTAATTAAATATATATGGAATATATATCAAACCACTAACTATACAACACAGAGCAGAAACCTCTGACTCAAACATGTTCAGCACATACAATTTATTTATCAGGCTTCAGTCAACTTTGGCCTTGTTCGAGTTCTCTGCCTTTGGGTTTGAGCAGCACAAATTTGGGACCTCACTATCAGTGTGCTTGAAGCCTTTGATGAAAACGTTCAATATTCGTAAGAAATCACACTATGCTCGATTTTTTTCGGCTAACTCTATGTTGTATGATCACAGGTGATAAAAGTAAACCTAATATGAAGCTCCAAAAATTTTTTTATCGAGTAGATAGAAAGTGAAGAGCTTATCGCGAGAGGGGGAGAGAGAGAGAGAAAGAGAGAGAGAGAGAGAGAGAAAGAAAGAGAGAGAGAGAGAGACATACACAGACAAACAGGCGGATGGGAAGATAGAGATAGATCGACTCAACTCGTTGTTCCATTCAATCCTTTATATATATATTTTTTATGTACCATAACATATAATATACTTAATAACACTTCCTGTGGACACGTTTATTCTAACAATTATCATTGTTTTTAATTTTTAAAAATTAGTTATTAACTGATAGTGCTGTTTATAATCAGTTAAAAACTAATTTTTAAAAATTAAAAACAATGATAATTTTAAGAATAAACGTATCCACAGGAAGTAGTATTAATTATATTATATGTTATGGTTTTATATGTTTCGTTTTTTTAAGCAGCAGCTTTTTAATGTGTGTCTCTAAAATCGTCAATAGCTAATCAATACTGACCGAAAATAACGCGATTTTTTTTTGTAATTCTCTTCTTTGCATTCCCATCTAAACAAAAAGTGAACATCTTTGTATTTTAGATGGGAAAAAGTACCTTTAATTTGATTTATGTTTTCAGTAACGAAGCACTATCGCTTTTCTAATCATAGCTGTATATACTTTATGAGGTCTGCCGCGTCTTATTTTTCCTGCTAACTGCATTTTGTCAAAGATTTTTCTTACCTTGATTTCCCATTTTTAATGTCTTCGGGTTAAAAATTTACAAAAAAAAGTCGAATATTATATGCCCTCACACAAATTGTCTTTCAAAGAAAGTCTTTAGATTATATAAAAGTCTTTGTATTTGAATGTTTGATAATATCATATTTAATATCATCATTATATCTTCCTTTCAAAATATTATATATACATCATTTTTCTACACTCTGCGTTGGCTTAAACTATGAAATTTATATACATCTATATATATAAATATATAGTTTTTGTTCCCCTAAATATGTATGTATGTATATATGTATGCACGCAGCGTAAAGTACTCCTTGCACAGGTGAAATTTCATGGCCTATAAATTTATTTGACTTTGCTCGCCGAAGCAGAGTTTTGCCAGCAACAACTCCACAGACGCGGATGCGCCATTTGCCAAAGTTGCGAGCGACAACGACAAATTTTGGCTGGCAAAATGGGCAAGGTTTGGTTAGGAACTTTGGCCAAAATATATTTTAAAAAATAGCTAAATGTGAGTAGAAATTCTAAAAAAAATAAGAAAAAATTATTAGCTTAATTTTATAAAAAAATTGTGATAAAATTTCTGTTAAATCTATTGATGAAAACATTAATCGAGCATAGATAAAATGGAAATTATATAAAAACTTTCCAGCACTAGTTTTTAGTATGCACAAAATGCTCTTCTGCCCTGCATATTATGTTTTATATCTGTTGTTCAGCTGAAATACTTTTAACGTTGAATAGGCGCTGCAGATAAAGAGAGAGAGAGGGAGAGAGAGGGCGAGAGTGGGAGTGAGAGCGCGTGAGTGAAAGATGAAAAAGAATTATAAAACGCAAAGTTTCGCAGAACTGGCAAAAGCAATGACAATGTTTCCTCTGCGTGTAACTTTTGCTCAAGGATTTATAGTTGACTGTTGTGCCTGAGCCTGAGCCAGAGCTGGAGCTAGAGCCGGGACTGGAGCCAGAGCTGGAGCGGGACCTGAACAGGGGGCGAATGCCTGGCTGGCTGCTTGGCTCTGGCTAAACCAAGTTGTCATGGCAACAACATTATAAGCGCCAGTTGGATGCGTGTGTGTGTGTGTGTTGGGATTGCCTGGCCCGCCAGGACGCTGGGATCTGGCGGCCCGACTCATGCGTGCGCCGACGTCGCCGCCTTAAAAGCCATTTGTGCTTAATTGCGTGTGGGGCAACTAATGAGCGGAGTTATATACCGACCGACGACGCGCGGCTGTTCCCAAATTTCCCTCCAAAAAAGAGAGAGAGAGGAGCAAAATAACATATATAAATAAAGTAAATGTAAATGTAAATAAAAAAAGATGAATTAGTAATAAAAAAAATATGGAGTAAAAAATAGAGGAAACTTTTCAGCGGCATTGTCGTAGAGGACAGCAGTTGCTGGCGGCGCAAAGTATTATTTTTTTCGCCCCTCAAATGAAATGTAACATTAATTTGCGAATGGGCCCCCCATGCCACGCCCCCCCCCTTTTTTCAGCCGACAAAAGTTTGTGCATTTGAATTATGCGTCGTGGCAAAGGGTTTCTCGCCTAGTTGCCAGCGCGACCAACGCGTCGAGGCCGGGGCCATTAAGCGCAAATTATATTGGCCAAAAAGCACTGTAAATTACAACAAATGCGCCGCCAAAGGTGTTAATATCGACGCTGACAATGGCACCCGACTTGGCGCACAGCTCGCAGCGGCTCTGTGTCTCAGCTTGCGTTTATTTCGTTTCAAGTATTTTAATTGTATAAATTTGAAGAGGGAAATAGGTGTATATAAATCTATATATATATATGCATATGAGTATGCATTGTATTATAAGTTGTTTGAGAGAACAGCTTGACTAGAGCAGATCTGTCAAATCAGCTTTCCTTGGGCATCCACAAGCTTCACAGATCTCAACTTTAGCTCTTACACGGTCAGAGTCAAGTACTGAGAGTTCATTTATTTGCCAAACTTAAGATATTATTTTCAAGCTTTATATAAAAATTTTGAGAGAAATATTGTATGCGATCCCTGGTCCATAGATTGTCTAATCTTTCTATAAAACAATGTCTAACAATCTTTCTTTAAAAATTCTTAGAGAAATATTGTATACGATACTTAATCCATAGATAGTCTGAATTTTCTTCTAGATGTACATTCTTTTTGAAATTTTCTGGTTATAAGTCAAGAGGTTTGTATTTGCCAAAGAAAATGTGAGCGGAGTGAAGAAGGTATTCAAAATCCGAAGGACAGACGGAGACGGAGGTCTGCCACGCCTACTTCTACGTGTTACATTACCACTATACCCTTAATTTAAATTTTTTATGTATTTAGGGTATAAAAACTTTAGCTCTACATCTACTAGAACGTAATAAAAAACTTAGCTAAGGACCTCAACATTAGAGGCAGAATCGATGCAGACTTAACAGATAGACTTTTAATATATTTAACAAATTCAATTTGCTATTAAGAACAAGTCTTTGTTAACAAAGTCTCTGAAACAATCAGTCATTGCAGTTATTTTCCCTTCATTCACCAACAACAAAATTTCATCTTTCATCCATCCATTTATCCATCTTGCATGCTGCAATAGTATCTACTTCCCATCAAATATCAAATGTAGGCTTCAAGACTTAACGAAGGTCTGGCTCGACTCGACTTACAGCAAATAATTGATGAGTGACAAATATCGTGAGAGATGACTGCGTCGCCAAAGAGTCTTCTTTACAATAGCAAGCATAACATCACATGTAGTCAGAATTAATGGATAAGTACTAAGTACTAAGTAATTTTTTTACACCAAATTAAACAAGATTTTTTTTAATATACAAAACATTTTAAACAATTTCATAGTCTTCATTTTGATCCAATATCTTTGGCCATCTTTATATCAAGAGATTAATTACACGCTCATAAAACTTTTGATCCTTGCTGGCAAAAAATTGAGCTAACTCCTTTTTGACGTCCTGATAAAGGTCCTTGGTAAAAGTATTTCCATCGGAAAAATGTTGCAGAGACCGGAACAAGTAAAAGTCTGAAGGACTGGAGAAGTGTGGAGAAGTCTGTTGGGTGTGGTAGTACATCCCATTCGTCAAATCTGTAGGATTCAATGAGATCAGCTGTTTCAATAAAACGAAATTTCTTAATGAACGAAGTAATGCAATGTTTCATAGTCAATACAAAAATAGCAAAGAAATGCAGATACTTCAGCATTTAAATATTATCGATAGCTTAAGCAGCTGAAGTACCAGAACCTTGCTCATCATCTACAACTTGCACTTCCATGAGCCAGCTACAACAATTGGGCTTCATTTAGCAGCTTAAATGTTGCACTGCGATTTGGTACAGTTGCGTTGGGCATTCATGAGCATATGCCCCGGCCAGACAGAGCAGCATCAGCACTTGCGGTCAGGCGCTCGGTTGGAGGAGGTTTGGGGCGAGCTCAGCACTGATTCATGTGACCTACCCCTGCCCCGCTGGTTGGGTTGGGGGCGGGGGGAATGGCAGCAGCTGCTGCTGCTGCTGCTCGGCCAGAGAGACCTTCTTACGAATGTAATTTTTATTTACACAATTTTAAGCTAATATTACGTTCGAGCCACGCCCAAAGTCGGATGGGGAGAAGAAAAAAAAATGTCGGCGAATTTGTCCCAAAAAAGGATTAATGAAATAAAATTATCTCTTTTTCGGCGTAACGCGAGCCGCTCGCCGAGCGCAGGCAAAGCAGGGCGGGGCTCAGGCGAAAGGGGGGCGTATAATGGGCGCCAGCGAATGGGGGCAGCCTTCTGTTTTCTGTATGTAGCGCGTTTTTTTTCTCCGCGTTTTTTTCTCCATTTCTTTTTTGCTTTTAATTGTAATGCCTATTTTTCGCTATCCCTTTCCCATACTCTCTCGCTTGCTCTGTGTGTGGTTGGAATTTGAGCTGGAGCTGGAGCTGGAGCTGGCGTGGGCGGCTGGGGGTTGACACTCGGCAACCTCATCAAGTAACAACACGTACAAATCTTTGTTGTTTCGCCCCGTCTGGCAAATAGTGGCGTCTCCCTCGCGCCTGCTTTACGCGCTTAGTGCGTGTCTTTGCAGACAATTTTATTTTATTTACTCTTTTCTCTTCTTTGTCTAACAGCAATAGCCATATTTTAACATTTTTAAATGCATTCAAATTAAGTAGCACGCAATGGGTTAGCTAACAGCGGAAAGGTAGCATCGAAAGGGTTCAGCAAACACTCGAAAAAAAAAAACGAACAACAAAACTAAATTGCATATAAATAAAAAAGTCTATTGCCTTGCGCATTCCTGTTGCGTCTTCTGCTGCGGCTGCAGGCAAACAGAAAGGATATTAATTGCCTGCTCAGCCGGGGGAGCAGGACAGCTGCCCCAGCTGCCAGAGACGTATAATTGGTAGAGGAAGCATGCAGATGGCAACACCTGACAATGCCCTGATTAGATAAGCGACAGAAAGGCGAAAACTCAATGGAACGAAGAAATAATGAAAACTTGATCCACAGACGAAATATGATGTAAGAAACTGAAGTTTGATAGTGTTCAACTCTAGTATAGATTCTGAGGCAGCGCGCATCAATGTTAATGTCTTGTTCTGTCAGACCTCAAGCAAACACATCCAATGTCTATTGTACGCTCTATGATAACAATCAAAACTTGTGTTTCAGTTGGAAGGATCTCTGTTGAAGTTCGATGGATGAGCTCCAACTCCTTCTAATGAGCTAATGAAATGTATGAGCTACAACAGATCATGTTGAACTGTTTTGTTCGAGAACAACTTTCAGTTCTGCACTTAGACGAGTGAGCGACGGCGGCTTATGCCGAACAGATGACCATTTACTTTAGGTTCCTCATGTTCAATAAAATCCTTGCCCTCGAATCGATTTCGGGAAATCACTCGCAGTGCTCACCTGTGAGGTGCGCAGATTTGGCGAATCTCCGACATTCTGTTGTGATTTTCCAATAGCTTCATTTCTGTTTTCTAAGTTTTTGTTACTCAACCAGCTTTTAATTAACTTGCGAAAATTTTCTTTTCTTCATTTATTGACACTTATAATAAATAACACTTAAGATTCTTTAAAAAACTAAAAAGTGCAGGCATATAAAATATGTTTATTATCTTTTAGTGAGACACTTTTTTCCACTTTTTATTTAGGTTAAATTTTTGTCAACGTATGAAAAAAATTAAGAAATAAATAAATATACTAATATTAATAATAATTTATTAATTTATTTATTTTGTTAAATACGTTGACAAAAATTAAACCTAAATAAAATATGTAAATGAATAAATATATACAATATATTATTAAATAAATGCTAAAATATAAACATTTCAACAAGTAAATATAAAAATTAAATATTCAAATAAAAAAATTAAATAAGTTCATAATAGGAAAAAAAATGAGTTAAGAAATAAATAAGTAAACAAATTAATCCAAAATAAAAATAAATACATTAATATTAAACAAAAAATTAATAAATAAATGAGTAAATAAATAAGTGAAAGAGGCATAAAAAGAAATAAATACATTTTTTTTCAGGTCGTGTGACTTAAGCTCGATCGTGTTGGCGATCGCCCGTCAATAACATGCTCTGTGCTTGAACAAGATTACTGTCATACAAACATGTATGATATACCATGTTCTCTTTTCAATATACTGCAACCTATATGAGTTCTAGGCTAATAATAAATGTATTTGTCTCTTAAAAAAACTCGAAAATATCAATATCAATATAATACCTAATAAAATACCTAATACGAACATTATTGCAATAAATAGTTGCCTCAGCTCCACTTATCAACTTTATAATTTTCTTTACAATAGATTAAAATAGAAGTGAAATAAAAATCGTTTACTTTTTCTGTATAAATACTAAATTTGTGCACTGCAAACTGCAAGCGGATAGATACCGAGTGAAAGCCACCTGCCTTGGGGGCCACGGGATAATTTGCTTCGCAGTCAAAATCTTGAAATTAATTTAATTAAACATAAAATTCAAATCTCGAAATGCGGTTGAACTGTTTCGTACACAAATTTGCTGACACCTAGCAGAATGAGCTCCAGCTCCAGGCTAAGCCCGTTGGAGGCAACCCATACAATGGCCAAGATGATTTGAAAAACTCGCGCATCATTTCGCGCGACAAATGACTGCCGACTGACTGACTGAGTGACTGACTGACTGAGTGACTGTCGGTTTGGATTTGGCTTTGGCTTTGGCTATATGCTGTGCTGGCTAAATGGAATACATAAATGTCATTTATTCATTTATGCAAAACTTGTAATAATGACAACAGAGAGAGGGAGGGGGAGAGCGGGGCCGTGGGAGGTCGTCAGATTCGTGAAATCCGTGCAAGCGCAAAAAAATTTGTTGACTCTGAAAGATTTTGATGGCGCCCAACGATGCTGGCGCTGTCAGAAATGTTGTGTGTACGCGCTCCAAAAATGCTTTCCGGCCAAGGTGTGCAATGGCTTCTGCTGCGGCTGCCAGGCGATTTGACTATTAAGCTCACCTACCTCCAGCCCCTCGCTCCACGCTCCACGCTCCACCTTCAATGCATGCTTGCCTTCGCTCTCGTTGTTGTTGTTGTTGTTGTTGGTGTGCGGTAATAAAATTCTTAATGTGCCATTAAATCCTTCCACTGGCAACGTCATCAGCGCGTCATGACTTTTGTGAGCCGCCACCAACGACAACGACAACGACAACGGCAACGACAACGACGTCAACAGCTTCGCTATGGCCAGGGCGAGTTGTCTTGGAATTCCGCCAAGCCAAAGAAATCTAACGAAAATTTTGCTACGAAATGGCACGTAAATAAATTGCAAAGATTTGTCGTCTGTTGAGGATACGGACTTGGCACCACCACCACCACCACCAACAACAACATCAGCAACGGCAATTGGAATGAGCATAACACCTGCCCCATAGACCTGAGACTGTTGTGCGGTTTGCCTCCACCTCCACCTCCACGTCTCCACCTAACTCCAGCCAGTGGCAAAAGGACAACAAATGAGTTAACATTTTTGGCGTCGCTACGTAAAAGCCTTGGCAATCGTTGGCTCTGCCCCACTGATGACAGCGTCGGCCCCAGCTCCACAAATATATATATGTATACATATCTCCAGCAGTCCTGATCTCCAGCTCCTTCCGGCTCAACCATAAGATTCACCTCTTGCCCGCTGGCTGCTGCTGCTGCTGGTGTCATTATGATTATTGTCATTTGGTTGAGGTGATTCAATGCATTTAGATTGCATAATTAAGTAAGGCGCGTTCATTTATAAAACTCTCGCCTCAAAACAAATTGCAAATCGCCAAGACCATAGACCAGAGGCCTACGATTTTCAAATTGCTATAAAGCATTATTGTACTTTAAATGTGAATGGATAAATGGATTATGGTTATTCATTTCATTTTTACTTAATGTGTAATGAAAGAGTTTATGTAAATTTAATAAAATAAATAAATATAAATATTAAAAAAAATATATAATTATTCTGTTGATACATTTTAAGCCACTTTTTTAAAGGCTTTTCCTAAAAAAACTTTTTAAAATATTTTTCGTAATAATGCAGAGCTCAATTGTATTTTATTTTAAAAGGAAGAATCGAGAGACTAATTGAAAAAGATTTTAAGGATAATATCTCGAATAATATAGAGAATATTCACCAGTTCTCTGTCACTGTCACTCTGCATTATTACGAGAAATATTTTTAAAAGTTAAATAAAAAAAACCAACAAAAAAGTTGCTTAAAATTTTCCATCGGAATATCTAATTATTTAATAATTTTACTTAATATTTATATACGAGAGAATAATAAAAATATAAATAATTATTAATAGTTATAAGTATATAATTTTTTTAATTTATTTTAGTTTATAGAATTTTAAAGGAGTTCCCTTTAAAGACTTCTCAAACAAAGAAACTATTTTATGGTATTTAATTTCAGTTTTATATATTTTTTTTTTATATTATTCCTTAAGAACTTAAAAATAAATCTTTTATATTGACTTTCCCTATACAAATGGTGCTTAGTATTCATAAAGGTAGCAAAACAGTTTATAGAAACCAATGATGACGCGCAGATAACAATAATATATAAATAATTAATAATAAATATTTAATATTAGCTATAATTTAATTTAATTTAATATTTTAATTTAGAGATTTTTTTAAAGGAGCTCATTTTAAAGACTTCTTAAAAAAAGAATCTATTTTATAGTATTTAATTTCAGTTTATTAATTTCATTTATACTATCCTTTAAGAATTTGAAAAAAAAATCTATTTTATTATAAGACTTGCCTAATACAAACACTGCTAAGCATTCATAAAGGTAGCAAACACATTTATAGTAACTCTTAACAGAACATAAACAACTTAATTTGTTAGTTCATCTTCCCAAATGATTTCATTAGTCGGTTAAATTCATCAACTAAAACTCTAATCACTCTTGCTTTCTGCTCAGCTTGTCTTAAATTATCATCGGCTCGCTCTATTATATATAGCTGCCATATACTTACCTGATGTCAGATTGTGGCTGGGTGCTCGCTATGATTACAGCAGAGTCCTTTGCCGCTGAGTTGTGGGAGGGGTCCTGGGGCCTTCTAGCACTTCACCCAGTTAGCTGGAGGCTGCAACAAAGCGATGCCAAATTATAAACCACTCAACCTGTATTACATGTCGAGGCTGGCTGAATCGTTTCGATTGTTGCAACTGCAGCAACGGTAGCTGCAGCAGCAGCAGTTGTGCTGCTTCGAGTGTTTAATACCTGTCGTCATTAATATTTGCCTGCGGCACAACAAAAGCGTCTGCTGGCCTCCAGGCCACTTGTCGATATTTAACATAATTGTGCAATTGTGCGAAGGCACACACATAGCACACCCACACACATTTGTTTATTTCAAATCAAAAAGAGTTCAAGCATCTGCGTTTAAGTCGCTTTGCTGAGTGCCGACGCTCACTCAGGCAGTTAATGGTTCTGCTCGCAGCGGATGTGCAATTTCTTGTCGACCCGACCTCAAAAGGCCAAGCCCCCCCCCCCAACCAAAATCACAGAATAATACGTTGCATGTATAGAAATGCGCCTTAAGCTGAGACTTGTTAGATTTGTTAAGATCTGTTCAGCTTTCATCTGCTTAGCGGAGGAATTTGGTAAGTTAGAAAATGTATCTAGTCCTAAGTTGCCATCATTTAAATCGAAAATAAGCAGGTTCTATCGAATACATAATACTCATTCACGGTTTTCACTCCATAATTGACTATTGCCGATTTGCCATGAGCGTAGATATATACATAATGCCTTGGGTTGTCAGCGCAAGTATGTGCTTCATACTAAAAGTTCCTAGCACCATAATATAACAGATAAATTTTGACCCTTTACTAGATGACGGTAAGGGGTATCACGACTATATATTTGAAATTTCAAATCTCTAGCTTCAATAGCGGCGGTATAGATTGCATAAATGGGCTGAGAGACGTAGGGATAGGCAAACCGATAAACGGACGGAAGGACGGATGGACGGACGGACAGACCGACAGACGGTTAGACGGATAAACGGACGGTTAGACGGATAAACGGACGGTTAGACGGATGAACGGATGGTTAGACGGTTGAACGATAAAACGGACGAAAGGACGAATATAAGGACGGAAAGGTAAACAAACACCACCGGAAAGAACACCACCGGACATCATGCAAAACCAATATACAATTTGATGCCTTACAACGAAAAACTCTGTTAGTGAAATTTTGTTGTGCTCAGTAGGCGTTGCTTGGCGACGCTTCTAGGTTCCAGAATGCTGTTGCCTTGGAGCTCATTCGGTTCCCATTCAAAGTACAGATCACATGTGAGACCAAAAAAATAAAAATTTCTGAAAAGTTGGAAACAAAAGTACAAAAATTTCAGTTCTAGGCTCTAAAATAGTTTAAATTCCATAAATTCTTTGATACCTCGGCAGTTTTAAATTAAGGTAAATAAAGCGCAACGTGTGGTTTTGTGTGGTTTTGTTTTCTAATCGGTGGTTGCTTGCGCTTAAGATTCGGATCATGCAACGTTCATCGATAGGGCTTATTATTGGTGGCATGTGCGGCCGCTCGAATACGCCGCGACTGCTCATCAGGCATCAAATTACGTTTACCCGGAAGAAGTCATACGCCAAGGGCAGTGACGAGAAGACAATGGACTCGCGATACGTTAATCCCAACACAGAGGACCGCAGTCAAATGAGTACTGCTGAAGCCTTGAAGAGGGACATGGCTGCTCCGCGGCGACTGGTGCGCGAGGGCAACATGTGGTCCGATCCGCAGCACTTGGACACCAGGTGGCTGCCGCCCTGTGACCCTCTGCGCTACAAACCTGACTTCGGCCAGACCGAGCCGCATTCGATGCGCGTCCAGTTCATGCGCAGCCCGGACGAGCGCACCAGGAACGCGATGGGCCAAGACTGGGAGGTGCTGATGCGCGCTGCAGCAAACATAAAGCGTCAGCATAAAGCAGCCAATGCCAAAAAAGATCAGGATAAGTTTAACATGCGGTCTGATAACGAAATGGGTCCCTCGGAAGAGTGAGCCTCTTGAGAAGGCGACCAACGGTTGAAAAATAGAAATTTACATTTCCAAAAGCCAAAAAAAATCAAGATTACATTATATATTAGCCCAAATGTTTAGATCTCGCATCCCAAATCTTACATACCTCGACAAAAAAGATAACCCCTTGCAATCCAAAGCTTAAACTAATCTAGATATCATAATCAATTTTCAACGCACATTCAACGTGCAGCCAGAATCCGGCCGGTCCAATCCAATCCATATAAAGAGCAGTCTGTTTAGATTGATTCAGAAGGAAGAAATTAAAGGGAACGCCCATGCAATGCGGACGACAAACGGTGAATGTCCAGATCTCCATGGAGCTGTACGCAGGTAGTAGTTATCCATTTGGACGTTTTAAAGCAGTCGCTGACCAGCAGCTCCGATCTGCTACATAACCCTTTGGAGTCCCATGTCAGATGGCCCTTTTTACATACCTAAATTGAACGATTTCTATTCTATTTATCGAATAAATACAGCACTTGTTCTTTACATTCGAATAATATTTCTATTTTATTTGTTCAAATTGTTAGTTGAAGAGAGCAGAAGAAGGCAGAAGAATGGAAGTGATTCTAATGCACTCCCATTGGCCATTTCAGACTCCTCTCAATAGAAATCGAGCTGATTTGGGTTGGCTTGGCTTATATGGCAAAGTTTTCGATTATATGAAGCTAATTGCCTCTGTTGCTGCTCCAGTTACTCGAGTAGGCAGCGCCTCGAAGTCAGCTTACATCTTATCCATATACCAATAAGAACACACGAATGTTGAAAGGATTATGATGTATGGAGCAAACGAGAAGCTAAATTTGAAAAAAAGTAGCAAATAATTTTAGATATTTAGCTCGACGCTTACATACCGCACAGCAATACAAGCAGAGCTGGATAAACTCTGTTGTTGAGCTTGACCAAACCTTTGTGTGCTAGGCCACAGTCAGAAGACTGTTAAATATACAGTGACAATAACTATGCAAGAAGCGTCGAGACAGTCTACGCTTCTACGCTTCAAATAGCAGCTCTGTCCAGAGTGCAAGGTAGCTGCTAGTCGAGCACTCCCGACTAGGATGCTCTTACTTGGCTCTGCTGGGCAATCGTAAGCCGTAAGTAGGTATAGACTGAGCTGAGTCGTAAAGAAATGAGTGAAATTTATGAAAATGATGTTACAAATTGGAATATAAGAGGAACTTATTTAGTTGAGATATTCCCTCTGACATTTTCTATATTCATATATTGAATTTGCATTGTCGGCATTGCTCCCAGCTGAATGGTGTCGCTGTGGAAGCGCTGAGACATTTGCTTCGGCTACTTTGTTGCTGCAGAAAGCGCTCTGGCTCTGGAGTTGGCAAGAAATATGGCAACACCTTCGCTACGGACATTAATTTTTACTGCTTTTGGGTTTTCAATTTGCCAAAGAAGCCACGTGAACGACAACAGCAGCAGCAGCGGCGGCAGAGACAGGACGAAGGACTGCGGCATTTAACGCCGCATAGAAAATCAAACGCAAAAGGTCGAAAGACAAAGGCATGGAGTTGGAACTGGAGCGCCTTGTGATATTTATATATATATATATATATATATGCTTGCATACCCCTACCCGCATGGGGTGGTGGTGTAGCCAGTCAGTAACCCTTTATCGAGACGCGCAGCATGGGGCAAGTGTTGATTTAGGGTTGCAAACAGAAATTATGATAATGCCTGTGAAAACAACAGAACAGAGCAGGAATAGTGAGAGAAGTGCGACGGGATGGGGCGAGGGTGGGGGTCGTGGGGGCGGAGCGGAGCGGGTGTAATGAAACCCAAGCGAAAGAAAATATATTAAATGATATTGAGAGGAACTAATTTTCATTAAAAGGATTAAAAAGCATTTGGCAGCGAGGCGGGCACAGACAACCGCGATGCGGGCTGGTTATGAATTAACATAAAAATCATAAAAATATGACACTATGCGACGCGTCGGCCAACAGCATCAGCGCGATAATCATCATCATCATCATCATCGTCATCATCATCATCATCATCATCGTCATCGTGTGTATCTGTATCATTATCATCTTTGGCAGGCGGGATGCTCATAATGAGCTCAGCTTCAAGGCGACCCGCAACACCGGCTAAATGGATATGGCAGCAGCGGCAGCGGCAGCAGCCACAATCTCCGCGAGTGGGCGTGGCAGGCAGGTGGCCGTGGCAGCTGGGTGGGCGGCTGTGTTGGTCGGTTACTGTGGTTGTGTGTGTGTGTGTGTGTGTGGCAGCATTGATGGCAACGCGCGACAATCAACACGAGGCGCGCTGATAGCGTCGCGGCAGCGCGCGCTACATTTGGGTTTGGGAGGATTAGTAATGGCATCGCATGCCATGGATTGGGTTAAAAGGTGGGCCAGAGCATGCTAAGCATTATGCTGCTGCTGCCGCTGCGTCGTCCGAAACATTGTTTGCTCGCCCTGTCTCCCTCTCCCTTCCTCCCCTCTCTCTCTCTATCTCTTGCGGCTGCCAATGCTTATGAGCGCCCACACCATGGGGCGGGCCTCAGCCACTTAGTAACTCACCCGCAGTTTATTATTTTCAAAATATTTAAATTTTTTGGTAATAAGCGAAAAATGGTTTTAATATAAGCAAATGGCTGCGGATAGCAGGAGGCAAACGATGTGCCTGACTGCGACGTTGTTGTCCTTAATCCACCTGGTTGGAGCTGCGCCATTCAGGCGGACGGGGCCCAGAAAGGGCGGGCGCTCTATCGATATGTACACCACGGTGTGTGTGTGTGTGTTAGAGAGATAATGTATTATTAGTTAAGCCAAAGCTGTGTGAGGCTGAATAAATCGGCTGTATCTCAAGTTTGAATATTTCCTAGGTATTTTTGCTTGCCTGCGCTCAGCTCTTGGCTATTAACTATATTTTGTTGAGGAAAATTTCTAATATCTATATCGTATATAGAAACAGAAGACCATCTACGAGATGAACTCATTCTTTTTTTGAAGCATTTTGAGCAAGCTTTGCATAGATTGTAATTTTGACAGCTGAGACATATATTCTAACAAAATTGTCTTATGAATTTAGTTGAATCTAAGCATATATCAAGCTGATTTCATAGTCGAACTATATCCGTGTAAGCCATTGTAATTAGGGATTGGACTGGCTAGCTAAAAAGAAGCTCAGGGGCTTAAAGCAAGGCTGCTAGCTCATAAGACCCTGTTCAAAAAGTGTTAGAAATTACGAATTTACGTATTCAGCTGAAAATTTGACATTTCTGATATTTATTGACAGCAAACGGAAAGATATATGAGAAGAAGACTAAGAAGACAAAGAGCTGGGAAAGCGGTAATTGCCAAATTGTGAGATTAGGAAAGGGTATTTGGCAGTCAATGACATGGCAGACGACGCAGCTGTTCAGCTAAAAATCTTTCAATAATTTATGAAATCATTTAACCCACATCCGATATATATTGTATATAATATAATCTTAATATATATAAAATTCATTATGCTTTTTGAATAGATATCGCAAATGCCTTTTTTTATAATTCGTGTTCTTTTGGAACACTGTTTGAGTGGTAGTTAATGGTTTTTTATTGTTTCTGTAGATATCTCTATCCCTCTAAATAAGTCTTTAAATCTTTGAAAGACTCTCCTTAACACATGTTTTTTTCTTATATCTTGAAATACGAACGCGGCTTTCTCAGTGGGGATCGCCTTTCTAGCATACCTATTCCAGTTAGCGAAGTTTTTCCCAACAGATTTCATAATTTCTAAGAAAATAAACAATAGTTTACCATTTACCCATTTACCATGCTTATTTACCATTTATATCGATTTTTGGTTTGCCGCAAATCAAAGTAAGCTTCGATTTTTGATTTTTCTTTCAATAATTCAACTATATTTCTTCGTATAATATTTTTTCTTAAAAAATATCAATTTTGTAGCCTACACAAAAAAATATTTGGCAACTGTGGTTGCCAAATTGAGTGAGAATTTGGCTGGGCTATCATCGTGGCACGTTTTTAGCATCAATTTTTTTAAGTTTATTTTAAAAAAAATATTTAAAATATTACCTCAAATTAGTCATAGTAAAATCTCATATATTCTTAAGAAGCTTAAAACACAGTTCAATATAAATAAATTATACCACGCTAGCTCGAGTGATACAGAAAATGTTGAACAGCCTGATGCCCCACAAGGTAAGTACCTCTCTAAAAAATACCTTTTAAATTGACTGACATTAAATTCTTCTCTAGAGTGACAGCAGCTCTAAAATATTAGTTCATCAATAGACAAAAGTATATATAATATATCTATCATATATATATACATCTCAGCCATGAGCCCTATGTAATGCGGCCTTTTGTGGCAGCTAGCTTCAGTTTGAATGCAACAACTTTTGGTGGCAGATGAAAACGAGTCGGGCAACTCGTAAATGCCTAAACAAGCGACCGTTTGGCAGGTTCCTTAAGTTTTTAGCGAGACAATTGCTGTGCCTCGCCGGGCTGCCATCCAGTGCCCATGCCCGAGTGAAATTAGCCAAAAGTAATCCTTTAAGTTTAGTGCGGCAAGAATTGCACACAATTGTCGGGCGGGGCAGCAGCGACAGCCAGACAGCCAGACAGCCGGCAAGCCAGGCAGTTGAGCTTGAGTTGGAGCTGGAGTCTGAGGCGAAATGACGCCCTCACGAATTGGACCAACTGGACGCCCGCTCACTCCGCCTGCCCACTGCTCCCACCGCCGTCCAAAACATTGTCAGCCACGTTGATGACATTGTGCAAAATTTTGTAGCTGTCGTCGTTGTCGTCGTCGTCGTCCTCGTTGTCCTGCGCCATCTTCAGCCGCCTGGCTATAAAACTTTTATAGTAAAAAGTAAATGCCACAAATGAGCAATCGAAAATTTCGCATTATAATGCAAACTGTGTGCATTTTTCGGGTTATTGTAGTCTACTTTTCGGGCAAGAGACAAACGCATACCACGAGAATGCGACACGGACAGGACAGGCATCGTCCTGCTGCCACTGCTGCTGCTGCTTGTTCTTCTGCTCTGCCACTTCATCCATGGCAGTCGTCATGGTCGCCTTTGCGCCTAGTCTAGCGCCTGGCATTCATTTGCGTTGCCTTCCCCTCTCTCTCGCTCTCTCTCTCTCTGTCCATCGTCTTCTCTTCTTTTTGCCTCTATTAATAATAATAGAATTTTTGGAAATTTTGCAGCAGCTCTGTGAAAGGAAAAGGAAGCTCGCCTCGCGATTTTTGCATTTGATGACAACGAACGGGTTGGTTAGTTGGCAGAAACCACTGCCAATGGCACCACCGCCAGTGCCCACCGGCATCGCAGCACCCCCTGCCCCCCGTCCCCCGTCTCCTCCACCTGCTCGACATTTCCTTTTGACTGTATTACATAATTCAGCACAGTGGCCCCTGCCGCGCCCCGCGCCACTGACAATAATGCTAATAATGTTGATAATGCTCATGCTTAATACTCGAAAATGCATAAAATACTCGTATACCGCCCATGAATTGTGCTCGCTTATGGTTAATGGACTCGCTGCTTAAGCATCAAGGAAGCTGGGCTAGAAAACTAGCAATGGGCGCATGTCTCAGCAGCAAAAGGCAACTGTAGTAGTCAGGACAAGACACTCAGTGTGAAGTGGAAGAAGGTGTTTCGTTTCCATTTGTTTTTTGTTTCAATTTCAGTTTCTTGTTCTAGAGATTCTCTTCATCGATTGGGAGAGTCCAGAGCTTAGATGTGTAAAAGAGATTTGGCTATTGGTTTATATTTGATTATGTCGAGGAAAGAGAACTGCAGCAGTTCTTGAAGATTTTTAGTAAATGGAACGAAGGAACATGCTTCAATTCCATTTGTCTTTCATTTTCATTTTATACATAGATGATTCGCTCTTCCGATTAGCAGAGCCCCAGATCATATATTGTCAGGACAGCTACTATTTAAAGGCATATCGATAACGATATATATATGAATCGATAAGTTTATTTGTATGCTCGCGAACGAAATCTTATAAAATCTAGTGGGTCGTGCATTAAGTATTAGGTTGTTCATTAAGTAATTTCGCTTTTTTTGGGGCAATTTAAACACCTTTTTTTTATATACAAAACATTACAACAATTTTTTTGTCTCCATTTTGATCCAATACCTTTTACCTTCTTTCTGGCATGAGATGAATTTCATGCTCATAAAATTTTGTATCCTTGCTGGGAAAAAACGGAGCTAACTCGATTTTGAGGCCTTGAATTGAGACTACAATTTTTCCATCCAAAAATGTTTGCATTTTTTTGAAAAAAAAAAAAAAACAGAGCGTTCAGTTGTTTCAAAAAAGCGAAATTACTTAATGAACAACCTAATAGTTTCCTTTTTTTAGAGAAATTTAAACACGATTTTTTAATATGCAAATCATTTCAATAAATTGCGTAGTTTCCCTTTTGATCCAATACCTTTTGCCATCTTTACTGCAATAAAATATATTTTTTGCAGCTTTATGGCTAAAGTCCCTGAATTTTTATTAGAAATTGTATTGCTCACCAATATTCTATAGTTTTAGAGCTAATATCTCCAAGTTTTGAAAATAAATCACTTTTGACTTGCTTAACACATAAGCCTATAGATTAGCATATAAATATATATGGAGAATCCAAAAATATCGAACGATTATAATACAGTCAATGCTGCTCGATTGCAGTGCCCCCATATGTCCACTAAATCTGCTTGGTACACTGCATTCTCTTCCAACTCTATTTACGATTCATTAATATTCCTTTTTATGCCGACTTTCATTTCGACTCCTGATCGATTAAATTTTAAAAGTTTTCTCGCACCATACCTCACCCAATGTTGGTCCATAAAAATGCCAAAAACTCATTGACTTATGGGCCAGGGCTTGTCTCTAATTGCGGGCCCAGACGCCCCGCCCCAGCTGCGACTCAAGCAGCTGGCCATCCTGGGTGCGGGGGCAATTGGCGCAGATAATGTCCTTGGCTGGGGCATATTAAAAGTGGATTTCCGAAAAATATGCATGCATATACTTGGACTTATTATTATTATTATTATTATTACTACTACTCCATATCTATCTATATGCTTATAAATTAGCATTTCGGGCGGCTGTCCGGGCGTTCGCCTCGGAATGCGTTATTAATGGCAAATTAAAAGCAATAAAAAACAGATGTGCTTAACGTAGCACATTTTACGCGGCACAGGCCACGCCCCCGCCACCGGGCGAACGGTGATGCAAGTGACTGTGGGCAGGGCTCTTGGGGCAGCCGTTGGAATTGGGCATGGAAGGGGGGTGGGCTGGGGCTGTTGCTGGGGCTGGGTTACAGCTCATCAGCTGTGGGCCGCGCACCTTTAGTCAAGAAGTTGGCGTCGTTGTCGTTATGAAAATGACTTTGCTCTTTGCTGTTTTGGCCCGCCTGAAAGGTGGGGCGCACCACACACACACACACACACATACCTACACACACACACACTTGTGCAAAAAAGTTTTGCATTCGAAATTTGTTGGTCTGTTGCGCTGCGCTGCGCTGCCGTTGGCTTATGCAGTTTATCATTTGCGCTCCATCCAGGTGGGTAATTTTAATTTTAAGCTTGAGTAATGACAATATTTACTTCCACTTAAGCGACAACGTCACATGCTTTAATGGCATTTTGATTTGAGCTGTTGTTGTTCAAATTGTTGGCTCTTCTCCTTCTCCTTCTCCTTCTATTTCCCCCAGCTGCACCTTTCGCATTTGCTTCTACTTCTTCTTCTTTTTTTGGCTGCTCGACGCCAACAGCTGCTGACAGTTGCCTCCTGTCTCAACACTGGCTAGAAGCATAAAAAAATATCAGTTTCTTTTTTGTTTCGTGGCCCAAACCTCCAGCCTAACCAAAGGCTAATGGCTTCTAATTTCAGCCAGCATTATGGTAAAATCTGAATCTGAACAGGTTGGTGTGGGGGAGTGGCATGCGGTAGAATGTAGATTGTATAGATGACATTTTATGATTTGTTTATGAAAGTTGATCTAAAATCAGTGGAAAGGATATGGAGAGTGAGAGAGAGAGAGTGAGAGAGTATGTTAGGCAGAGAGAGAGAGAGAGAGAGAGAGAGAGAGAGAGAGAGAGACAGGTGGTTAGGGAAGGAATGAGAGGAAGAGTAAGAGACAGAGACTGAGTGAAAATAAAAGATACAGATATCAATGCGAGGTAGAGAGAGAATCAGAGTAAGTTAGAGGAAAAGGAGGAATGAGAAAAAGCAAGTGATAGGGAGAGGGAAAGTGAGAGATATTGTGTAAGAGAGCGAAAGGGGAATTAAGAAAGAGAGGATGCTAGAAAGTAAGAGGGAGAGAAAGAGAAAGGGGGATTGAAAAGAAGTGGAAAGAGAGTGAGAGAATAAGTCAGAGAAAGAGCGAGAGAGGAAGGGAAAAAATGAGAGATCATGAAAATGAGAGAAAGTGAGAAGAGCTTTAGTACCAAAGAGAAAGACAGGCAGAGAGAGAGATAGAGAGGGAAGGATCTAACGATAGAATGTGTGTGAGAGAGAGAATGAGTATGAGAGAGAGAAAGTTAGATGGATATTGATATATAGACTGGAGACTGGAAGATGAGAGAGTGACACAGAGGGAAGGGGTGATCGATTGAGCGTGATAGAGAAAATGAGGGTACACAGAGAATGAGTGAAAGCAAGTAAGATATTGAGAGGAAAAAGAAATCAAAGAGAGAGAGAGAGAGAGTGTAAAGGAGAGAGATATATAGACTAAGAAATGTTTGACAAAAATCGTATATTAACGAAATCATAGAATTTTCATAATCAAACATAAATTAATGAGAATCGCATAGAAGGGCGATGTTCAGAAATACCCAAGTAATAACTTTGCTGTGACATGGGATTCACCTTATCACAGACATTTATAGAGACATATGACACGCTCTAAAGAATCGCTTATCTATATTCATAAATATACTTTTGTATGATTCAGTTGCTTAGCTTAAGCATAAATCTCAGCTATGATACGAGCTGATGTTGTATATGAACTCGCTTTAATTCTCAGGCGAACTACCAAAAAAATCAAACAATGAGTTGCCGGAGCTGGGTAAGGGCGCTGATAGGGCTTGTAAAACATAAACAAGTAGCTTTGTTTCGTTCCCTCGGCCACGTACGCGCATTTGCTGTTCCAAGATCAACAAAAAGTCATAAAAAATATAGATATGTGTGTTCCATATAAGCACTTCAGACGACAACGACGACGACGACGACGACGCATCTCTATAAATTTTGCTGTTGTGTAACAAAAGATGTGCGCTTGTTAACAATGCAAACGCACGAGTCACGCATACACACACACCCACACACACACACACACACCCACACACATCCACACTCACATCCCCTCAGTGAAGGAAAAAAAGTTCAAGGAAAGTAGAGAAAAAACAAAAGCAATTGACGCTGCGCCTCCATCCGCTGCCATCAGCAAGACATTCAAGGCCCAAAGAGTTGTCGGCCCGTATCTCTTAGCCAACTTTCGTTTGGCCTGGAAGGTGGCAGGCGGCTGGTGGGTGTTGCCACATTAATGGGGCTGGCGTTCCCTGCGCCCGTCGCATTGTGTCAAAAGAAGTTAGGCAAAAGTAAGCGACGCACTAATCTCGTTTATGTAGCGTAAAATGCATATAATTGTGTAAACACGCCAACTGCTATGGCCTATGTGTGCGCAGTGGGCGTGGCTGGAGAGCGGAGGGGGGCGGGGGCGTGGTATATATACGTGGCTGGCTGGCTGTGCGACTGTGCGGCAGTCACTGATGCACAGATAGAGCGTTTGATAATTGTGTGACATACTCGTACTTATGTCAAGTGTATGGAGCAGAAGCGGATAGCCAAGTCAAATGTCATAAAATATGCGCAGGTTGTTCAAGGCATGTCAGCTGAGGGCCTAGACGAACTGTGAATGCGCTACATGTGGAAAGGACTGTATAATATATCGAGAAATAAGAGAAAACATTTACATAAATATATTTTCTTTTATATTACATATTATATGAGTTGTAACTAAGATATAATATTATAGTTGTATTAGATATATGCATTGATAGAGAAAACCTAGGAAAAGCTGTAAATGCGCGTTTGAGAAAGATATTATTATAAATCACATTTGAGATATATATTATATATAAAATTTTCTCTTATATTGCATATCAAATGGGTTGCTTTGCAGATAGGAAAATCTATATAAGTTACGATAAAGTTCTTAAAAAAATTATTTTTAATATCAAAAGTCCAGTTCAACTTACGATCGTAAAATACGGCCAAGGATTCGTAGAAAATCGTTTTGAATACATGCTAAAGTCTTAACTGTAAGATGTAGGGTTTTCGTTGCATGAGGACACTTTGGAAAGACTTAAAAAAATATGTGTCTAAGAGAATAAAAACTTGTATCGAGAAAGAATGCAGAAGCGATTGTCATCGGAAAATCACTTATCCGAACATTTTTTCCAATTCATTAAAATACTTCTTCTAACAGCTTTTGGTTTCATTTCACTAGGGTATAGTATGATCCCTTAAGTGTTTGTCAACTAAATCTCCCTAGCTTGGTTTTTTACTTATCTTCTCTCTTTCCTTTGCATTGTATTTTACTTCATCACACTGTCTCTGCCTTTCTCTCCTTCATTCTCTCTCTCCCTGTCTCCGTTTCTTCCTCTCACTCCTTCTCTTTCTCTTTTTCACCCATCTCTCTCTCTCTCTCTCTCTCTCTCTCTCTCACTCTCTCTCTCTCTCTCTCTCTCTCTCTTCGATCTTCAACCAATCAATATTTGCCAGGCTTTCCGACTTTTCCACCTACTCTAAATGCTTTCCCTTACCACATTGATCTATCTCTCTTCCCAGTCTCAGCGTTTCGTATTGCCAAAACCTTTTTCAACACACTTTGCTCAGCCCTTTATCAAACGTTGGCTCGATTCCGCAGCGTCTTATCTGCTGCGCCATAGCTCGAATGTGTAAATGAGTTCTGGTTAGTCGTCTAGGCTGTTGTCTTGGGGGGCTATTTGGCATTGGGGCTGGGGGTTAACTTACTTCAAATGTGATATGAGTAGGAACGTCAATGAGCAGCAAAAATTATGAAGCTCATCAAAATGTGCGCTGAATTGTAAAATTGCCGCTTGCCTTTCTTTCGCTTTCCTCCTGTTTGGAAGCGGGGGCGGGGGCGTTGGGCGGTTGGGCGTGGAGGCTGAAGTTTGCTGCAAGTTATGTGTGCTGTGTCTTATCTGAAGCAATTAAAAAATGTTTTTTTGTTTTCGACTTCCGCTGCGATGTCATCGTCTACAGCTTTGTCGGCGCCCAAGACAAAAAGCCAACGAACCAAATGGAATCCTGCGCGCATTTCACGCACATATGAAGGGAGCTTTATATTTCTTCTATTTTTTTTTTTTTTTTGTATTGAGAGTAGGAGTAGATGTGGATGGGAATGCAAATGCCGGCGAGTCCTACAAATCAGCCAGAGGGCATCAAAAGTTTTGCCTTTGTGTTGATGTGTTTATTTATGTTGCCTCTCGTACGCATTAACTGATTTGCAGCGAGCATTTCGCCAATGTCAGAGTGCCTTGGCAGCGAATCGGGCTGCTTACAGTGGCTGGGTGTGTGTGTGTGGGTGGTATTTTCGTGTATAAACTAGAACTAGAGAGCCCAACTTCAATTGAAGTTGTTCTAGTTGTGCTTGGTAATGAGTTTGGTCAGTGTTGTGGGGCTTTAGTCAATGTTGGCTCTAGTTCAAGCAGTCTTAGACTGCATTGATAGTTTATAAAACTTTTCAAATATTTAGTAGAAACATTTATTTTACTTTATTGAGAAGTCAGCAAGCAATTCTTTAAGAATTAGTATTAATTTATGCATTTATGCATATATTGAAGAAAGTAGCTTACAAATTATAGGTTAAAATTATTTTCAAGTAAATTTATTATAATTTATTATATTTTCTTTATATTAATTCTCAAGATATGCTATCACCTAATAAGAAATAAAGTTAAAAATAAAAGACTTCGTATTAGAAATATTTTATTAATAAATAATTAAAACAAAACACCATTATAATATAATCCATGATTGGAATTAGTTTTTAATCTTTTAAGCTTTACTTTTTTAACTCAATAAAAAATAAAGTTTTTAAAAAATATATACTATAATATAAACAAAATATAATTTAGTTACTTAATTATAATATATATATATATTTCTATTTAGAAATGGTAATTTAATAAATTACTTAAGCATATAAAAAATATTTCAAATTGCAAAATATATTAATATATGTTTATATATGTTTCAAATCAGAAATGTTAAGTTCACAAATGCTTTATAAATATACATATATATAGTGGATTATAGTTATAATCTTACTTTTAATATTTCGGGATATATTTAAAAAAAATAATTTCTCAATATATGTATTAAATATAATAAAAAGAAATTAAAAAAAAAAAACATTTTTTAGATGATCATTCTTAGATTAGAATTAATTCCAATTATAATCTTTAAACTCTGCTTTGAATCTGTTTTTGAATCTATCTGTGAGCACCTGTCCACGGCTGGATAGTCTGCCGAGTCTCCGTCTTTATATTGTAATTGTTCAATCCTTTCTTTCCTTTTTCTATTTCTTCATACTTCCTGTTTTCTTAAGGGTAACTTAATATATATTAATTTATAACTAAAACAGAAACTAAATTAAGTCTAAAACTATGCAGTATTATCTATTAGTTCATACAGGTAAAGCAACTGGCTGGAAAGGTGCCATGGACTAGCCCGCAGCAAGTCTGTAGCTTATTGCCATGCCCAAACCGGATCCTTCGACGCGTTTCGACCCGTTTCTGTATGCATGTGTCTGTGCTGGTGTGTGTGTGCGTACGAAGGCTTTTTGTCTCTATTAAATTAATCGACGCTCATTTTTCCAACTTAACAAAACGCAGTGAAAAAAAATATAAACGATAAAACATTTGCCGGCTGTCAGGGCTGCCGCATACATTTGCCAGTGTTGCCCCAACTCCATTTTACATTTGTTCTTTGTTTTTTTTTCTCTTTTTGGTTTTATAATTTTTTTTATTTTGCTTTTAAGTAGCACTATTTTTTAAGGATTCTGTTTGGGGTGCTGCCCCGTCCCGCGCCGCTCGCCTGCGCATCTAAAACAATTTTATTTTCTGTGCGTTTTTCATGCTTATCAAATACAAAACAAACGCACACGAGGGTTGACACTGGCTTTTTGGGTTCTTCGGGCTCGGGCGGTGCGGACCGGACCTATTGCGGTTTTCCGAGCGCTGCTCTCGCTGGCATTTATGTTTCATTTGGCATTTTTGATACGTTTTATTTACTTTTTTTATTAATTTTTTTTTTTCGGTCTCTGTTTCGGGCGTCACATTTAAAGTGACATTTCAATCAATCAGTCAGCCGAGCTGTGCCCAAATCTGGCAGCTATTAAATGCCCAATTTATTGCCAGCCATAGATTGTCCGATTAGAAAAGTGGCAAAGTGGGTGGAAAGCGCTTGAGCTTAGCTTGATAGACTGAAGATTTCGCAGTGGCGGGGCTTTAGTCGGCCGAACTATATCCTTGCAGGTTATTCACATAGTCGTGCTGCTCTCGAGACGGCACTCGTTACTAGTTATGATTGCTGGGCAGCGCCTTGCTGATTGATCCCCACTGAATGCGCCGAGGCCGGCATGGAGCTTTAGACAAATATTCATATTACCAGCAGCTGACCTCTGGCTTTTGGACTCGTCCGGTCGGAGTTGGTCAACTTTTCATATCTAGCAAACTACGATAATACAAAATAACAGACATTTATCTAAACGTTTAGCCATTTATTAGCGCCGAGAGTTCAAGTCCAGAAAAATGCCACACAAAATCCCTAGCAAAGCAAATACAAGCAGAAAGTAAAAGTATCGACCCATTAGTGTGCGTGTGAGGGTGTAAAAAAATATATGTGTAAAGTGCAGAGCATGCGACGCACTAGATACCCTGTAAAAGGTGGGAGACTTGATGAGATGTGAAGTAAAATTTATTGAAGATTTTTTATTCATTTTATTGGCATTGTAAAGAGAGAGATTAGATAGTCTAGAGGGCTACGAGTAACTCGACTCAGACTCCCTAACTCTAGCAAAGATTAGACAGCTTGAAGGACCAAGAGTAACTCAGCTCAGACTCCCTAACTCTAGCCTTGTCTCTGACTCTTATGTTACCTACCTAAGCCGCTGTCTATGCTACCCTATGCTGACCCATTCCTAATGGCTGCTGGGTATAAATAAAAAGCAACGAAACGAAATGAAACGTATAAAACTAATGAAATCCTTATTAATATGCTTTGGACCTTTGCTGTTTGTTTGGTGCCCTTGTGGCGTCGTCATCGTCGTCGTCGTCCTCGTTGTCGACCCAACCAAATTGAATATGCAATGAATTGTAAAACGCAAAAGTTTTGCATAAAACAAAAAACACAAATAAAATAAAATAAAAATACAGAGATAGAGAGAGATAAAGAGAGGAAGAGATAGAGGGAGAGAGCAAATAAAAAACATATTTGAGCCAAAGAGAAGCTACTCAACAAATGGTCAGCCCGAAAAAGAAGAAACGGAAAAAAATCTACGCACATTTTTCAGCGCATATTATGTAATTTTTCACATTTTCCAACGACCCATCGACCCCCCCGTCCCCTATCCCTGCTCCTGCCCACTCGCTCCACACACACACACTTGATAGCTTTTGATATTTTGGCTCAGCTGGGCGCTGTGTCCACTTTGACTACTCGCAGCCGCATGAAATTTGTCCAATCAGCTGCCTGCACTCATGCGATTGGCTGCCCGCTTCATGTTCCGGCATCGGCACCGAAATCGAATCCCCGCCGTACATAGCCTGGCCCAGCCCAGTCCCTCCCCTACCGAGTGCGTGCCTCTCTTTCGCTGTTATGTGTGTGCCCCGAGTGTGTTTGAGTGTGTGTGTGTGGCCAAGTATTGATATCTGATGCGTATTCAATAGCATTCGACGCGCGCATTCATATGGGGGGTGGAAAATTTCACTCAAAGCAACCCTTTCGCATGCCGTTATCATATGTGTGTGTGAGTGTGGCATAGGTGTGTGTGTGTGCTCGGGAATGTGAGGAAATTGATATTGGAAAAAGAAACAGCTTGTGGTCAGGTGAGAGTTTGCTATTAGCAAATAGTTTTTTTCTTTTCTTATCGAGAAGTTTGAGTTAAAAATACCTTAAAAAGCTAAAATATTTTTAGAATGAAAAAATAATACAAAATATTTCTTAATGCAGTCGTAATACTTAACAATTCAGTTGTTTGTGCAAAAGGAAATATGAACGGGGTCGCTGAGTTGTCTTGCTCTAGCTCTACTATTTAGGCAACTAAGAAAGACACACAGTGGGACCTTTGCTTATTTTTCATTGCAAAAATCATATAGAATGCAAGGTCTTTTCTTGGCATATGTAAGACAATTCTCGAAGCTTAACATTATTTTATGCTACTGCTACGTATGTTATTCCAGTATAACATATGTTTTACAGCTTTCTATCTAACATGAGAAAGTAGATTTTGGGGCTTGACGGCTTGAATCTTAGGAGCGAATCAGGTTTATGTAGATGGTATGTGGTTGTTGTCCTGGTAGCCCATGCTGCTTTATAACAATTCTTTGATATATAAGAAATATATAAAAAAATACTAAGCAAAATGTTATTTAATTGAACAGCTTTTATAAGCTATCAAGATTATAGGAATTTTATTGATTAGGTTTGTATGTTTTAAAAGAAGGAGAAGTCGAAGTTATCGAAGAAAAAGAAGTCGAAGAAGTTTGATCGCTTTGAGAGTAGCTTTTATTCTGAAGATCTAAAGTACTTTGGGCTTAGTTCTATAGATATAGAATATTGGTTTCTAGGTATTATAAAGCCAACAGATTGGGTCTTGTTACTGTCTCAAGTCTAGTTATATTATAGTTAGTTTAGTTATAGAACTAAAGAAGAACATATAGCTGAAGAGTTATAGTTCTATATATATATATATATTTATAAAAAGCTATAGTCTTATATCTTAACGCATATTATTATACAAAGTCCACCAGAAGATTTTCTCATATGCTTCAAGAAATTCCCTCAAGACTCTTCAGCTCAGAGGCAAAGCAACTTGGCTGCAAAAGCATTCTTTGCTGCCCATTAAAAAACTCGCTTTATGTCTGATGAAATATAATTATCATTATTATTATTATTATTATTATTGTTATTATTATTATTTTTTTGTCTGTTGCCAACAAAGGGTATATCCTGTGAATGGAGGGCAGCTGTAAATGGAGAGCGATGCCAATAAAAATACTTATACTTCATTAATAAACAATTATGTGTTGCGTTATTGCGCGCTAAGCGCAACGAATTAATGGCCGTTGTCGGCTTCAATAATTTTAATGGGCTCCATGGTCGATCCCTAAAACCTGCCACCCCGCCCACGCCCTCTCACCACCTACTCGCTTCCCTCCCACGCCCCATACGCCCACACGCCCACACGCCCGCTCGCCCAGTGCTCTTTGCAGGATGCCATTAATGCCCATTAAAATGCCAAAGTGTGCGCCATACAAAGAAGCGCCACAATGTAACGCCCATAAATTACGGGAGCACAGCCAAAAGAGTAAGCAAAATTCAAAAAAAAATATAAAAAACCAAAATAAAAACAAAAAAATTATTAACGCTCGAAAGGCGTGTGTGTGTGTGTGTGCGAGTGCGTATGTGTGTGTGTGTAAATATTTTGCAAGTCTCTGCAAACAACGCGACAACAAAAACTATAAACGGCTTTTCGCTGGCTGCTAATACATTACACTAGCTAACAAGGCATTTGTTTTTTCCTGTCTTGATATTTGAGAAGCATTATATTATTTCTTGGCTATGGCTTAATATATTAATATATTATATTATCAATATATCAATTATTCTACTCCAAATTCTAATCTCATTAAACAACTGCCAAAGTTGCCTAAGTTTTGTTGACTAGTGTCATCAGAGTGAGCAATAAATGTGCTCTTCTTTTATATATATACATATATAGTTTGTTAAAGGGTATAATGCGTGTGCTCTTGTGTGAGTGTGTGTGTGTGAGTGTGCGCGCGTGGGGCACGCTGTAGGTCGTGGCACATAAAATTTATGTGCCGCAAAAAGGACATAAGAACCAAAAATCAACCGACAGCTGAGCAACCGAGAGCAACTGAGTATCAATGCAATCATGTCGAAACCTCAAAACCTCTTTCTTCTGCAATCCAACTACTAAAGGAGCTTTGTCTCTTACTGTCTTTCTCCCTCTCTCTATCTCTCTCATTACCATCATAAGCTAGAGATGAGCGTGGCTCGTGCTGCTTGACGATACCTATGGATAATTTGAGGCAGGCTTACTTATGAGCATATATATTATTATACTCATAAGAAATTTGTAAGAAAAAAAGTATATATGATAAAAATTAAGTTATGGAGTAAGAAAATATTTAATAAAAATACAAATGCTTAATATTAAAAACAATATAAAATTAAAAAATATTTAAAACTAGTTTATATATGTTAAAATAAAACAAAATAAAATTGATGTAAATATATATATATATATATATAATAAAAAAAATATATACATATACAAAATAAAAAAAAATATATATAATAAAAAATAAAATTTTTTAAAAATATACTAAATTATAAAAATCAACATAAAGAAAAATAAAAAACAATTGATTTTAATAACATATTTTTTGTATTAATTTCTATTTTTGTGTTATTTATTTTTTATTCTGTTTATTTCTTTTTCAATATATAAAAATATATAAATTAAAAAAATTAAAAAACTTTTTTAAAAATGTAACACTTAGAAAGTATATTAGAAATATCAGAAATAAGGAAAGATTATAGAGAAACCGCATAGCTTTAAATGTTAATAGCTAAATATACAATTGTATTTTTTTAATATAAAAAATATTTTTGCAATGATAAAATGTTACTGCTATTTATTAGTAACTAAACAAAATAAAAAACTAAACAAAAACTAAACAAAAATAAGATAAGCAAAATATTTTAGTTAAGCATATATTTATTTATTTAAGGCTCAATATGATATTATTTAATATAGTTCTTTAAAGTCTGCACCTGACTTATAGATACATATATCGATTCTCAAAATATTTGAATGGAATATCGTCTGCATTGGCCTTTCCTTTCTATGCTAATGTTAATGTTCGTTTCGTTTGCCCTTCTTTATGTGCAGTTAGTCGCCCGTCGCTGCTTTGCTCTATCTGGAGCATGTTGGCTGCGGCGGCTCAGAATAATTTTATAGCATATTTTTCGGCTGTTTTTATATTTATTACGTTGGGGAGTTTTCATTGTTACGCATCGGTCGTTTTGCCCAGCGCCAAGAAACTAGGCGACAAAATTGTGTCTTGCAAGAGGCTTCATTTGAGAAGCCACGCCGCACCACCACCGCCCTGCACCACCCACCCGGAATGACACAGCCACACACGTATATATCGGGCTCTGTGTTTGGCTCGGTGTTTGTTTTAGCTTAAATTAACAAATGTGCTTTTGTGTGATAATTATAATTTTACATTACCTTTTGGTAATTGTTCAACGCCCGAACGATGCCTGAATTTGTGTGCGTGGGTGGCTCTCAGTGTGTGGGTGTGCGGGTGTGTTTGTGTTTTGGGCATCTGCCTTGAGCAGTGGCTGGGAGCAGGTAAGGTGGTAAAAAGACGTAAATAAGATGATGATGTTTCAGGCGGGCGGCGTTGTTAGTGTGACGGCTGTCGTTATAAGTTTACCCACCTCCACTATGCAGCCCCTCCGACTGCCGCTACCCCCATTCAGTCAACCCCAACGGAGGAGTTGTCTGTGTGTGTGTGACATATTGGCAATTTGATCATGTTACGTGTCTCTCTCTCTCTCTCTCTCTCTCTGTGTCTCTGTGTGTGTTACGCATTAATGGCACAAAATTTTTAATGATGTGCTACGTGTTAAGTCATCTCCAGAGTGTAGCAAAAAGCCAAGCCTAATAACAAGAACAGCAACGGCAACAACAACGAGGGCATTGAGTGCTGCGACTCGCACATTGTTAAGGTAATATTCGTAAGCAACAAAATTGGTAATTTTCAGAATATGTTTTGGCAACCATGCCACATGCCACATGCCACCGTGCCGCATCAATCCCTTACCAGGCGCCGTTTGTCCCATTTATAAAATATATAAAATTGTAATAATTAAAATTATGCTTTTGCTGCGGCCCGACTAAACAGCACGAACGAGTAACGAGTATTTCATTAGGACGCACTAAAAGCTGTTTCTCAGCCACGTTGCCACAGCGCCTCGTTTCTGGCCTAATCATAAAATAGTGTATCACAGTGTGGCTCGGCGGCAACTTGCTGCTCTCCGTTGTCGCTCCTGTAATGGGCTTTTTGGTTAATTAGAAACTTTATGTGGACAGCGCTACTGAATGCCATTTATACTTATACCTTTATACATATATATGCTATATATATATATATATATATGCATAGTGCGTTATAATAAGCATAAGTGCTACGGCAAATGCATTTCCACTTTATGTGAATAAGCCTTAAATATATTCCCAAAGCAATTTGATTTGTTCTCAGTTATTTGAATATATGCCTGAGTCATTGATTTATTCATTAATATTTATAAAGTTAGCTAAAGTGTAAAAATATAAATGTATCTATATATATATATATATATATATATATATATATATATATATATATATATATATATATATATATATATATATATATAGATAAAAACATATATTTTATTTATATATATCTCGTTTTAAATTTGTAGATATAAAAAAATATATATATATATATTTTATTTATCTATATCAAGTTGTAAAAATTGTAGATTGGAAAAAAATATATAAGTTTATTTTATTTTTATTATATTTATAATTATGTATATATATTTTTTTAGTTTTTAATATATGTATAGTAGTTGTAAAAAATATATATTTGTCAAAAATAAAAAACTACTTAGCGCTGAAGGCTTTTTAATTTCTATGGCAATGAACTAAAATAACAAAATAAATATATTTTTTAGAGTTTATTGCATTCGATTTTTAAAGCATATTTTGGCTCTAACAAGTGTGTGGGCCTTGTAAGGTAGTTGTTTTTATTTAAATTGATATAAACTATAATAGACAATTGGTTCAATAAATGTATAGCCATAAGAGACTTTTATGTACAGTACAGAGATTGAGGTCAGTCGTGCCACTCTCCTTCATTTACATGCTTGATTTGCTCTCAGAGCCATAGACTTAATAATGCTTAGTCGTCGCATAAAGTTCAAGCATTTTTAGAAACTAGTACAGATGCTCTGCAAGTCGCCTAATGTGTAGACATAAATATATTAACGGACAGCTCAAAGTCTGTCAAATTCAACATGAGAATCGTTCTGCATTTCTACATGCACACATGTACATAAACATACATACATTCATATAATCATACACACATACCCAGAATATACATATGATAAATCTTAGTAGCCCTACAGTCGACCAACAAGAGCGATACTGTTTTACATCAGCTAAATTTCAGCTGCTGTTCAATTTATTGCTAACATTTAGCAGCTGAAATATATAATGAGATTTGTCATTTAATTATCAGTTGCCTTTTGTTTGATGAACATAAAATGATTTGACACATTTTTGAAGTTTCAGCTAACAACATGTGGTGTTGCCGCACTCGAAGTTGTGAAGCAGATGTTTGGAGAATCAGTCATGTCGCGACCAGCGCTCATCGATGAAGTGTCGCGTGTATTAGCAACAAGCTCTTCATTGCGCTAGTAAGTTCATAAGTAATTATTAAATATGGCATATATATATATGGCATACCTTCAGCTAACTCAACTCGAGTTGGACTTGTGAATCAGTGATATTGCTGCGATCTCCATATATAATGCCACAGAGTAATCTTAACAATAGCTAAGAACATCCTGTATTGTGTTTCACTTAGTGATTTAATTTACTCATCATTCATATATATTTCAATTTATTTCTAAATATCTAAGTTATTGGTGTACAGAAAACATCCTGTATTAGCTTACTATATCCTACGCTCATCGCAGCTCATCTCTTCTCTCGTTCAAGAATACATTTATTACCTATTCTTATTGGCAACTCCTTTCAATATCTTATCCTTCTCTCTCTCTCCCTCTCTCTCTTAGCTTATATTGAAATAGAAATTCGTGCATGCATTCTCGTGCAGCTCGCTCTCGCGCGGTATGTGACCTTTTTTCGTTGCGATGTCAATACGAAGAGAGATGGGGACAAAAATGTAGGAAAATTGTTGAATTATTTGCAAGTTTTGTACAAATTAACTTTATGACCGCTGGCTAAATACAGTCAAACATAGTCCAGGTACAATGTGTATATAATACACAAAGCATAACAAGGCAAACACAAAATGCAGAGCGAAAGAAAAACCTGAGGACAACAATAAACAAAAAAAAAAAATGAGAAAATAGAAAAAAAGATGACTGTCACTGAATGAAGAGTGAAATGCAGGCAAAAGCTGCCCATGTGCATACATATATACAGATATATATATAGATTGTAGATATGTATGTAGTCGAGATTGTAAACATTGTTTCCGCTTCATTGTTGGACGAGCTGAGCAACTGTCACTGGGCATTGCAATGGGCCCGACAATGACGAGCACGATGACGCCTTAACGCCGCAGCAGCCGAGATTCAAACCGTCAGCCAGTTAGTCAGCCGGCCCGACCAATCAGCCACCCAATCAGACTAACAAGCTGCAGGCCAAGCCAAGCCGGGCCGGGCCGGGCCGGGCCAAGCCAAGGCAAGGCAAGGCAAGTTGGCAATGTTTACATTTTAGAGCAGGTGTCCTGCGCGACGAGATGAGCTGATGGGATGGACGACGAGGGCGACCTGACGAGAGTTTTCCACATTTTGTTTTCTTACTGTTTCTGTGACTGACTCTGCTTGTTTACACGGACAGCGAGGCACTGGCTCTGGCTCAGGCACTCGCACTCGTACTCGTACTCGTACTTGAAAGCCAACGAGTACAACAACGTCACAAATTGAGGTTGGATATGCGCGACGCTCGTCGAATCCCGTTGCCAAACTGCAGCAAAAACTCAATGATTTAACAATGAATGCAGTCAACGTCAGTTGGTCGGCGTCGCCTTTTGGCCAGGTTAGCGACAACACGGTCTATGGTCCGGCCAGGCTATACAAATAGATGCCACGCCATGTATGTGTGTGCTTTCCAGCAAAATGTGAAACAGAATGAAAGCAAAACATTGACAGACAACGGGCACGGGCGATGGCGATGGCGATGGCGCTCGCTGGCGCTGGCGCTGGCGAAGGACGACCCAGTGCTCTGCAGAAATATGAATGCTTCACTTGTTCAAAATGAATTAATAATCAGTAATTCTTGAACAAAAAGATGAATATAAAAAAAAGGGAAAAATATACAAAAAAAAGGAAAGCAAAAATGAGAGAATTCAGAGAAAAACCAACGCTGGAAATCAAAACAAAGAAGCCAGAAAAAATGGCTACTAAAAGATTTTCAAATGCTCTTTAGAGAAAGCAAAACTAGGTATGTCAAGTAGGGGATATATAGGTAAGGCATAAGGAGTACAGGAGATACCAAGTTGTACAGTATCTTTTAGGAAATTTGATCTATTATATATTTTATGTGTATCTATATTTTATGTTTCGTTTAAAAAAATATTACTGTAGCTGTGAATAATTCCAGAAAATATTAAAAAAAAAAATTATTGGGAGACATCAAAAATGGAATCTTTTTTTAGATTCTCGGCTATCTGTAGAGGTACCTTATAAGGGTTCAAGAAAATATTATAGTAATATTCAGACGTTTGACTCGATCGATTTTGTTGATCGCGGTTCTCTACTTACTCTATTCTAAGATAGTCCAAAAGCAGAAAGCTCTTCTAAACCTAAGAGAGATTGATAGGAAGAACTGACTTAAATGTATATATATCTCCCCTCACATATGTCTTCCTTAAACGGTCACATATTCGCTTAGAAAATCACGTGGATCGTTGCTAGAGTAGAGCAAAGTTGGCCTCTGGGGTCTGCGCTGCAGTGACAAGTGCAGCAGCTGCCTCGGAATCGGTAGCTGGGTGGCTGAATGGCTGCTCTACGTCCGTTCGCCTCTCCATTCGGCCGGCTGACGGAATGTTGTCTCGGTGGTTGACTCCGGCTGTGACTGATTGGCGCAGCTGAGCACCTGACTGACTTTAGGGCTGACTGAAAAGGCCATGGATTTTAATTACAAGAAATTGTTTGCCTTTATTTACCCTTTTATATATTATTTTGCTTATATATATATATTACGAACATACAATGGCCTTTGCAATTGCAGCTAGAACAAAAGCCTGGCTTGATATGTATTATATGCATGCAGATATATACACGCGGATACAGATATATGTTATAGGTAGGTATGGAGTGGAGAGCTTACCTAAATGCATATCAATGAAAAGCTGAGACTTGGATATAATGAAAATCGTATTTAAGAAAGATCTTAGCACAGAATGACTGCGTTAAGTTGGCTGCGCTTGATGAGTTTGTTAAGTTGGCTGCATTGTGACAGCTTGTTAAGTTGGCTGCGCCCTTGGGACTGTTTCAAATGTCTATCTCAAGATACTTTCCTATATTATTCCTGCCTTTTTTCGTTCGTCCCAACTGGAACTTTAAGAGCTGCCTGTTGCGCTGCGCCAAGACAGAGTGTATTGAAAAAAAAGGGGGAACTTCGAGTGTTGAATATAACCATAAAACAAATTGCGTTTTATTAGCAAACAATAAAGAAGAAAGAAATAAAAAAATCGGAGTGAAGCGGCAGGCGAAGCCAACAGAAAAAGGCTAAATAAAGCAACTATTGTCACATGATTTAGCCCCGCAACAACGTCTGCTGGGCCCGGTCGAGGACCGAGGGAGCCGGAGCGAAACGGCGCTCGGTGGGATCGGTCACAATGAAAAGGGTTCGACATGGCTGCGACAGGGATGCGACACAATGGCCACGGCCACAATGCCGCACAAAAAAGGTGTCTCGCAATATAAAAATGGCAAAATTTATTGGACAGTTGCACGCCACCCATTTAATTTATATTTATAGAAAATAAACACCGGACTGATTTCGCCGCCCCGCCCCCTTTAACAAAACTGAAATGAAATGAAAATAATAATCTTAGACTCAATAATACCAAGCTCATTCGAACTGCTTATACACTGCCAAAGGGAAGAGGGCATAAGCTATCTTATTGAATTATGATATGAGGCTGACTCAAGGCAGGAATTCGTTTAGATATATTTTAGTTTTATATTTATTTTGTGTTGGGATGATTAATAGACTTAGTAAATATGCTGACAGGTGCTAATTAGAAAGATTATATGCTTTTTATATTATTATAATAATTGTAAAGTAATGCCAATAGTAGTAAAGTATCATGAATTCTATTTAATTGAATGACTTATTCCAATAATATTTATTCATTCATAAATATATATTTTTTTTCAACTTAATACCTACCACATATTATACACCAATCCCAACTTTTTGTACAATCCACAAAGCACAATTGTAATTTTTTGTGATCTTTTTCAGCTGATCCTTTCCTGTCGTCTCAATTTGCTCAAGCTCATTCCGTTTATGCAACAAAAGCCAATCATTAATGTGTCCTGTTGGTCAAAAGTTTTACTAGAAATACTTTGCTTTAGATTTTGGAATAAACACCATACAAGAGTTTCATTATTTTCAATATTTTTTTCAGCCAACCTCGTATAGAAAGAGAGTTTAAATATCTTTAAGACTTCAAGACTTCATCAGAGATCTAATAATAAAATATATAAATTTCTCCAGAAACTTATTCCTTCCTATCAGCAATCTATACACATAATCTAATCTCTTGTAAGTGTATTCCGGCAATGGCCAAGGCCAGGCCCACCACATACCTATGCTGACTGCAATTCGATGCCGTTTTTTGGGGCATTTTCTTATGGGGGCGGCGCGCTCATAAATTAGCCAGCTGCCAGAGCCACTCGAACCACAAGGACTTGAGTGCCACAACAAAAGCGCAACAAATTAAATGTCAACCTTGAGGTGGTGGGCGGCGCGTGGGGTTAAGAACACAAAAAGCATTCTCACTTGGCCCGGCCGCAAGCAGACCCCATTTGGTCATATTAAAAAACAATTTCCACACACACGCACAGCAAATACATCGTAAAACTTGCGACACGCGCCACAAGCGACGACAAAAAGAAAATGGGAAACATATATATATATTTATATATATAAAAAAAGCTGGGAAAAAGGCAAGAAAATTGGCTACAAAAGATGCTAATGATTTATTTAATCGATTTGACCATGAACATATGTAACGCCGTTCAGCGTGTGAAAAATGACAATCGAAAGTTGTTTTGGGTCTTCGGTCTGCGTTCGAGGCCAAGTGCCCGTTGATATTTTTAATAGTTTCGGCTGGGCAATGTTGACAAGGGTCTCTGGCCGGGCCCGCAAGGGTCAATACTGGGTCAGGAGCGAGCCGAACACGAAATTCCATGCTCTCGGGGGCGGCTGGTGTGGTCAAGCGTAAGTCGTTTGCCTTTTGCCGTGTAAATTATGCTAAGCGTTTGTCAATTTGTGTGTGATTTGTCTTGCCGGGGACAAGGTGCGAAAGGGTTGACTGGCATGCCATGGTCACGCGCTATTAACTGCGCTCTATCTCCGTGCGTGTGGCCCCAACCGAACGATTAGCCGTCAAACATTCGACTAATCGGCAGGGCGAGCCTCTGTCTCGGCCACAATCATTTATCAATGGCCAACTGAAGAAGAGCTGAGAAATATAAAGGGGAAATATCGAGCAATGAAGGGAGAGCTAGTGAGATTCCTTAAGGTATGTTATGAAAATTTTGAAATGCTGTCTTAGAGGAGGCTTGAAGGGAATGGAGTGTGTGGAGTGGAGTATGTGCATCTCTTTTCCTCTAATTAATATGGGCTAGTGCTACGTTTTGGGCAACTTTATCATAACACAAACTAGAAACTATAGGCGATATCAAAGACAGAATATATAGCCCCTGGCCTCTTCTATGCCTTCCAGGTGTATGGAATTGCTGCTAAGACGCACCTGAACAAACTGCGTGTTCTACAAGCAAAGACGCTGAGAAAGATCACAGGAGCCCCGTGGTACGTGAGAACCAGAGACATTGAACAAGACCTTAAAGTTACTAAAATTGGGGACAAAATCCAGGAGATCGCCATAAAAAGTAATGAAGGGTTAGATTGTCACCCAAACAGCCTAGCTAGATTAAGTATTTCAGCGCAAAGATCTGCCAGCCCACGCACTGGAGCTAGAAGAAGACTTAAATGACATCACCCTCAAGACGTACCTTGACATAAAAACAAGTCAATCATTCCCTTACAAATCTCTCTGTAGTTACACTGTATATATCTTTGCTCCATTAGTACTTAACTTTAATTGTAAGTGCTAAGTCTCTAGCCATAAGAATTTAAAAAACTCATTTCTGATTAGATTAAGTTGCCTAAAAGGTAGCAGTACACTAAGTAATAAATATCACATTTCATTTAAAAAAATAAAAATAAATAAAAATTAAAAAAAAAAAAGAATAGTTTTGGGCAACAAGAAGTTAGAGGATTTTGCTAGAGAGAAGTATGTTTTGGTGAGGATCTAGTCTCTCCAAGTATTCATTTGGCTAGCTCTTAGATTATGTATACAATTTTTGGCATCTTTGAGGTCTCTCTCAGGAAGTGAACACAGTTAATGCTGAGTCTTAACTGATAGATGGCATAGCAGAGGCCAATAGCTAAAGCATTCTAATAATTATAGATTATTTCATGCTGCACTTAGACCCAAATCAGTGAGCTGAGTCTGCATTATAACATATATATTTGTATATACATATTTATAATCACATTTGTCATGTCTTCAAAATAAATGTAAAAATTGCAAAATTATAAATTCAAAAAAAAGCTGACCTTAAATAGGTTGTCCATATCCGCTATCAATGCGCATCGCGCGCACAGATCCGACAGAGTCAAATTCTCCATCAGCAATTTGGGGCGATATCATTTGTCCAGCTGGCCGTCAGACAATGGAGTCGAGCGCAAAAGAAATTGGTCAAGTCGGTGGCAAAGTTGAAAGAAATGACTAACACTTGGCTGGCTGTGGGTGTGGGTGTGGGTGTGGCATGCAAACAACAAGGCGAACGGAGCAGCAGCAGCAGCAGCAGCACAGCAAACGGCAAAAAAGGCGGCAAATAAATCGTCTTCAATATATCAAAGACTTAAATTTCAATTTTTTTCAAATTTCCTGCCATTTAAATGCACTCCTTCGGCCAAGTGCCCAGCGACGGGATTCCATTTGCCCACACCCACTACATACTCCCAGCTCATTGTTATGGTTGTGTTGGTAAATGATGCGCAGCGTGTGGGTGTGGGTGTGGGCGTGGGCGTGGCATTGCTGCAGAAATTGTGCCAGGAATTGAAATTCTTTTTTCTGCTTCTTTTTTTTTTTTATCAACAGGGCGACCAACGGCGGCAAAGACGTCGCAATTCTTTAGCATTTTATTTCAATTTTTTCATTTTTTTTTTCCTATCTTATTTTGCATTTTATAGAGCTGAGAAGTGAGCAACCCAGAAGGAGAGCAAGAGAGAGGGGGTGGGTCGGGGGAGAGGGTGGCGGCGGCGGCGAGAAGTGTGGAGACAACGCAAGTGTACAGCACATTTACTGCCTCATCTATTTAATACCATAAATAATTGCATCTAATTAAATATGCTCAAATGAAAATGTCCGCTTTTTTCAGCCATTTTTTGTTGTGTTTTATGTATATGTATGTATGTAGGTATGTTTATATGTATGTATTCTTTTTTTGCCTTTGCCGCTACGTGCTCTGCCAGCGTTGGCTGCAGTTGACGCGTGATGGAGCGAATGTCATTCGAAATGAAATTCAAGTTCCAATTTGGACCAAAGAACGAACGACAGCAGCTGAGAAAGTGAGAGAGAGAGAGGGGGGGCGGGGAAGGGGAGGGGTAAGGAGACTGATAGCGCGATTGAGAAAGCGTGGGCGAAGGCTGCTGCTAAAAGGAAAGGGCAGCTGGACCTGATGGAACTGGAAATACCCTGTGAAAGATATATATGAATTTAGCTTTTCTTTATATAAATTCATATATATCTTTCACAGGGTATGAAAGATCATAATATGTATACTATATGTGTTGGGTGTTTCCAGGTTTATATTGCTTCCCTTCTCGTAAAAGATACAAAAAATGCATGAACAAATTTCAAGAATGTCTATGACTCTAGGACTTGCCTTATGAAAGATCATAATATGTATACTATATATGTTGGGTATTTCCAGGTTTATATTACTTCCCTTTTCTTAAAAGATACAAAAAATGCATGATCAAATTTCAAGGAAATCTATGACTCTAGAAATTGCTGGCAGATAATAGATAAAGGTAGATAATAGCTAAGATAGCTAAGCATCTGCCTATGCCATTTGAGTAACTACAAGCTAAGATCCACATAGACTGAACAAGCCGATATTAAAGTCAATCTATGTCAAGCATTAGAAATATTGTAGGTCAAAGTCCAATTAAATTATAGAAACATTTCAATAGACAGCAGTCAAATGAATGAAAATAGAAGCATAGCTAAGGCGACTTATATCAATATTTATATATATTTATGCTCAGTAACATACGACTTAGGCAAATGGGAATACCCTTCATTCGGCCAGTTCAATGGGTACGAGGTATAATTAAGTAGCAGCGCGAGCGACAAAAAAAAAGAAGACAGAATTTAATAGTTTTCAATTAGGAATCGTTTGCAGCCTTTGCTGCTGCGCCCTTCCTTTTTTTTATGGCACACACTTGATGTCGCATCAGCGGCAGCAGCAGCAGCAGTGGCAGCGGCAGTAGCTGTCAGTTTTCTCGGCTCTGTGGAAGTGTCGAGCAAATGAAGTCACGGACTCGTCCTCGACTCGCCCCCAGATCGAGTTATTTGTTTGCGCTGTTTGTGTTGTTTCCTTTTGCTGTTGCTTGCGTGTTTTTAATTCAACGTAAATTTTATTTTATTTTAATTTCGCTGCAATTCTTTTAATACACACAGAGAGACAGCGCGCCCTTTACTTCCGCTCTGCCATTTTTATGAACATCAGCAGCAAGAAATCGAGCACTGAGCGAAGCGTCGCGTCGGCTTTTATGAAAATGACACGCTGTGCATTTGCTTACGTGACTCTTATTTAGCAGCTGACTTTTCCTTTACGTCTCTACCCATTTTACCCACTGTGTTCTCTTCATTTTCATTTTGGTTTTGAAGTACTCGTAATTATTGCACACATTGCTTTAATTAAACATACTTTGGCAGTGCAAAGAAAAAAAAAGAAGGAAAGCTTTGAGACTGAGAACTGAATATATTTATTGATATATATATTTTTATGTATATATATATATTTATATTAATATAGGTATACAATTATGTACCGTAGTAGATATGGCATTCAGAAATTGCCTTCTATTTCAGCTATATTTCCATAAATATATATTTTTCTTTTGAAGTTCATAAAAATAGCAGTGCTGCACTACACGAAATATAAATCATATGAATATAAAGGAATATAAAAAGATACACAATTTTTGTTGAGATTAGAAAAATTATCGTTATTTTCAGTTTTTGACGATTTGAGAGCTTTGAAAATTGGCGACTAATAAAAATAGCAGTCCAGGAATAAAAAAAGCTAAAAATAATATATAAAAAACGTAAGTTTATTAAAAAAAGTCTTCCACAGTAAGTGTTAATTACAATTAATTGATATTGCTATATTTTTTAATTTTTAGCGGGTGAAGGAAAGCATTTCTTTGCAGGAAAGAAAATTTAGTCTGTAGAAATGAAATATAAAGTCAAAACTTGAAAGGAAATTTAAAGTATACTTGGATGCCTAGCTGCTATGATATTTAAGATCTTATACTAAAAGCAGGGAGGAGAAGTAGAAGAAGACTAACAGGAAGAAGATGAAGAAGAACAAGTAAGAAAACTCTAGTCGTGCGTGACCGACTAGGGGATACCCTGAACCCCGTCGAATCTTTGTTTTTCATAGAATTTGGGTCGTCCTGATCAAGAATATATATACTTTATGGGGTCTGACACGCCTTCTTCTGTCTGTTACATATATCCAACAAAAACATTATGCCCTGATTTCCCATTTTCAATGGGCTCAGGGTATAAAAAGAAGAAAGCAACGCTACAATTTAGAAACTAACTTGATAGAGAGGATAAACAAATTGTGTAATATGTTAGGATTCATTCGTTAGCTTCAACAATTTATATATAAATATATAGATACATACATATATTTGTATATTTAGAAATCTCGAAACGAGACTACGCTGCCTCCACATAGAACTGTTACCGTTAATGCAATCAATGCAAGGGCGCAAACAAGTCAAGACAGTTATTTAAGTAGCTTTGCAGCCAAAGCGCCGAAACGGGCGGCGGCATCGGGCGATGGGTGGGCGATGGGTCAGCTAAATGAACGACTATACGTATAGAACTGTGTTCCTGCTGCGGCCTTCCGCCGGAAGTTATTGAGCACGGCCAAGGCGCGACCTGAAACATAACAACAAAGCAACAACAACGTCAAGTCGTCGTCGCTGCTGCTGCTACCTGCCGTTACCATTGCCAAGCTGCAAAATTTTGGTTCGATGAATTTATTACTTTTGATGTTCAAACACGAAAACTGCTGCAGGCCATAAAACAAGCAAAGAGCGCCAAAACTTAAGGACAAGCCATGCCAAGCCATGCCCAGGCAGGCCAAGCCAGGGAGCATCGCAGGCGCCCAGTCCAGGCGCATGGCCCAGCAGTTTGGAACAGCAAATGCTATTAAAAGTTTACATGTCTCAATAGAGTGTTAAGAGATTAGTTGGCATAAAATATTTGGAGAATTCCAACCAAAAGGCAGTTGGTCCTGCTGAAAAGTTAAGAGCTGCTCGAGGAGGGACGGGCGAGAGGAAGTAATTTGGTAAGTTAGACTATAATACGTATATAAAGGTGGGGCTCGCAGTATTTGAAACTGTATAAAAATATATTAAATATATTTAATATAGAAAATAAGGTCAGCTTCCATTAGCTCTAATGCTCAGCAGTTAGAAATTGTTGTCAGCAATGTTGTTAGCATTTTTTATATAATATCAATTATATAATAATCAGACCAGCTATATTAGGCAGCTATACAATGTTCAAATGTGAACACAATTTGATTAGAGTTATATGCTCGATCGAAACATTGATATTGCATGTGAGATTGGCGCTGGGCGAGCGTATATAATGAGGGCTCACTGTGCGGCACTTGTCAATCGAGTTGTTGGATAGCTAATCATGACTAGTGTCTCGCGTCTGGTGGTCGCTGGTCTGATGCTGTTGGCGTGTGTCGTCGCTGAGGATAAGAGCTATAGTGTGGAGCTGAACTCCTTCGAAAGGAACACGAAATTCGAGAACGATGAGAGCTGGGTCGACTGGGGAACGCTGCGCATGAAGAAGGTGGGACGCAACAAGTACACCGTGGACGGAGACTTCGAGTTCAAGAGGAATATGGGCGACGAGCAGAGGGTGAGTCACAGGTCTTCAGGTTGAGTACGATGGAAATGTTACAGTTGATCGATTCTACAGATATCGCTGCAAGTATTCACCTACGACGAGGGCGCCAAGCAAAGGGGACCCATGATCATGAATGTGAACAAGCCATTCTGTGAGTTCGTCAACGAGGACGTCGACACTTATCCGGGTCTGCAGGAGAAGTCCAATTTGCCTGAGCAGGGCGACTGCCCATTCCCCAAGGGCAATTACAAGATCGACAACTACGAGATGGACACAACATTCCTGCCCGACGATGCTCCCAGAGGGGACTATCTATTGGAGCTCAGCTTGTTGGATAAAGACGTTGGCATATCGGGTCTTGTGGCATCCTTCACTGTGAACTAAAGACCAACGAATCTTTCTCCATAATTATATATATATATAATCTATATATATCCTATGTTTTGGGTGGATCCATACAGCACTGCAAGCGTTTTACATATATGCATATTTTCTATTTTAGTTTGTTTTATTCCCATTTTTGTTCGTGTTTCAAATATTAAATGCTTCGCTTTCAAGGACCTAGAACTCAATTTGAATTATTTTTATTCTATTCTTTATATTGCATCTTGAAATCCCGACAATTTTTCCGATAAAGATTTGCTCGGCCGAACTGCCAACAGGGCTAAGTGAAGGGGAGGTATGGGCGTCGAGGGTCTTTGGAGACTTGTGGCAAGAGCTTCGCGAAGTGCACACATATGCTTGAAATTGCAAATACAGTGGAAATTCAGTTTCTGCATCAACACCTCGTCTAATTGAAATTTGCAATTGCTACTGCTGCTGTTGTCCTGTTATTTCACGCTGTGCCATTTGTCATTGACAAGCAGCGTGGCAACAGCAACAGCAACGGCAACGGCGCTTAGCATATGCCAAGGCTCTCCAAAATGCGCGCATAATGCCAGACTCCGCCCCCCAGCCGCCCACGCAGCATGCAAAAAAGGGCTGACTGTGTAGAAGGGGTGGAGGGGAGTGAGGGTGTAGAGAGGGCTGTGCTTTTGCTAAAAATGATTATCTGTGCATTAAAATCCATTGATTCCACTTAAGCACCGTTACAATGCACACCCACACACACACGCATGGAGAGGGCCACAAAGACAGACATAGACAAAGCGACAGCCACATGCGACACTTAATTAACAAATATGCATTACAAACACCCGCAACGAGCAGCAATTGGTTGGTCATGTCATCAGCTGGCTTCCCCTTGCCCACAATCATATCGCACGCTCGCACCACCAACCCACCCACCCACGCCCAGCCACACCCACACACTCATAGGTATTATTGCACATTTGCATTGCCTATGCATGTGGATGGCTTTTTATTTGGCTCGTCAGCGTCAACCACCCGCATGGCAGCAACGGCAACGGCAGCAGCAGCAGCTGCCGTGGCACCAGCAACCGTTGCCGCCGTCGCCAGCAATTGGGGAGTTGTGTTGCATGTGTTTAATTGAAAAATCATATGCAGCTCGCATAATTATGTTTATTGCAATAATCTGATGCAAATTTTCAAAACTCAAACTGAATGCTTTAGACGGCACTGCCCCAAGCAGGCAACCTGGCAGCCCTGCCAACACCTGCCACACCCTCGCCCCTCGCCCCACGGCCCACGCACTTTTGTGCTATCTGCTGCCGTTCGCTGTTGGTGTACATTAAATTGCACTTGAAATTGCACATTTCAACGCCTACTGATTATGACAGATAATTATGTTATCGAGTGTTGCCGCACGCAAGCGTTGCCCCTTTATGCGACGCATCCAAAGTCTCCTGCTGGCAGCGGGTCGATGGGGGCATCTGTAATGTGCATTTGAGTGAGTACAACCAGATGTGGACTTAGACATAGATAAGGGAGTATATATAAATGTATCTATAGAAGTTAGATTAGTCCAGTGTATTCTATGTTCTATGTTCTATGTTATGTGTTCTATGTTCTATGTTCTATGTTCTATGTTCTATGTTCTATGTTCTATGTTCTATGTTCTATGTTCTATGTTCTATGTTCTATGTTCTATGTTCTATGTTCTATGTTCTATGTTCTATGTTCTATGTTCTATGTTCTATGTTCTATGTTCTATGTTCTATGTTCTATGTTCTATGTTCTATGTTCTATGTTCTATGTTCTATGTTCTATGTTCTATGTTCTATGTTCTATGTTCTATGTTCTATGTTCTATGTTCTATGTTCTATGTTCTATGTTCTATGTTCTATGTTCTATGTTCTATGTTCTATGTTCTATGTTCTATGTTCTATGTTCTATGTTCTATGTTCTATGTTCTATGTTCTATGTTCTATGTTCTATGTTCTATGTTCTATGTTCTATGTTCTATGTTCTATGTTCTATGTTCTATGTTCTATGTTCTATGTTCTATGTTCTATGATCTACATAATATTTTATATATTATATAAAGGTATATATAATATATAATATATAATATATATAATATTATATATATTATATAAAGGTAGCGTTATTATAAATCCCAAAAATGATTACAAAAATGTTGAATATACATATTTAAGATATAAAATCAGGTCAGTTTCGATTTACTCTAACCTTCAGCAGTTAGAAATATTAGTCAGCAATGTTTTTATAATTTTTGATATAAATTTAATGAGACCAGATATTGGGCAGCTGTATAGATGTTCAAATGTACACACAATATGAACACAATTTGATGATAGATATATGTTCGATCTATTAACAAGCTGCAACTGTTTCAGGCCCGCGAAACATTGATATTGCATGTGAGATTGGCGCTGGGCGAGCGTATATAATGAGGGCTCACTGTGCGGCACTTGTCAATCGAGTTGTTGGATAGCTAATCATGACTAGTGTCTCGCGTCTGGTGGTCGCTGGTCTGATGCTGTTGGCGTGTGTCGTCGCTGAGGATAAGAGCTATAGCGTGGAGCTGAACTCCTTCGAAAGGAACACGAAATTCGAGAACGATGAGAGCTGGGTCGACTGGGGAACGCTGCGCATGAAGAAGGTGGGACGCAACAAGTACACCGTGGACGGGGACTTCGAGTTCAAGAGGAATATGGGCGACGAGCAGAGGGTGAGTCACAGGCCTCTAGGTTGAGTAAGATAGAAATGTTACAGTTGATCGATTCTACAGATATCGCTGCAAGTGTTCACCTACGACGAGGGCGCCAAGCAAAGGGGTCCCATGATCATGAATGTGAACAAGCCATTCTGTGAGTTCGTCAACGAGGACGTCGACACGTATCCGGGTCTGCAGGAGAAGTCCAATTTGCCTGAGCAGGGCGACTGCCCGTTCCCCAAGGGCAATTACAAGATCGACAACTACGAGATGGACACAACATTCCTGCCCGACGATGCTCCCAGAGGGGACTATCTCTTGGAGCTCAGCTTGTTGGATAAAGACGTTGGCATATCGGGTCTTGTGGCATCCTTCACTGTGAACTAAAGACCAACAAATCTTTCTCCATAATTAAATATATATAATCTATATATATCCTATGTTTTGGGTGGATCCATACAGCACTGCAAGCGTTTTACATATATGCATATTTTCTATTTTAGCTTAAGCTTTATTCCATTTTTGTTCGAGTTTCAAATATTAAATGCTTCGCTTTCAAGGACCTAGAACTCAATTTTGAATTTAAATTGCTTTGCATATTTTATATTCTATATTTTATTTTGAATTTATATTGCTTTCTATATTCTATATTCTATATTCTATATTCTATAGTCTATATTATATATTCTATATTCTATATTCTATATTCTATATTCTATATTCTATATTCTATATTCTATATTCTATATTCTATATTCTATATTCTATATTCTATATTCTATATTCTATATTCTATATTCTATATTCTATATTCTATATTCTATATTCTATATTCTATATTCTATATTCTATATTCTATATTCTATATTCTATATTCTATATTCTATATTCTATATTCTATATTCTATATTCTATATTCTATATTCTATATTCTATATTCTATATTCTATATTCTATATTCTATATTCTATATTCTATATTCTATATTCTATATTCTATATTCTATATTCTATATTCTATATTCTATATTCTATATTCTATATTCTATATTCTATATTCTATATTCTATATTCTATATTCTATATTCTATATTCTATATTCTATATTCTATATTCTATATTCTATATTCTATATTCTATATTCTATATTCTATATTCTATATTCTATATTCTATATTCTATATTCTATATTCTATATTCTATATTCTATATTCTATATTCTATATTCTATATTCTATATTCTATATTCTATATTCTATATTCTATATTCTATATTCTATATTCTATATTCTATATTCTATATTCTATATTCTATATTCTATATTCTATATTCTATATTCTATATTCTATATCTTTTTACTTCATATTTCTCATGCACATTAATCTGTCAACTTAAACTTGAACTCAATGCCTTGGTAGGGCTATGACACAGTTTAAATGATAAGAACGGAACATTTATAAGCTCACAAAATCAAATTTTGTTTTCAACAAAAATATTGTAATTTACAATAATACATGTATGAATATATTTCAATTCAAAATTTGAATACTAAATAGATTATTCTATATATTTACATTAAGTATGTATAAGAAGGCATAGAAGTGCCCATCAAATGATTTCCGTCTCTATCGCTCTTACACACTCTCCCTTTCTTATCAGTGAATGTTTATATTTGTATCTGAATTATTATATATAAATATGTATATAAATGTGTTTCATACATATTTCTTCAAATGAGTAAGCTCTCAAAAATAGCAAACACTTTAGGCTGAAGAGCTCGACACGCTGATACCCTGTAGCTAGTCTTGTTATACTAAGAGCTAGGCATAGCTTTAAGCTTACATTTTTCTACCTTCTCCGTTTGCTTTGACTAATTTAAAAATTTTTGTTTTTAATGTTTCCTTGCCTCTATCACCTATCACACACACTTGAATGACAAGTACAGGGTATATTGAGAGACAGCTTTGAGGCTTCGCCAGCCACTGAAGCTGATTGCGAAACTTAGTCTTATTTCAATTCATCTGCGAGTCGGTCAAATATTAAATGAAAATTAAAAAATGTTTTTTAAGCAATTTATTTTGTTGCTTTTCCTAGTGTTGATCATAGATGGAACTTTTGGCGTGGTATGCTATTTGCTTATAGATAAATGTATTAAATTATAGAGCAACAGTGAATATTTCCATTTTAGGAGTTGGACTCGGGCAGTCTGAAGTCGGAGTTCAGTGTGAAATGCTTTAAAATAATGCAGCCGCTGCTGCAGGACATAGCTGTCAAAAAGGAGAGAGTTGATCAATGCGATGAGCTTGTGCAGGGTAAAGAAAACAAACTGCTTGAGCTGCAGGGCAAATATGATGAGGTGCAAATTAAGCTGGCTGTGGCCGAGACTGCGGCCAGAGAGAAAGAGCGCCAGATACTGCAGCAGCAGGACTTGTGCAACTCGCATAGGAACAACAGCAATGTCAAGGATGAGCTGCTGACGGCCTACAGGCAGCACGTCAAGGATAGAGCCGCTGAAGTCTCTCAGCTGCAGAAGGAGCTCAAGGCGCAGGCAGAGCTCCTGGACAACTGCACAGCTCAATCCAAGCACAAAGATGCCCAGCTGCAGCAGCTGCAGTCGAATCAGCTGCAATTTGAGGCAATGGCGCGAAACATGAGTAAAAACGTGGAGCAAATTGAGCAGCTGCAGTCCGAGGCGAAGCAATACAAAGATCAACTCGAGAGCCTGAAATCGCAGCTGCTAGGCAAGGATCAGTCCTTGGAACAGTTGCGGTCGGAAATAAAGTGGAACAATGTGAAGGCCGAGGAGTTGCGGAGCAACCTGACAAATAGAGATGCGCAAATCGAGCAGCTGCAAGCGGAACTGGCCAAGAAATTGGAGCAAAGGGATGCCGTCAGCTTACAATTGAACGCGAGCGAGCTGCTCAACGAACATAAGATGTCGGAGATCAATGACTTGAGGGCGGAATTGAATCGCACCCAGTTGCAGTTAGCGGAGTACAAGTTGCAGATCGATAGGTTGCCATCGATAAATTGCAACTGGTTTGGCAACTCGTCTGCAATACACCAGGTACGTGCACCCGGCATCAAGCCCTTCGATGTGCTCTGCGACTCGCAACTGGAAGGGCCCGGCTGGACCGTGGTACAGCGTCGCTTCGACGGAAGTGAGAACTTCTACCGGAACTGGAGCGAGTATCGCGAAGGCTTCGGCGATCTGCACGGCGAGTTCTTCATCGGCATGGAGAAGCTCTACAGACTCACGCTCGCCCAGTCCAACGAGCTGTACATCCATTTGGAGAACTTCGACAACAGCACCTACTATGCCAGATACTCGGACTTTTGCATTGGCAGCGAGAGCGAGTCGTATGTCCTGAAGCTGCTGGGCACCTACACAGGAACTGCTGGCGACGGCCTCTACTATGCTAGAAACCGCAACTTCTCCACTTACGACGTGGACAATGACAGATCTGACCTCAATTGCAGCATGGAGAAACACGGTGCCTGGTGGTACGACCGATGCGGTCTCAGGTTGGACAAAGTTCATTTCTATATAAATATGACACATATTCATATTCCTCATCTGTTACAGCAATCTCAATGGCCTCTACTTCAATCACAGCTCCACAGATCCTCACAGGATTTTCTGGCTGGGCACACAGTCGTCATCCTTCAAGAAGGTGCAAATGATGATTCGACCCAAGTCGAGTCAATACAACTGAATACCTGAACTAAATACCTATGAGATCTTTGCTTTATCTAAAGTCTGTAAAATATTTGGAATAACTGTATAATATATGGAGTCAACGTATCATTTCCATCTGAAAACACTTATCTTCTATTCTATTCTCAGACAATTTCCAAATCTTGACTTAAGTCTTTCAATTTTTCCTTTATTTATATACTTTTAAGCAATGTCAACATCTCTTCAAGTTGGTCTGTAAAATTAACTTATTTTACTTCTAATATATGTCTATTTACAGGGTATACAGCATTGTCATATAATTTGAACTCATTTCCTTAAACATATATATTTTTTATTAAGTCATCTCACAGAGGCCTGGTTAACACTCGGCTCGAGTCGCAGCTGAAGTTGTAGAACGTTTGGGGGAACGTTGCCAGGCCGCAAAAATTTGTTTGTGATTACGCCCAACCGCAGTGGCAGGCAGGTGGGCGTCTCTCTGCGTGTGTGTGCGTGAGTGTGCTGAGGTGTGCTGGGTATTATGTAGGTACACATATTTTTAATCATCATTAACAATAATTCGAGAAATACTTTTAATTTTTTTCCGTTTGCGCAGGGCTCAAGACGACGCAAAGACGTAAAAGATGTTGGCCTGGGTGCACTTGGGCTTTGTCTTATGGCAGGGATAACAGCATATGTGTGTATGCTGGTGTGTGTGTGTGTGTGTGCTGGTGTTGCTGGTGTTGCTTATTCCCCGCGCTACTTGCTGCCACTTCTGCCTCAATGACATTGCACTTACTGCTCCGACGTCGCGGCAAAAAGATTTATGAAAATATTGCGTTTGTCCTCAACACACCCCCTCCCAGCCCCTTGGCTGTCCTCCTTGGGGACTGTGTGCTGCTTGCGGTATGTGTGGACGAGCGAAGGGGGGACGACGGCGGCGACGGCGGCTGTAGGTGTCCCTTGCTTGTGTGCAATATTAATTATTATAGGCGAGCCACCCACACAAATAAATCATAAATTAAAAGCCAAGACGCAGTGCCGGCCAAGCAGAAAGCTGTGAGCGAGTCCCAAACCCTCGGCGCTCGACGCTGGCCCAACCCCCTTAGCCCATAATAAACAATTTTTATCATTAAACGCATTTGATAATTAAAAATTGTCATTTTTTAGCTGAGCAGCGAGCTCTGAAATATCATTTTTCTCTTATACTTTTTTCTTTCATTCCTTTTTTTCGTCTGTTTTTTTTTTTTTTGGTTGCAAAAAATATTAAATTACCAAATGGGTGTGCTTCGGCCAGAGGGTGTCGGTGGGGCTGGGCGGCGCTTTGGGGCAAGGGGTGCTTCCTGGACGTATACAAAAGCAACGGCATTTATCATTTTGCCAACTGTTTGTTTGATAAGGGGACACACAAAATTAAAAATTTAAAAAAAAAACAAAAAAAAAAAAATAGAAGAAAATACACAGCTAACAAACGCAAAGCACATAAATAAAAATTAATTGGTGACCAAAAGGAAACCAACCGAAAAAAAAAACTAAGCTAAAAAGGCACATAAATATTACTTAAAATATATTTGAAGAGTGGAAGGCAAGTGAAATAAATTCTATATAAATAATTCTTTAACTTCCAGTTTAGTATAGCTAATCTATCTCTAACTTTCACTAACACTCACTTTCCCCATTTTCTGTTCAGCAAAGTAGTTCAACGATTTCATTTTTATTTACTTCAAGAACCATCTACCATTACTCTGTAATCTGCCTCTCTCGCTCTCTCTTTGTCTTTCCCCTTATCTAGAATGTTGTTAAGGTTTCATTTCATTAAATTTTATGAACTTTTCGATTTCAGTGCGCAAAAATCGCATTTCTATTTTTAGTGGAGCAACAAAGCCATTTGGTCCATTCGTAATGCATCCTTTACTCTCGAATATTTACTTTTACAGTTGTTCATTTAATTTTACTGCGGCTTTCCCTCCATCCTCCACGTTCACTTCGGTCTGACAGCAGACGTAATAACAATAAGCATCTAACAGACAGACAGATGCCAAATTGTAACTGTCTAAATGTGTTGCCAATTGATGGAGCTGCCCACCTTGAGCAGACTGCGCAATTGCTCTTTAAGGATGGCGTGATGAATGGAAATGTAATACAGTTGCAGCTGTGAGAATTGCATAGAAGAGCGATTGCATGAATAACAGTGTAAAGAGGAATAAAGGAACAAGATGAAATGGAGGAGAAGGGATGGAAGAGAGGAAGAGAATCAGAGAGAGTGGAAGAGAACAAGATAAAGAGAGAGAGAGAGAGAGAGAGAGAGAGAGAGAGAGAGAGAGGAAGAGAAAGACATAAATCTATACATAGAGAGAGAGAGAGAGAGAGAGAGAGAGAGGGCAATATATAAAGACAGTCACTCATAAAGAGCCACAATAAACAGTTTCCTTATGAGAATCGCATAGAAGTGAGATATTTAAATAGTGTACGATAGAAAGAAAGCCACAATCTGACCAAGAATACATAAATTCCATGCCAATTCTTAAAGCTTCCAATAGTTCTTTGAAATTTAATATATTTATGCAAAAGACTGGCAAACATTAAGCAACATTTTTCAGAAATTACAAACACTCATAAATTGAATATGCGCGGAGGAAGGCAGGAGTAAAAAATGTAAAGATAAAAAAAAAAGAAAAAGGAAAAGGGCAGGAAATTTAAATTACCTGTGCCGTAATTACACAAAAGAATATGCCAATAAAAATGACTTATGTATCAATTTCCTTTACGACGACTCCGCAGGACGAAAACGACAACGATGATAATAATAAAAGGCAACAACAACAACAGCAGCAACAACAAGGGCAGTCGCAGTCGCCGTGCACAAAGCGAAAATTTCAATTTTATTTTTATTGCCTTATTGTGTATCAAATATTTACAATTATTTGCCATGAGCCATGAAAATGAGGCATTCGGCCAAGCGAGCGAGGGGCGGTGGGGCGGCGAGGCGGCGGGCCGTTGGGCGTGTGCATGCTGATAAATTCAAATAAATTGTGCAGTGTAACCAAGGTGAAAATGATAGCGCCTGCCTAACTCCCAGACCACGCCCTAAGCAGCAGCAGCAGCCGCCGCGGCAGCGGCAAAAGTTTTCGATCAAAAAGCGACAGAAAATTGCATGGAAAATGTAAAATGGAAAATGGCTTTGGTTCTGGTGCTGGGCTAAGAGTCTGGCCTAAATGGAGACGCAGCGCCTTTGCCTTTCGCGCGGCATTAAAATTTTATTTTAATGTCATCGAGACGTTGATTTACAGCAGCCACTGTGCAAGACTGCAGAGATATACAGACAGAGAGAGAGGGAGTCAGGGAGGGGGAGCGAGGGGGAGAGACGGCATTGAGGTGTATCAGCCGTATACAATTTTATTCAAATTATATTTTATTGCGTCGAAAAGGTGGTAATAGCGCGTAAAATGCCAAAGTCTAGGCGGCAACTGAAGCCAATTCAATATCAATGACAACCGCATCCGTCGCATCCGCCTTGGCATCCGCATTCTCATTCGTTAGCTAATGTAACGCACTTCTATTCATACTTGATATAATTGTCTAGAGTTATTTAATATACATATATATTTTATATAAAATAGTTGGAGTAGACAAATAGATATTTGTTAGATATTTAACAGTCAAATATATCTTTTAGTATATACCTCTATATATAAATATAAAAATATATTTTTATCTTATCAATCTTAGAGTGATTCTTTTTTTTCTTTGACTAAAGAGTTGTGGAAATAGTTGTCATAGATAAATATATATTAAATGTTGATTGATAAACAATCTTTATATCATTCGCTCAACTTGTTTAAGCCTTTCAAGTTTAGCAAGGCGAAGATTTAGTAGCGTGCTGTGCAGAGAAGTTTCTTCATATAGCTAAGACAAATAATTGATACATTTACATAGCTAAGATATAGAATTTAATCTGCTACATTTTCTGTAAATTATTTATACACATATAAATATAAATATTCAAATATTTGTCTATTCAAAAGAAGGCCTGGCAGACCCCACAAAGTATATATAGATACTTGATCAGATTAATGAACAGATGTGTTAGGGCATATGTCTATGCTCCTATATTTTGCCTGTCTTATACAGTCGTATAAGAGCAACGTCTAATGATTGATATAACTGCTATGCACAGGGTTCGGGTACTTACTAGTCGAGTACTCCCGATTAAAACACTCAACAGTTACCAATCAACAACTATGCCGGCTAGACTTTGTTTATATTTATCTAGGTTAAGCTCATCATATATGGCAATCTAGCGCTTAGTTACTCTCTTAGTGCTATTCAGGTGTCAGCTTAGCTGTTTAGTGTGTGTTGAGTATCAATTAGCTTGACTTACGCTCAGTTTGCTGAACAAAAGCGTAGCAAATAGCGCTAATAAGTCAATAAATCCATTTAGGCCACAGCCTTGAGCAAAAACATATCCCATTGCAGGCTGCTCGTTTCGGGAATTGGCAATGTGAAGGTGGAAGTGGGAGGGAAGCCACTCAAATGGAAGTCAAAGGCAGGTGAAAAACTTTTACCGGTTGCCACTTAACCGTTCAATTTGGGGTTCCGACCTTTCGAGCTGCTATCTTAGTCAGTTTTCCTTGTCCCCCCGCCCCACATCGGATCTCTGTATGTGTGTGTGTCGTGTTTCTTTCCCTACCGTTCCGTTCTATTTGCTGCCACGTTTTTTGGTGCAAAGTTTTTGCGGCTTTTTCAATATTTTATGAGTCAAGCTTTTGCGTTAACACCTTAAGTACGCAGGGCATTGCGGTTAGAGAGAGGGCGAGGCATGGCATAGATGGGCATGGGGTGGGGTGGGGTCGATAGGTTGGCGGGGTGCATATATATTCTAAAGGGGCGCACATTCAGCTTATCGTATGTGTATGGTGTGTGTGTGTGTGTGTGGCAGGAAATAACGCGCAAGTTGTAAGTTTTAACTGGCAGCAAACAACTTTTGCCGAAGCGAGGCTATGGGGCAGCTGGCGCCTGGGCGAGGCGGACGGACCGACTGTGGCGCCTGTTGAACGAACTGTTGCTGTTGTTCTTGTTGCCTTTCAAATGAAGCATCGAATATTGCACACAGCCAAGGCAGTCACACACACACAGACACACACACACACACACACACACGCACACACACACTTATTGTATATGTCGACAACGATTTATTTTCCAGGCAACTTAAGTGCGGCCAAAACGCGCGCGTTTCCACACAATACTGTCCCATTGCTGGTTGCCACGCCCACACACACACACACACATACACACATACACACATGCACACACACGCTGTGTGTGTGTGTGTGTGGCATTTTTGGCGTCGCTAACTCAATGAGTCGAAATTAAACAATGCAAAAGATTAAGTGCAGATTTGGGACTTTATCTGCCTGTGCCATAAATTGGTATTTAAGGGATACCTCACAAATGTCTATAACAAACACACACACACATGCACACACACACGCACACATACGTGTAGAGGCTGCGCCTTGAAGTATGCAGCCAAAGTTTGCGGCTGCTGCCAAGCGGCGAGACAATAGATCAGCGCCCACACATAAGGTAAGCTCTCAGCGTTAGTCTATCTCTCTCTCTCTCTCTCCCCCTCTCTCTCTCTCTTTCCCAAAAAAAATGTGTGGCGCAAACTTTTGTTGTTTACCAATAAACAGAAGCTGCCACCTGCAATGAAGCAGCCAGCTAAAGCCTGGGTAAAGGGCAACTGAGTGGGGGATGCAGGGTGCAGGGGGCTCTGTGGCAGGGACTAGAACAGAGTTTGGGGCATTCAACATGCACAAGATTAATTGCAATTGGTGTTTTGGCATATGTTCTCAGTGCCCCCTGCCGCCCCCAACCGCCAATAGATGCATGTCTCAGTGTGCCCGTGTTCTTGGCTCTTGCTTGGCTCTTTCTTTTGTTTTGTTCGAGGGGGGTGTAGAGTTCGGGGGCTGGGGGGCTGGTGGGCAACACGAGTGCACTTGGCACTGGGGTAGGTAATTAAGCAACTATTTATGGGCAGGGCCAAGTCGTTGCAGCCAACCAGACAAAAGAAAAACACATGTTTCCACAAACTTTTCGATTAAATGAAGAACGTAAATATTGCCACGACTTAGCCTACCTTTGTTTCAGTTAAGTGAGGCGCTTTTATATAGCAATTTGTTTAGTACTATAAACAGGAGTCTCTAAGAGACAGCAGCCATTTCATTAATCTCTAATATTTTATATTTTTTTAAAAATTATGTGGCTTGGTCCAAAACATAAGTTTATAAATATTAAAACAATATTATTATATATGCTGTAAGGCAATTCTAACCATATATTTTTTTCATATATATATTTTCTTATATATACTTTTTGAACTATTTTTTTTTTTACTAAAATTGCTTTTATTCGGTTGTTCACTAAGTCGTTTCGTTTTTTTTAGAGCAATTTAAACACGATATAATTATAATATATATATTTATTTTGTATTTATGTATATTGCTTTTTTCATTTATGTTTTTATTTTTTTTTTACAGTTTTTAAGGTTTAGTTATAATATGTATTTACTTTTTTATTCATAATTTTTTACATTTTTCAAATGAATTTAATATAGAATATTTTTTTTATTTTGTATATTTATTTATACATATTGACATATATTCATATTTATTATACTGCTATTATTTTAATTTAATTTATATTATTGTATTTTAAATTTCCTGATATTTTTTCATTATTTTTTAAAATGTATGTTTTTTTAAGTTGATCCAACTTTTAAATATATTTATTTTTATTTTTATGTACATATAGTAACATATTTTTTATTTATTTATATTATTTTAATTTATTTATATTTTAGTTTTCATTTAAACTCATTTATTTTATATTATATATATTGTACAATTTAAAAAAAATATGTATAATATTTATATTTTATATTATATATATTGTACAATTTTAAAAAAATATGTATAATATTTATATTTATATTATTTTATTATTTATATTTATTAATAAATATTTGTATGCATTTGCTTATATATATATATATATATATATATATATATTTTTTTTTTCATTTAGTCTACCTAACAAGTTTTTGCTTCATAGATGCATAATTCTTTCATGAAATGAAAAGAGTATATTGGTTTTGTATCTGTCTGCCTATATTTTTGTTCCATCTGTCCGCCATGCCCCTTATCCCTATAAAAGCAAACCATATCACCACTATAGAAGAAAGCTTTATTTAAAAAGCTAAATTCTTGATATATATTTATAAGTTATACATTAATTACATTACTCTTACTTACTCACTCTTCAAACATTCCCAAAAAATAATGGAAGTAATGACGTCAAAATTCTTCCTTTTTTTCTTGCCTTAGCGACTCGAAGCTTGGTAAAGATATATTTTATATAACAATATTAATAATTATGAAAACAGGAAGAGAGACTTCAAGTCTACAGTTTGCTGAGAGCTTGAAACATAAATTGAAATAAATACTATTCGTTTTCATATATATGAACATAAATGCTGATGACATATTGTTCAAGGATTACGCATCTATCAGTCTTCAAATAAGTGTTTTACTTTGCTTAACACACACACACAACACACCCACAACCCACACATACACACACACATACGATAAGCTGTTCCATTGGCAACCAGGCCAGTCCGTTTTGAGGCCTTAATTCGATTGCTTTATTGAGAGTGGGCATGGGAATGGGGCGCTGCTTAATGGCATAATCACAGAACAGCAAGATACAACACAGATACGCACACACACACACACAGACGCACACACACACAACAATTGGCCATATGTGGCATGGCAACAACAATGGACACAAACACGAGCAGCTGCCTCAGCATCAACACCATATCGCTTTGATTACTTTATTATTGGTAGCAGGCATCCTGCCTCCGTCCTGGCTCACCTTGCTCCTTGCCCAGACCCCGCCTGGCACTCACAATGATTGTGGAGCTCGGCATTATGCCCGTGTTATACACTTTTGCCACTTTTCTTATTAGAGGCAATCATATACGAGTCGAGCTAAACCCTCATTACTCCATCTCTCTCTCTCTCTTCCTCGCTCTATTCTTCTGCGTCTGTCTCTTTCGCTGTGTAAAAATAAATCATTTTTCTGTTTTTGTTGTTGATTTATGCGTTTGTTCGATGTGTTTGCTACTTTTGCCCATCTTTATCTCCCAGACCCACTCTCTTTCTCTCTTTTACTCTGTCTGTGCTCGTCTCTCTCTTTCTTTCTCTGTCTTGCCATTTGCTGCACTTTGGCTGCTGTTGATAATGAGCCAAATCATTTTTCGTGAGATAAATTTCCGACTCGCTGCCATATAAGTAGCTGCAAAACTTATGTTTGCTACCAACCACCGGCAGCACGAGCACCACTAACACCACCACCACCACCACCACCGCCGGTTACCACTAGGCTAGTGGCTTCGCTTTGTCTGGCAAGTCATCAGAGGCATACCCCACCATAAAGATGCCTCACCTCGTTGCGACTTTGCCGTCGACAACTTCGAGTTTGGCGCGCTCCTTGAAAGCGTTATAAATCATTGACATGATTAAGCGACGGCACGACACGACAAGCTTTTGTTGTACAACAGTTCACAATTGTTGTTGCTGCGTGCGCGAGTGTGTGTGTGTGTGTGTGTGTGTGCTTCTGTGTGTGTGTGTGTGTAGCTCCTTTTGCCTCCTTTGATTGTTTGAGTGAGCCAGCGATGGGGCAAAATGATAATTTAATATCGAAAATTGTTTTTATTGAGTTGATTACGAAGATCGAAAGGAGCTGCAACTAGAGTGTATGTGTGTGTGTGTGTGCTTGGCTCTAGCATAGCTTAAGTTAACTTAAGTTTTATGAGTGGAAACTTGGTCTTAGAACAAACTTGGCTTTTGGCATTTCTTGCTTGCTTAGAAGATTCTCTTCACTAGTTTGTATATATTTAAGATAATTATATTTTAATATATATTGTGGTCTACAAAAAAAAATTGGGAACTTCACTAACCAAATTGATCGGGATATTCATAATTGACTTTTAATGGGCTATCCTGATGACCAACTGGTTGCAACCATTTTTTGCATCATTTTTTTCTACGAATTTTTAAAAATATTTCCTGTAATTTTTCAGAGCTCAATTTTTTCCATTTTAAAGAGAATAAAACGGAGTAAAGTGGGAAAAAAATTTAGAACGATATCTCCAACGATATAGTGACTTTTCAGACAGCTTCTCTCGCGCACTCTATTTCTAGTCGCATTCTCGTCGTTTTCGATATCATAGCGAGTCGCTATTAGCGACCTTACGTGAAGTGAATAAGTCGCGCTCTCTCTCACTCACTCTCTCTCTCTCTCCCTCTCTTGCTTTTACTCAGCAACATTCGGGACTTTGTTTAGCCATATCTATAGTTGTTTCGCTCGCAGTGAGAATTAGAGGCTCCGGAATAGAGACAGAGAGAATATGAAAGTTTTCAGTCTCAATCTAAGACTATTGCAACAGCGGAATGTTAACATAGCAACTAACAGACTATGTTGTTAGTATCATAACATTGGGTTAAAAATATCCATGCGACATAGAAATTTCTGATAAGTCTGACTATTTAATTCTCTAAAAATGCTGGCTTATAGAAATATCAATAAAAATAATCAGTCTTAGCACAAACTTCAATGTCGCAAGAATATTATAACCTTGTTCTTTAGTATATCTATAGATCAAAAGCTCACCATGCTCATTACTAATTCTATTAAAAGAGCATAATTACTTTAAGCTACTTGAATATGTAACAACTTGTATTTATTATAAATATATCAATTTATATATTTTATAGAATATATATATATTTTTAAAATCTATATTTACAGACTGCAATAAGCCTTGTGTGTAGGGATATGTTGATTGCTCGAATTGTTTTATTTTTTTTTTTTTTGTTTAGCCCACTTCAAAGCGTCAGCAGAGAGCTGACTTGTAGGCTTTCATTATGGCAACTTACACAAATTGACGTTGACTTAATACACAGAGAGCAGTGCATAGTGCCCAATACAAGAATATATATATATATATATGTGCGTGTGTGCCTCTGAGTGCCTGCCCTGTTGTTGGGCCCCCTTCGCTCAACTTGAGCTCAAACACACATCAAACATATTTATATGTGTACTTTAAGAAACTTTGCTAATATGTTAAAACTGTTCATTGACACCAAAAAATGAGCAAAAACCCAGCGAGCGGGAGAAGTGGATGTGTTGGGGCTGGTGGCTGGGGGGCTGGTGACTGGGTGCTCGAAGCAGCCAGTCGAGTGTTTGGCTAAAAAAAAAGATGAAAAAAAAAGGCCAAGCAAAGCTCAAGTGTCAGCGAGTGGAAGGCTGGCTGTGTGTGTGCGTGTGTGTTTGAGTTTTGCTTGCGAGTTGTCGGGCGGGGCGGAGGTCGAGGCTCATATGAGGCGCTGCTTTGGCTGCTGACTGTTTGCAGTGTTGGAAAACACAAACAGAAACTGTGAGCTTATTAAACGGCAGATTTCCCATTCCAATTTCCATGCCGTTTCCATTCGCCAGCTCTAGACAAATAGCGCAAATAGAAATAAAACTGACGCTACAAACACATGCATATATATACATATACATACATATATATATATATTTATATGTATATAGTCGTAGAGTAGGAGCCCGAGCGAAAAACTTTTGCCGCTATGCAATATTAACTGCTAATTATGGGAGCAAAGCCGTGAAACGCCATTGCAGCTAACGCCGACCCAGTTCTCGCTCTCCTGCTCCCACTTAGACGCTGCCTCTCCCTCTCCCTCTCCCGCTCTCCCTCTTGCCGGCGTCTATAGCCCTTTGGCAGTCTGTCAATATTTGTTGAAACACTTTCTGATAGCCAAATGGTTTTTGAATATGCCAAAAAGTTGCGCAATTGCAATTGCTTTTCCGAAAACGACGCCCGACAACACGGGGCCCCACTATTTTATTAGAAAACTTTGCTGAAAAATGGGAAATGCAATGGAAAGCGGCAAAGGGGCTGGGCGGAGCGGGGGGAATGTGAATTGCTCTCTGGAGCAAAGCAGTTCAGTTGCCAATGTTTGACTTTATGCGCTATTTTTAATATTTATTATGACTGATTGCGGTCACAATTTTCCATTTTTTCCATCTTTCCACTTTTCCAGCGCCCCACCTGCCGCCCATCTATCCGTGTGGGACCCCTCCCTCCGCTGGCTTTGTTTGCTCTGGCTGAGGCCGCAAAATGAATGGCATAAAAAATGTTTAAACAGGGGCTGGCTGCATTCACGCATTATAATTTAAGTGAAACATAAATATTGATGTAATAAATTAATTTTTGCTGAATTGAAAGATAGAGCGCCATAGACACGGCCCCCATTTGCGGCCCGAACAATGGCCGCCGACTGACGCCCTGATTGGACCCCCGCAATAAATACTCTAAAATTGATGCGGCCTGCCCCGTGCGATTCTAGAGTGTTTTCTTTCTTCCTTTTTCCGGAGTATCTTACGAGTCTCTTGGAGATGGCTTTCATTAGTCATTGCATTAGCTGGAATAATTATCTTACTTGTAGCTGCAAAACAATTGCTAGATTACGATGCTCAAACAGTAAACAGTGTGAGGGTAGGACAGTATAATAGTATAACAGAATAAGGCAATAACATGATTCATAAGAATTTGTAGCAATGTATGCATGTGATATACTGTTGTCCTTCAATAGTCTTATATTATCATATTGCTAATCTATTATACAAGTATTACAGTTTATAACAAATATACATTGCTATATCAAGGTATATTCTCATAGTGTTATACTGTTGCACTCTCATACGGTTGCAGTGTTATACTCTTATACTGCTATATTGTTTATTTGTTAACTGTTATACTGTTATACTTTAATACAGTTGAACAGTTTGTCTTCAGATCTGCTGATATTTTGACCATCTGCTTATCTGTTATACTGTTCTTCTTGATAAGCTATTTGTCTTCTACATTGTTATATTCCTGTACTGATATTGTGTTATACTGATATTCTGTTATACTATTAAAATTGATATATTTTTGCCTTTTATAGTGGTATACTTCTTAGCTGCTACTTTGTTATACTGCAATTTTCATTTACTGATCTACTTCTTCTCTGTTATACAACTTCGCTGATTTTTTGCTATACATATATTCTGTTTTACTCTTCTACTTGATCCATTATTTTTCTTTAATACTGAAATACTACTTAGGTGGCATCGTGCTGCATTGATATTTTATTATAATATATTATTTTTCTGTTACACAGCTAGACTGCTCACTGATCTGCTGATATTCTGTAAAACTGTTATACTGTTCTGCCTACTGTTATTTTATGAATGTTAAGTCAGCAGGGTATCGACAAGGCGATCATTTTAGACACCTTACACTCTACCCCGCTGCCAGACTCTTAGAATTTCTTTCCCTCCCTCTCTCTCTCTCTCTCTCTTACTTTCTCTTTTGCTCTCTGCTCTCCCCACCCGATCTTCCGGCAACTGTGCATGTCTAACGTGAATGTCTACACTGCGTCCATGCAGTTCATTTTCATTGCCTATGCTGAGTTTTATGTAGTGGGTGGCTCTTCCCTTTCGGCTTACCGTTAGCTCGCATCGACAACGGCATCGACTGCAGCGGTCCGACATCCGCGTCAAGCAGCGCGAATAACCCGCTGGGAATTAATATTTTCATTCTTCGACAAAGCAAGAGACGACGACAAAGACGCCACGACAGCTGCCCGCGCAGACACTCTCACTCTCACTCGACTCTCATTCCGACTCTCACTCTCACTCGATCCATACTGCACGGGTCTGAGCTCTGCTTAAAAATTTGCCAGCCATTGTCTTTAAGTAGAAAATTCAATTTGTATTTCGCCTGCCGCCGCGAAGTATGCAATGCTTTTTGTTTGCTCGCATTTCGCATTTGGCGCGTGGCGTGGGCCGCGACATTTGATGCCCCAACAGCAGCAGCAGTGGCCACTGCACTCGCATAATACACAAAAAGCCCCCACCGCCCACCGCCCCCCGCCCACCGCCCACCGCCCTGCCCTTTGGCCAGCGAAAGTCGCAAATCTTGCGAGTCGCCCGACATTGGTTCAGACTCTTGTCGCTGCGGTGGCCCACACCGCGGCCCACATGGGCTGAGCGCTTTATGTTAATTTGAAATTCAAATTGATTTGCGACTGGAGGGTTACACGCTGCCCTCAGCCGTTCTGTTTGTTTGCTTTTCGTTATTGCGCATTGAATTTATTTTTCTTTTTCCGTAATTTCGTTTTTTTTTTCCTGCTTTTTTGTTTGCCTGCGATTTATTTGCCTTGCGACTAAGCAAATTAATTGGTGTAAAATGCAATTAGCCCCCAGCTCAAGGGGCTAAGCAGCAACCACCGACTGGTAGCCAGCAGGCAGGCGGGGCACAACTTTGTTTAAAAATAGTTTATGAACTATTTATGCACTTATGCCTGCAGGATGTGGAGCTGGAGTCTAAGGTCAATGTTGTCAACCGATTGTCGTTGTTGTTGCCGCAGCTATGCAAACTTTTTGCTGCATAACCTTTGGGGCCAGTGCAGCACATAACTTCGATGATGCCTTCGACAGGACAGGACAGGACGGGACACGAAAGGACACATCCAGCGAGACAACAAAGGCAAGAACAACGAAAAAGCACACAAAAGAATAGAGATACAAAAAGACTTCAGAATGGCAGAAAGTTTGCCATTCTTGTGGGAACACTTGATCATAAGCTGCACATTTTTCACTGATTTATTTTTTTCTCGTGCCGTGTTCTCCATTTTTTTTTTTTTTGGGTCTTGGCTGGCGGAAAGTTCCTAAGAAGTGCACCGCATACTTTCGGGCGGCGTGCAGCAGCAATTTATGGAGCCTGAGCTTTGAGCTGGAGTCGAACTAACTGCTGCTGAAGTTCCAGCGGCGCCTTGATGCGTCCCCCTTCGATGCTGCGACGCGAGCGAGTTTATATCGTTAAATAGCTGCATGATGCACTGTTATGGAGCTTAAACCAAGTGGAGGGCAAGTGCTTTGCATGCATCCATAAATATGAGCAGCTCCAGCTAAGGCTGAAGATAATAAACAGTTGAATTATCTGGCAGAAGGTGACAGCGCTGAGTTTTGATTGTGAACTTGAGACTGTAAGAAAGACTCTGTAATCAGAGTTCATAAACAGCGAAGAGCTTACGATCTTGTTTTATCGGAAATTGTCTAAAGCTCATTATTAATTCAAGACTATTAAGCTCAATTTATGTTTTTGCAGTTATATAGTAGGCAAGCTTTAACATCTTAGAAAGCTCATTAAACCTTATTCAGCTCTTTTTGTGTTTATTCAGCAAGCTTTACCAGTTTTGAAATCTTATTAAAATTTATTCGGCTCAATTTATGCTCATGTAGCTATATTTTAAGCAAGCTTGAATGTATTTAAAAGCTCATTAAAGCTTATTCAGCTCTATTTAGGCTTATTCAGCAAGCTTGACCAGCTTTGAAATCTCATAAAAGTTTATTTAGCTATATTCTAAGCAAGCTTAAATATTTTGCAAAGCTCATTAAAGCCTTTTCAGCTCTCTTGATGTTTAGCCCTTTTCAGATTAATTATATATTTATTCAGTTATTCAAACTGATTCGGCTTATTCAGCTCAATGTATGCTTGTGCAGGTTGTTTTTTTTAGCAATCTTTATCAGTCTAACTTGAACAGTTTCAAAGTTTTTTTACAAGAACTTTAATATACAGCGAATTACTAACTCAATAAGCTAATAAACCATGTCAAGTGGTCGCTGATCTTCATTCACATTTAAAGATCAGTTCTTTAAGTCCCTAACCATCTCTTGAAATTGTTTTCTCCCTGAGTCGACTATCAAACCAATCTACAAAACTTACTATGTAAAGCTCTGCCGAACAATTAGTCTAGTTTTGCAGGCTCATTTAGTTAGGTTTATTGGAGAAAGCTGGCTGATTATTTAGTCAAGTTAATGCAACTAGTTGGATGCTAAGCTGCTCTACAAGCTTAATCAAATATTTAAGTGTCAGTTTCCAGTGGCGGAGATGGCTCGTATTTTGTAGACGGCAACGCATCGTCTGAGCAAATCAATTCCCTTTAGTGGCATTTCTTAGCGTATGCGCGCTCTTAATCCGCGCTATCCAGACGCCAGTTGCCACCTGGCCACACACCTACACACACACACACACACACACACACACACACACACAGTGCTTGCAACAAGCCACGGAACATGCCGCTGATATGCCACAAATTTGTCGTTGTTGTTGTTAAAACAAACACACCTTCGGGTGCTTTTTTCGGTCGGAAGTGGAGGTGGAAGTGGAAGCCGGAGCCAAAGTGTTGCCGTGCCACACACACACACTCACACACATGACGGACAGTGTAGATGACGGGCGTGAGGCGGGGCAACAGATAAAAGTTAGTTTTTTGTTGACTTCAAATGCACGCGTCTTCCAGGTCGCTCCAGCTCCAACTTCGAGTCGACTCGACTCGACTCGACTCGACTGTCATGTGTCTTCTTCAGGTATCTACAGACTCTGACACACACACTGGCACACAGGCACAACTAGCTGCCTCGAATCGTGTGAATTATTAAAATCTAATAAACCACAAGATTTTATGTTACACAAAACTCGTTCGTCCTGCCAAAAGCCCAAGTACCCGGGCCCCCAGCTACCAGCTGCTTGTCGTTTTCTTCAGGCAGCCAAAGTTTTTGCGGTTTTCTTTGGTTACGCTATTGAACCTTAAATTAAGTTTGAACATAACTTCCGCCCACACACACACACACGCACACACACACGCACACACATATGCAGACCATTTCTTGTCTTGTTTACATAGGTAAGTTTAATTTTCCTGTAGCACACTTTTCGGCGCATGCATGAAACATGTGCGTCGTGCCGTCTCTCCGCATGCATGTGTGTGCGTGTGTGTGTGTGTTCATAAATTTCCTTAATGTTCCAAGTGTGAAAATCTTTGCCGTTCGATGGCGCTTTTCACACGTTCGCCCTGGCCACGTCCTGGCCCACGCCCTCGCCGTGCTTCCCGGCAAGTTTCCTGCAGCCCGGTGAAATCAAGCGGCAATGTGTAAACTTTCAATAGGTTCGTTAAAGTTTTATGATTTTCCGTGTGTGTGTGTGAGTGCTGTGTGGCCCGTTGCTTTATGGTGTGAGCAAGTGTGATAAAAAGCAAACACACATAACCAACCACAGCAGCAGCAACAGCAACAACAACACGCAACCGACAAACGTGTTGAAAATTGTTGAGCTACTTCCGCTTTACGGTTCCGCTCCGCCGTGCGCCCTTTGATGTTGCACTCGGTCTTAAATTTTCATCGGCTCTTGTTTATTTATTGACACGATAAAAATGTTAAGTCATTTTCGGTCGCTCTGCCGCACAACTTTTTCATAACACTTTTATTGTTGTTTATCGAATATTCATGAGCCAATTGGCTGACGTCTGATGTGGCTTAAGCGAGAGATTAAAATCTAATTGGGAGTAGCAGAAGCTGCAGATGTTTTACAGTAGATTGTAGCAATTGAAATGAAGGAATGAAGTGGGGGGCTAGCTACTGAGATAATCATATAGAATTATAGAATGTCATATATAATGGAAACAGCTGTTTGCGCAAGAATAGCAATTTCAATGGATACTCGAGAGATACAGAGATTCCAAATTTTATATTTTTATAAAATGGCATATAGACATGTATATAGAAAGTAACTCGGTTAACTATTGGTCATGATCTTATAGCTTATCATATTCATTCAAAGCATAATATATGTAGCAGGCCAATAGGAATTAGAGGTGGATCTAGAGATCGATTAACTATAGATAGTTAATCGATTGATAGTTAACTATAGTGCTATAGAGTGATATCGGGGATAATAAACGACGGAAAGAAAATAGAACAAGAACGAAATCCATTCTACAATACGAAGTACAGAAGTCAAGAGCAGATCACTTAAAATACAGAGTTAGGCTAAGAGTGGTTCACATATATGAAAACCAGCAATAGTTGATCTAACTGTGGTTCATCTATTTAGATTATATGATTATTTGCATATGTTAGATCTTTCTTGAGAGGATACCATGTAGATAAGTATATAGGCAGTATCAACCATTGCTTGACGTCACATTTTAATAATTCTGTGATAATAGAATTGATTTCCAACTCTACTGCTGATACTGTTGGCCTTAAGGCCAACAATTTGTCTTCACATCATCAATAGCTACAACTCTACTTTTATAAGCAGCTGAGCATCTTTTTTAAGCTTTATCATACCACATGCTCAGCATAATTTATGTAAATGAAGTTTTTGATGAGGGAACAAGACAGTGAACAAGCTGTACATTGTAAACTATCAATTTGTATAACTAAGATAATATTTGTAAAATCAATTGAATAGTATTTTTTTTTTAGCTAAAATCAAGTAAGGTTAAACTAAAAGAAGTAATACTTATAAGTCTTACAAGTCATAACTTACCTATTGTTTTACATTACAATTATATTTGTGCTGACTTCCTTTTTGACTTCAAATTTGATTGAGAGACATATTGAGTCAAGCAGTCTCTGCAACTCAAATTATTTATTTAAACGGTATTTGCAAGTCGTGCACGCCCCACTAAAACACTCACGCTTGCTTAAGTGAGTGTCCTCTGTCAAAGTTAGGCACTTACCTTAGTTTTGCTGCCTGCCGCTAAGTTTCTGTTCGTTTCCTGCTCCTTTTCGCACATCCTGCCTGCACTGGCAGCCTCTCTCTCTCTCTCTCTCTCTCTCTCTAGCTCTCTCTATCTCTGTTGCCTTCTTTTTCTCTGTCTATATTACTGTAATTTTGCAACTTTTAAACTGCAGCACAACTTGGCGGCTGGTCTTTGACAGCTGCATATACAGCCGGATTCGGGCGCTTTATCTTCTGCATATGCTCCTCCATGGGGCCCCGTCTTAGCCAGGCGGCTAGTTTATGGCCTGCAGGTGTGTGTGCGTGTGTGCCAAGTTAACAACTGATGTCATCTTCCTCTGCCTTAGCCTGCAATTGCGGCTGCTTCTTTAACATGCAGTCAGTCAAGTTGGCAGGCAAAAAAACAAAAACAAGGCGAAAAAAAAATAAGTTTTGGCCCGAGCAAAAGGTGCTACACGTCTGTGCTGGCAACAGCTCCGAAGCAGCTGTCAAAATGACAGTTGAAAAAACAAGGAGGCGTCGGCAGATGCCAGCAGCGGCCAGGAGTGGGTGGCGCGGGCTGCTGCATACGCAACATTTGATAAACTTTTCACGGCGGCAGCTGCAGCTATCTGTGCTCGCCTCACTTGGCCGCCTGGATTCGTATGCAACACATTTCTGGACGCGTGTTGCAGTGGCTGAGCGAGGGCGCGGGCGGGGGCGGGGCAGGAGTGCGAAAACAAGCCGCAAGTTTAGCCAACTCGCAGGGCCTTGCCACAAGTCAAGTTTTGACTAAACTAATTATGTGCGCAAAAGGCAAAAGAAATCAAAGCCGAGCACTCGACTGCTCATGCACACAAGTGTGCGGCACGCCCACAAGTGTGCCACACCCACCCACACACACACACACATATTGGGCAGCCGTTTGATGTGCTAACAAAAAAAAATGAAAAAGAGAAAGAAAAGGCGATCGCCAAACGCGGCAAACAAAAGGCGCAAATTCAAAGCAAAGGCGCTGCCAGCAAGGACCAAAAGGACTTCGCGGCGCGCACTTCACATCGACGGCGGCTGTGAAAATTCTCAAGTGCTTTTCGCACGCATTTTCAATAAATTTTTATTTCATTTTTGCCGCTTTTCTCGCCTCGTTTCCGCCGCCTCTGCCCGGGCACTCGAGCCGCCTTCGTTATTGTGTTATTGTTTTCGTCGAGCAGCTTGTTGATGGTTCAGCGGTTCAGCGGTTCAGTGGTTCGCCGGCTCGTCTGCTTGTCTGCGCGCTGAGGCAGCGCAAATCTATTATTCCAACGAGCCAGCTCGTAAGTCGCCATTGAGCCGGCATTAAAGAATCAATCGTTCAAGCTCAAGTGCTCCAATCAACAATTGTTATTTATGCCCAGCGCTAACTTTGCCCAGCTTGTTGTGTTGGCCTTGGAAATAAAAAGGGGAAAAGTTTTCTTTTTTTTTTTGCTCTTTTATTTATTTTTTATTTTTAATTTTGTTTATGCATGAGGCTCAGCTCAGTGAAGCCAACGAGAGGTGTACCAGGAGTGTAATATTCTTTAAGGCTTATATTGGGTTAAAATTTGTATTTTTAATTTTTTTTAAAGTAAGCCTTTTATCCTATTGCTGTTTAAGACTCTATATCAAGTGGACTGTCAGGTTATTTATGCCTTAATATATTCCATTCTCAGTACAATATTTCTACCTTTATATTTCACTCCTGATTTGGTAATCAGCCTAAGCTCAATCTGGCTGGGAGTCTCTCCGCATATCTGGAGCTGCGACTGTGGGAATGAACAGATTCATATGATCCTCATATGTGTTCCTCTTAATCCAGTCAGCTACAGCTGATTTGAGCACCATCATCATTGTTTTAAGCGTTTTATGTTCATTTTTAAAGTTATTATTATTGCTATAAATTATAGGCTTTAAAATTTAAATTTAAATTTATTTGAAAAGTAAGTTATTATTATTATAAATAATTTTTTAATATTTTTTAAATATTTAAATTAAAATTTATCTTAAAACTAAGTTTCCATTGCATTAATCTTTGCCTTTTATTTAAAATAATTTTTTTTTTTTTAATATTTTATATCTATGGCCATGCTTTACCACGACATATAGTTGGAGCAATGGTACACATTTGTCTAATCATATTTATCTAAAGGGTTTATCACTCGATGTGACTTCAACTTTGATAAAATTATTGCCATGAGTGAATTTATATACAAAGAAGTTCCAACATCTTAGCATGAATGAATGACCTGAATTTTTTACATTTTTAAATATTTGCACAAATTTCAATCTTTTTATAACATAGCTCATTACGCTTTGAATACCTTACTACGTCTATATTCATTCAAGTTAATATATTTATATCTATTCCTAAATATATATTGACATTTTTCATTATTTTATATTATAGTCCTATGAATACTCCGTCTATATTCATATGCGTTATTATTTTGAAATATTTTTAATTTTCTTTAAGATAGTCCCAATCAATAAGTTATTATTTTTACATATTTTTAAATTGCCTTAAACTAGTTCCAATCACATTGAAAGTCTTTAGAATTAAATATTGTCAACAATTCCCTCTCGACTTCAAAGACTTTTCCTATTTAAGCTTGAAATGTTTGTAAGTCGAGCAACTGCACTCTGCTGTCCTATAAATGTACAAATCTGAAGTTATTTGAGAACTATTCACTATTGTATATAGTATGTATGTGTGTGTGTGTGTGGAGCTCTTCGAGTCGTCCTGGTTGCTTTGGCTCTTAGCTACTTAAATATTTGATTACACAGCCTTTGGCCCCACTCGATTGTATTTCAATCGATTGAGTCAGGTTTACGTTTTCATTCGACATTTCTGGGAATTGTCATCAGGCAGTTTTCGCTTTTCATCTGTGCCACCTGTTGTGCTGCTCGTTCTGGGGAATTTCAGACCGAACTTAACACCAAATCAACCATGCAAATTTCCTAAGCTTACCGCAAGACAGCAACGCCCTCGCCTCCGCCTCCGCCCCCGCCTCCCCCTGGCAACGTGCTGCTTCAGGCTAAGACCTGTGACTTCACTGCTAGGCACACGCAACAACTTTCAGTGGGAGCAAAGCAGAGACGCCAAGGAGCAGGACCAAGCCAGCCAGCCAGCCAGCCAGCAAATGCGTCAACTTAATTAGCAGCGTCACGTTTAGGGAGCAGGGGGCGGGGCTGGCTCGGAGCTGCCAGTTGGGCATATTGTTTAATATTGTTTCTTTTTTTTTTTTTTTTTTGCCCCCGTCAACCCACCCCCAGCTCGATTCGGTTTCGTGTTAATTGTTGCGCCTCACAGAGAAAATTAATGAACTCAAGTTGTTTGTGTTGGTTTTTATTTTCGCCTTCCTTTTTTTTTTCCTTAACAGAAATTGATACGGCTGGGGCGGGGGTTGGGGCGTGGCTCTTGTCATTGCCTTGAATGACATAATCTAATTGAAAAGCCATTTAAGCGTGCTGCATGATAATTTTTTTGTTGTTCTGCCGCAGGGCTCGAGCCCCCAAAACCCTCCCCGCAACTCCAGAAATCCCACCCGCTGGAGTCGAAGAATTGTTTTTGGCTGTGAAATGTGAAGCTGAAGACTTTTAACGTGATTTGAATTGATAATTTGCAACAATTAGGCAGTGCCCATGGAATTTGTCAGACAGCCGGCAAAAGTTGATGGGCGATTCGCGCATGTTTTAATTGAATCGAATGAAGTTTGACAGGGGCGGCGAGCCAGTGACTGACAAGGGGAGAGGGGGTGAGGAGGGGGTTGGGTTGGGGGCTATCCACTTGAAAGTGACATCTAAATGAGCGCCAGTTAAGTGTGTTGCAAGTTGTGCGAAAACTTACTCAAGTTACATAGTAGATGGCGAAATTCTTGTCGCTGCGCTTTATTTCTTTTACGCTGGCTACGTGCGCCACCTGCCGGCCGTTGGCTGCAACAGTGCGCCGTGACGTGACATACGATATTTGAGTTTTGCAGTTCTTTTCGCAGCTTTTAACTTGATTTCTGCTTTGCTTTGTGCACTCTGTGCCCCTCTTTGTAGCAACAGCCCGGGCAATCCATTGTTCAGCCAGCAGCAACACCCACAGCCCATGCCACAATCAAAGTTCCACTTTGTCTGCTTAGCTCGCGTCCTCGTCGGTCCCATCCATGAGGTGTTAATGCTTTGTAAACTTTACACAACAAAAAACAAAATAAAAAAAAAATTAAAACAAAATACAAAAAAAAAAAAAAAACATTAAAGTACAGCGTATGTGTCTGCTGAGGGAGACAGAGACAGAGTCAGAGTCAGAGAGGGAAAAAGAGAGAGAGAGCTCTGCTTGGGGGTTAGGGTTCTTAAATCTGATGACGAGGTTAGCGCAAAAAGCTCGTCGAGCTGCACAATAAAAAATGCCAACCACAAAGCATTTTTATGAGTTTCGTGTGTGTGTCTGTTGCTCTTTTCTTCCGCCCCGCCTCGTTTCTTTTGCACTTCACTCTTTGGTCGTACTTAGGATGCCAAAACTCTGGTCTGCTGCCATTGTGGCCAATGTGCGGAGCAAGTTGCATGCACAAACAGACTTAGCTAGACTTACAGCCGCTCGATCGGGAGTGCATACAAAAAGCTTCTTGTTGAGCTTTAGAGGGGAGAACTTGGCATAAGTAAAAGTGCTTTGACAATTGATCTCAACTGAAAGAGCGATTAGTATTTGCTCAAAAGTTTTTTTTGAATAAGTAAGTTCTTTGACTAAACTAGTTCAATAGGCGCTCAAAACAGGTAAAGCTCTTTGACAATTGAGCAATTGGAAGAGCGATCAATAGTTGCTCAAAAGTAAGCTTCTGAACACTTGATCAAGTAGAGCTTCTAGAGTCTGACAGCTTATTTAAAATAACTTCTAGAGAACAGCTTTCTTAAAAGCTCTTCGATGAGCATTATGTTGGAGCTGAAGGAAGCGCTGATCGATTGATAACTGATCAACTTGTTAACGATGTTTTTCAGAGATTTGTAAAAAGCTGTTAAATAAACCTAAATTCTTGACATTTCAGCATAATTTTTGATAGTTGATTTAATATATATTGTAGAGCTGTTCCGCTTTCGTAACTACTTTAATCCTTCAATCCTTGTTTTAAAAGCATTTAAGTAAAGCACATTTAAAGACAAGTTAAGTTTTTCGATGACTTATCAACATGAACTATATTGGAGCTCTTGAGATTATAGCAATTGTAAGATTCATTGATAATTAATCTGCCACACATTGTCAAGCTGTTTAGCTTTCTTAACTGCTTCAAGTTAAGTTTTCAATTATAGATTCTTATATATTATATGTGAGTAAAACACATTTGAAGAGAACAAAAATTAAGCTATAATTCTGAGAGTGTAATTGATAACTTTATAGACTGCTATGAGATAAGCCTAAACTCTTGATATATTTATTCTCCTATCATAGGAGGATATCAATCCAAGCTATAAAATATACATCTTTCCCAAAAACTTCTAAGTTAAGCTTTTGAGAAGTTAAATGCAATCAACTCTATTTAAAATGCTAAGAAATAGATCGATAGTTCTGCAAAAAGCTCTCTTATCGTTAGTTATTCCATTATGATATCCTACCTATACCTATGATGAACAGTTGAACTTAACTAAGCTAAGTTTTCAGTTACATATTGTACTACAGCTAACGCACTAAAGTCAAGCAGATTGCAGGCTAGTATAATTGAACGATAAAAGAACTGATCGATAGTTTTGTAAGTATGCGGTTAGCCTAACTTCCTGTTCGAGTTATTCTACTATGATGAAGAGATATCTTAGCTTGGTCTATAATATAGATTGTTACATATAAATTGAAGGAAATTGCAGTAAAATATATTGATAGTTTTATAACAAAAATCCTTCAGCTACCAACAATTCCAGCTCATTCGTCTTCATTTCATTTTCCCAACTTTTAACTTGGAACAGTTCTGCAAAGGCCTCCCACAAACAATACAAAACCTATTGTTATCCAAATTTCCACTCTCTAACTCTGGCCGTAACTACTTGAATTCATATTCAATAAACTTGGCGACCTTTTGGAGGTACACACACACATAAACAGTGGGGCTTATGGCGAAGATTGCGATTAGGACGAGCAATTTTAAAGCCGCATGCAAAGAACATTTATTTAATAACATTTACGCGTAATGTTGCCCATTTACGAAATTTGTCGTTGTCGCATTTCGGGCAGTTCGTTTGGGTTGAGCTGGAGCTGGGGCTGGAGATGGGGCTGGAGTTGGGGCTGGGGCTGGGGCACACACTTAAAATAGTTTTATTTCAATTAACAACAGAAATTCGATGAGTTTATTTGGTGTTGTTGCGTTTTATGCGAGACAAGATAAGAGCGATGGCGGCAGCAAAGCATTTTATGCCCGACTACGGTCCATGGGTCCAGCCAATGGGCCACCAGTGGAACGGGAGAGGGGGGAGAGAGGGGAGGGCAAGGAGGAATTGGGGTTGCGTGCTTAACTGCTGCAGAGTAACTCGTATAAAACCGAAATGTTACTCTCTGCGTGTGTGTGTGCGAGTGTGTGAGTGTGTGAGTGAGTGTGTGTGTGAGTGTGTGTGAGTGTGTGTGTGTGTGTGTAAGTGTGTGTGTGATAATGTTGACAGATAATAAACTCGGAAAATTACAAAATTACAATCAACTTATACAGAGCAAAAGAAAGGGATACATATCAGAAGAGAGAGAGAGAGAAGGGGAGAAAGAGAGGTGGGGTGAGCGGGAGTTTGGAGCGCGTATAGTGGGACTGCTGCAAAAATGTGACATGCATGGGGACGCTGCTAATGGCGCGCCATTGTCCTGGCCCGGCTCCGGGTATGCCCAATTTTATGACTGGAGCGGCAGCCTTTCGGGTGCCTCGGCCAGCCAGCCAGCCTCGGCTTGGGGCTTGGGGCTTGGCTTTGCGGGCCATTTCGGCGTCGTGGCGAACGTAAATTTGCCACCACAAAACTATTCAATTGAAAGTTATTTACGTTTATTGTTTTATTTCATTGCCAGTTGGCAAACATTTCAAATGCCCCAGCGCCGACTGTGCAAACAACGCAAATATTTCAAAGTCAAAAGTTATGCGACACAGATAGATAGAGAGAGCAAAAGAGAGAGAGAGAGAGAGAGAGGAATTTGTGGGCATGTGTGAGCTGATCGACACATAGTTGAGCTCCTGCTCTCTCCTTGCGTGCAAGTCAGCTTTAAGCCCCGCCCTGCCCCACGAGTGAGAGACGCTTTGATTTATGGCCAAATGCCATTAGGCCCGGGCAGCCCATCGATTAGCCATAGTTTGGCGAGCGCCGTGCTCGAAATCTATACTTCCGTTGTTAATCATTGGCATCACTTAATGGCCCCTTCCGTTTTCCGACAGAGAGAGTGAGTGAGAGAGGGCGAGAGACAGCCACGTAGACAAGCCACCGTCGCAGTCACAGTCAAGTGGTTCCGTGTTTCGGCTCGCATCGATGAGGGGCAACGGCGAACACGCCCTTCAATTACAAATCTATGCGAGCCGCCTCTCCTTGCTGTGACTTGCCTGCGCAGATAATCTGCTAAAGGACTTCCGCCCGGTGCGTGCGCTGCGTGCAAAAAAAGAGAAAATAAAGAAAAACCAGAAATATTTGAGCAATAGAAATAGGCAAACACTGAACGGGCCAAGCACAGTGGAACTTGACTTGCTGAATGTGAATCGAATCTGGAATATGTATAAGAAATATATATAAAATAAATTAAATCAAATATCTATGAAAAATATATGTTTTAGAAATATCAGAGAACTGTTATATTTCTAAGTTAATTTATTTATGTTTTATTTTTTTATAATATATGGAAACTTTATTGTATATATATGTATTAGAAATATCATAGAACTTTTATATTTCTAAGTTATTTTATTTTTGTTTTATTTATTTTATTTTTTTATAATATATGGAAACTTTGTTGTATACATTTAGGTATTTCTTCTTAGACATATAGTAAATGAATGAACATTAATTTGCGAGGAATATATTATTGAGGAGAAAACATATATGAAACAAGTAAGAGTGCTCTAGTCGAGACGGCTCGACTAAGGGATACCCTGAACCCTGTGGGAGCTATTACTAAAAAATTTTAAGCTTCTTTTATATAAACATTGCATATAACGCATGCACACATACATATAAGAATATATATATACTTTATGAGGTCTGCCACGCCTCCTTCTGTCGGTTACATACATTCACACAAATTCCTATTTTCAATGGGTTCAGGTTATAAGAACGTATAAATTTGTACCTCAATTAAATTAAATGAATTAAAAACTACTAACTAAAAACTAAGCTACTGACTCTTATGTTAATAATTAATATTTTATATATATATTTTATTTTATATATATTCATTTATATATCATATATATCTCTCAGATATTTACCTATAGCTCCACTGTGCACAGTCGAGCACTGTAACTGAAAACGCAATGATATACGGCCGTGAAATTGAATCGTGGCATGAGGAATATTTCATACCCAAGCACACACACAGAGCGAGACTGGGGAAGGCTTTAAGTGCTTGTCGCTGTTTTACTTCTTTCGCAGAGAGTCAAACTACGGCAACAACTACGACGACTGCCATTTACGTTAACGGATCTTTGGCAAATTCCTTGGACAAACTCAACAGACTCCGAGTCCGACTCCGACTCCGATTACGACTACAACAGCAACAGCAACTCCAACTCCAACTTCGACACCAATTGCGACTACGACTCCGACTTCGTTGGAGTCCATAGTCCATAGTCGCGGTCCTTTTGTATGTGCATTGGCTTGGATTTTTTGGCGCTGCAGCCGAAAATTTATTGCGCCGCTGCGCCGTGTTGCGTGTCCGCACAGTCGCAGACGACGGCTGGCTGCGGACAAAGACAAGGACGAAGACATCCAGCCCAGCGGGTTGCATGTCCTGCCCGGCACGGCGCGGCTCGGCACGTCGCCAGCTCGCCCGGCCTGCAGCCTGGGTAGGCGTTGGCATTGCGTTTTCGCCGGCCGTGTTGAAATTGACAGCAAAATAATTGGTTGATTATTTATGAGACAAACGAGCGAGACGACTTGCCTCTTCGACTGGCCCAAAGTTTGCTTAGGCCGCATTTAAATGAGTGCAGAAAAAAAAGTGTATTGTTTGTACTTGTGAAGCGGCAAAGCTGTAAGGCTTGGCAGGTTTACGACGCAAACGAATGACTTAAGAAGTTGGTACTCAAATGGCAGACCAAAGATGAGAAAAGAATGGGGCAGGTGGGATCATAGATGGGCTCGAAAGCGAACAGACAAGTCTTATGATAGCAGCAGAGTTCCATAGGCGATATAAATTATATATATAGCTCAGTAATTGGAAGACTATATCAAAATGATATCAAGAGTTAGACTTGGGACTGATTAGACGAGGAATCTGCAACGTTCTGAGCGAGCGAGAGCGCTATAGATAGTCACAGATCTATATTTCTCAAGGAAAACAAAAGTTGCTCACGGAAAATGAGCGAGTTGCTCTTGGAGAAAGGCTAAGGATTGATTAGACGAGGAACATAAACGTCCTCAGGGAGCGAGAGCACTATAGATAGTGATAGATTTATCTATTTCAATCAAAATAAAAGTTCCTCTTGGAGAAAGTCTAAGGACTGACTAGACGAGAAAGCTGCAATGTCCTCAGCGAGCGAGATAGATGCATCCATCTCATTGAAAATAAAAGTTGCTCATGGCGAAAGACTAAGGACTGATTAGACAAGGAGAGAGCGAGAGCACTACAGATAATCATAGATCCATCCATCTCATTGAAAATAAAAGTTCCTCATATAGAAAAACTAAGGACTAATTAGACGAGGAACATTGAACGTTCTCTGCTCTTAAGGTCTCTACACCATAGATGGTTATAGACATGCTTATCAATATGCTGGCTAGGTTGAGTTGAGTTGGGGCTTGAGTTAGGCCCATGCCCAGCATGTATATGGGCAAAGGCCTCGAGTGCCAAGTTCATTAGTCAAATAGAAACTAATCGCATGGCAGAGAGAATGCTCAGTTAATCCCCAGAGCGGGGCAGATGACTTAAGGCCATGTCAGAGGCACTGTGGCTGGGCTTTGATGTTGCACGAGGCATACAACTGATTGTTATCCAAATAGTTATTTAAGCAATTCAAATTGTGGTAATTAAAAATGGCCAGCAGCCCACGCACACACACACACACTGAGAGAGAGAGAGAGAGAGAGAGAGAGGGGGAGGGGGAGGGGATAGAGTCGGTCGCACATACCTAGACAATGGCTGGGTAGCAGGTCCTTGACATATGGAGCCGGGGCAGCTGAGGCACATGACTTGGGCCCCATGGCCTGCGGCTGGCTGTTATTATTTTTGTCACTGACAAAGCAAATCACCGAAAACCAACAAAAGCAAATGCCGCACAGGAACACACACGCACACACACTCGCACACACACACACGCACACTTCCAACAGGAGTAACAAACGATGTCGCCGGCAGCAGAAGGCCAAAGCAGCTCCCCGCATCCGCAGTAGCTGGCGCCTCTGGCGAGTAGGCCTATGGAGGAGCCGGCCGTTGTCCGGGCCAGTCCAGGCAATTTTCCTGTTGAATTATGAGGATATTTGTTTCGTCATGAAAGATTGGCCCCAGCCCGGCAGCTGCATTCACTCTCTCATTGTAATCCTTACGCAACGGGCCAACTGCAAGGTTTTTATTCTTTTTTCTCTGCTTTCGTTTTGTGCTCCCCCATGCTCTGTGTCCTGGGATTTGAAGTGCTCCTTGTGGTGGGGCAGCGCTGCTGTTACTGCTGCTGGTGTCGCTGGCCGCAACAGAATCGTCAAGTTGGCCTTCGTCTAGAGCTCACCAAATGCAGTGCCGTACACTGGGGGCGCTGCAAGTGAAATGCACTCCGCTGACTCCAGGGGTTGCGGGATCAGGCCACTGGGTTAGGTGTCACACGAGGAGGCACACACACACGCGCACCCATGCACTTGCTGTATCTGCCACAGAGTAACACATGAGTCTTAGCCGGACCACGGGCTGGCCCGATTTCATCTACAATTCATAGAAATTTCAAACGATGCGTAAACGAAAACGGAAAATACACAGCAGCAGCAGCAAAGGAGCTGGTAGAGCAGAAATAGTTGGGGCAGGAGTGGGCAGAACGGCTCAAAACGTGGCAAGCTCTTGGTCATCTTTTTAGTCCAGAGTCCACAGTCCAGAGTCCAGAGTCCGGGGTCAAAGTAAACGAAATTGTTCAACGCAATGCGATGCAACTTCTGGCCAAAAGGACCAAAAATTGCGTTTTTGAAATGCATACGCAAGACAGAGATACACAGAGCGAGAAGGCAAATCAGCAAGAGAGACGGAGAGAGAGAGAGAGATAGAGAGAGGGGGGAGGGGAAGAGTGTGTGGGAGGCAGAGTTAGTTTGGGCCAGGCAGCTAGCAAATCCGACTTTGGTTGATGATGAGTGTCGTTATCGCTTTTGTAGAGCTTCGTTTTTGTCATAGCTCTCTGCGAGTGGGCGACTGCCGGCTCTGGTCTGAGCAACGGCTGCGGGGCTTACGAGTATTTCAACTGCAACTTGAATTTACATTTCGATATGTGGCCAGGCACAGCAGCAGCAGCAGCAGCAGCCCCCAAAACAATCAAGAAAAGCAATTGGTGTCGTTTTTGGCTAGGCTCTCAGCCGGAAAAGCGTCGCAGTCGTAGTTTTGGTCGGACGATGATGTAGCTGCACGGATTGATTTACGTTCGAAAAGATTTCTCAAGTGCGACAGTGTGTGCATAGCACAGTTATACAAACAGCTTACAGTGTTGCCACCCCGTTACATTCCATTCTCTTCCCCTTCCCTTTCCCCTTCCTCTCCCATGACTGCACATTTTTCTATATGTTTCTGCATTTTGACTACTTGGTTTTCAGATTGAGAACGAGCGAGTAGGAGAGCTGACTGAGATTTATCAAAAGGTAATTTATACATGTGGGTGTGTAATTTATATATAGATATATACACCCCACAGCCCACCCACGCCCACCCACAGCCACACAATCTTTTGGGCTTGTTGACTCTGCTGTCTCGTTGTCCTGGCTGGCCCCTCGTTGTGCCGTTGCAGTTGCATTTGCAACTTACGCAACAATTTTAAGAGTATTTCGTTGATAATAAATCGCCTGCCCAAGCATGACATACGACCAAGAACCCTCTGTGCCGGCATCGGAGTCGAAGACAAAGGCTGCATAGAAATTACCCATCGTTGACCAGCCCGGACATGATTTTCATGTCACACAAACAAAATTTGGATTCTAAATGCGAATTCTAAACTTGGAAAGCAGTGAAGACCAGACTGTTATCCTGCCTTACATGTAGAGACAGAGTGGTCAGAAGTATATGGCATAGATATGATGGAAGGTTGATCAGTAAAGGATCTTCTTATGAATAAAGGAAGTCACTGGATCCCTCGGAAGTTAAGACTGATTCTAATTGTGAATTCTTAACTTGGCTTCAAAACAGTGAAGACCAGACAGTTGTCCTGCCTTATATGTAGAGACAGAGAGGTCGGAAGTATATGGCATGGATATGATATAAGGCTGATCAATGTATGATCTTCTCATGAATAAAGGACGTCACTGGATCCCTCGGAAATTCTGAGGAACAAGTTCTATATCAAAGAAGTACTTAAGACTGATTAAACAGGGATTAGCGTGTGTTCACTTTTTTCGCTTATATGAATTCGAATTGGTTTTTTGTGTCACACAGTCAGCAAAACGCTGTCAGCGGCAGATCCTGTCCAGGCAGGCTCCCCGTCCATTAGGCCATGCGGATATGAGAAACATGTCGGCCAGGAGCGCAAATGCATAAATTCAATTTTCGCATAGCAAAAGAAGGAAAAAGTTGCATAATTTAACGCTGTCTATAGACGCGACTGAAAGGACGTTTGGCCAGCTGGACGTGGACGGATGGGTGAGCTGGCGTGGATGTGGTCGCTGTTTGCCTGTATCAATGGCCATAATGGGGGGCGCTGAAGGACAACGATATGATGTAAAAAATTGCAAATCGAATCGAGCAGCCAAACGAACGAGCGAATGAATGAATGAAGGTGGGCGAATGACGTGAAGCTGATGGCGTGTGAGGAGGGTCGGAGGGCAGGAGGGTCAAGCGAACCGGCTGGTCTGCATACCAAAACGTCAAGAGCACTCGCACGACAGTTACTCGCCTAAGCCCCCCGCTACCAGATAAGCCGCCCAAACCAGGCGCGCTGCGAGCCCGCAGTCGAACCCGGGCCGGGCAATGGCCACGGTATAAACATTGTTGACATTTGCCAAACCTACTTTAATCACTTTTTAACCCCATTTGATACAGTGTCAACATGCATGGGGCGGCGGCTCATAAAATGGACAGTCGACAGTTGGCAGTTGGCAGTCGGCAGTCGGCAGTCCGTAGTCGGCAGTCGGCAGAAGCGGCCCGTCTGCTGTCCGATAAGGACAGAACCTGAATGCAACGCACAAATAAAAGAGGAAAAACTGCGCCGAGTGACAAAAAATGCCAATGACAAACGTCGAAAAGGGGGGAAAGGAAAAAAAAAGAACGCAGAGCAGAAATATATATCCAAAAATGGGAGCGCAACAGTAAAGGACATTCTGGCCACGTTGACCCTCGTGCCGTAACCCGTGCCGGGCCCACTCGGCCTGGCGCCTGGGCATGGTCAACGAGCCGAGCTGCCAAAGCAATTGATTTACTGCACTTTGTTTGCCAAAAATTAATTGAGTTGATGACAAGTGCAATTGATTTATGCGGGACTCAAATGAGTGTGGACAAGCGCATGGATGAGCGGACGGACGACCGGTCGGACGGACGGACGGGCGGATGGACGGATGGACGGATAGATAAAAGGATGAGCTGATGGATGGGCTGGCGGAAAGAAGCTTAAATGGATGGATAAGCAAAAGGCCACTAATATGCGGGCCACTGCCTCCAGGCCAAGACAAAAATGTAACAAGGAACTCTAGACCTAAGGCTGCTAAAGTATTTGATAAAGAAAGATCCGTTAGAATGTGTGGACTTTTTGAATGAATAAGAGATTTAATTATCTAAATTTTATTGAAATTAGTTTTGGAGAATTAATAAGAAGAGAGAGAGAGAGAGAAAGGGGGACTTAGAGCTAGATAATGTTCTTTCACTTTTCAACACGTAAGATCATAACAAATCCGAGTCCTAATCTCAAAAGACCTCTCACATATTGAGCTCACATTCTCTTATTCAATTCTAGGTGCATCAACCTTCCTTTTTCTTTAACATTCCATAGCAACTATAATCAATCCTCATATATTCTAAGCACTACTAATTAACTAATGCAAGCGCCTGTCTATCACGCAGCTCTACAGCGCTTCTTTTTTTTTTTTTTGCCCGCGCTCGACTCACACTGTTTGAGGCAGTTGTCGCACAACGACAGGTGTCAAAGGCAGCGGTGTAAAAAGCTACCTGTGTGAGCCCCCATCTTGGTTCCGTGTTCTGTCACGGAAGCGTGCCGCGCACACATGTCAGGCCGTGCTCTCGACCAGTTGGTTGGTTGGTTGGCTGGTTGGATGATTCGCCGGTTGGCCGTTTGGTCGTTTGGCTGGCGCTGGTTTAGGCCAAAAATGAGCGACGCAACGGAAATAAGCGCCAGGCGGATGCCGACAAACGAAGCAAATGATTCATTTCCGATGATGCGACAGAGTTGCGCGTTGCCCGCGCTCTCTGCTCGCGCCCTACCCCCGACTGCCCCCAACTGTCCCCCAACTGTCCCCGACTGTCCGCTGTAGTGCGCCACGGCATCGTCGACGGTCGCTACCAAAAATTTGCATGAAATGCAAAATCAAACGGGTCGCGGGCCCAGCACACCTAGAGGATGTGTGTGTGGCAGCAAGGCGTTGCTGGCTGGCATCACGCGTCACGTTTCACATGCCCCGTGGAAGTTGACGACCGACTGTTGCCACTGTTGCCGTTGCCGTTGCCATATTTTATGAGTCCGGTCTGTGGCGCAGCGTGTGTTATTGATATGCTAACGGTAAATGTCATTGGGGCGGAGGGAGTGGCGTTCGCTCTGCTCTGCATTTGACGGAAGTGGTTAGACCGAGCCATAGGCCAACGCCAACGCCAACGCCAGCTCTGACCGGGGCGACATATGTCGCGGCCAAACGTGTGAAATTTTAAGCCAAATTTTGCACTGGGCGCGCCCCCATTTATAATGCGAGCAGCCCCCTGGATACATGGGGCAGACAACATATTGGAAATCAAAATGTTGACATGCAGCAGGCAACATTTTTCAATTAAGCTGACAACAACAAGGACGGCGACGGCGACAACAACCTGGACTCTGGTCCGGCGTGTGGAACGTTATCTGACCTGGCCAGGAGGGGTCAAGATGGCTCTCGAATACAACAAAGTCACATAATGGAAGCTGTTTCGTCATGTTTTCAGGGACATTGAAGAAAACACAGCTCGTTTCGAACTATTAATGTATTTACTTAAATTTGCATGGGAATGTTGGTCTATTAATTAAAGTTTTGACCTGGTAGTCGGTAGTCAGATAGTAAAAAGTACAAGCGATGTTACTTTTCTAGCACAAAAGAACATTTTAATATCTTCATGCCAGAGGTTAAAAAACACTCGACTTAATTTTGCATATGACATGTTCGAAAAAGTGTATAGATTGGGCAGATAGGATAGAAAAAGGATAGGGTAGGATAGTGGTATAGGGGGATAGTGAAGTACCTGAAGTCTAAGTCTAAGATAGAAAGACAAGGAATGCCGGACAAACTGAAAGCAGCGATATCAACTAGATTGCTAGCTCTACCACAACCCTCAATATGGGCTATATACGTATATACATATTGATCTATATATATGTATATAGAAATATATATAGAAATATATACCGACTCGGATGGGATGGTTGTACGTGTTTTTGCGTTTGCTTTTCGTTTTTCATTTATCAGTTCTCATTTCTTATTTCTCAGTTCTCATTTCGCATTTTCTCTTTGCTCTTTTCATACATAGTCCCGTCTCCAAACTTGCGTAGGTCCAGAGCTGCTCTAGCTGCCATTTCGGCTCGGCCGGCAGCATTCACTGGCAGTTGTCCACAGCTGAACTGGAACAACTTGGGGCGCTGTGCACAGCTGCCAGTGACTGCGCAGGTTGGATTGATTCGGTTAGGGGGGACATTCGTCTATATGGAATAATTACTGTATTGTGATAAGCGTGGGGGCATCATCAACGTCAATTAAACAACGCTCGCCAGGATGACGGTGATGTCGTCCGGCTTGCCACCGGGCGCGTCGATGTTGTGGCGCCTGGCATTCTGGGTGAAGGGTGACTCGTGCGTGGGATTGAAGCTGAGCGAGCGGGCCATCAGGGCCACCGAGTTGGCATACATCTGCAGCTTGACGGGATCTCTGATGCCGGCCGCAGGGCTGAGCACCTGCAGCAGCAGCTGCTCGGACACATTGTCGTAGACACCGTCCGTGGCCAGTACCACGAGGTCACCCGGCTGCATATCGAACTCCAGCAGGGCTGCGCACTCCGGCCCGTCCGTCAGCACGTTGAGGCCCTGCCCGGGCGGCGGCACGGCCAGCTGGTAGGGCGTATTGAAGTGGTGCTGCTGCTCCAGGGAGCGGCACGCCACGACCCCATCGCGTATGATCAGCAGCCCGCTGTCGCCAATGTTCGCCGCATAGAGCGTGCCGCTCTGGCGGTGCAGGGTGAGCACGCAGGCGGTGCAGCTGCCGAGGATCGGTTGCTTCTGCTCCAGCAGATTGCAGTAGGCACGCGCGAGCAGCTGCTCGGGCCGCGTCGCCTCGAAGTCGGCGGTGTGGGCCAGCCGCTCGCAGGAGCGCATCAGGAAGCGACTGAAGTGGCCCGGATCGATGCCGTATACCCGCCAGCCGCCAACGCCGTCGGCGACGCCCATGGCGTCCGCCTTCGCGGTGGCCGTCTTGAACCAGGCATCCTCGCCGAACTGACCCTTCACATATTCGGGATAGAGCACGATATCCTTGGGGAATCCACAGACCACACTAATCAGCCGCAGCTGTCCAGGCGTGTACGTCCCCCTCGACCTCGGCATGTCCCGCTCCGCGGTTTGGGGCGTCGGCATGCTGCGCGTTGAGTCCGATGTCGGCATTATCTGGGCCTTCAGGCCCATCAGACGGCTGAGTAGCTGCAGGCCGGTGCTCGTGGCCAGGCTACCGGCCATGCAGGCTGCCTGCGTTAGGGAGTGGTAACTGCTATTCATCGCCCGTTGAACGTTGCGTCTGGCATTATCTAAATATTCATTCATGTTTCTCACAATTCGACGATCAACGAGGATGCAATGACCTCGTATATATTTATGTGTGTGCGAATATATGTCTTGTTGCGGAAAATATTTACCTAGTAGAAGCGACACATAAATACGAAAAACCAGACACACGAAAGAAAAAAATTAAAAAGGATTTCCAATATTTGTTATGTGTGTAACTAACAAAAGCCGAAGTAAAACTAACTGGCATCCCATCTCGACGTAGACGTGTGTGGCAACGGGCCCAGGCGACGCCTACTCAATACGAGGAACTACAGAGCGCCAAAGGAATCTTCATGGAAATACGGAGGGAGGGAAACTTTAGCTATTTAGAAATTGATAAAGGGATTTAGAATGAATAACTGAAAATCTTACGTGGAATATAATATGTTGATTTGGGTATATGAAAATGGGGTGTGCTGGAGTTGTTTCTCATCTTGTCTTTTAACATACTTCAAGACGCGAGTGAGCGAAGATTGGATGGAAACTAACATTTGGAGCTTGATTCAGCGACTCTAAGGTTACCAGATATGAATCCAAGGGACTTTTCTCATTGTGAAATTTTCTTAAAGCAACGTCAAGCAAAAGTCGAGATATCAGCTCTGAACTTAATTTCGATTACGTAGTAAATCTAAGAGTCTAGTATAGTCTAAGCTAACCAGAGTAAATCCAACGCAATTGTCTTTCTAGAGAATTATGTGCGATTAAGAAGATACACCAACCTCGGAAAATAAGCTATGTGATTGCACCAAGATACCGACAAATTAACTTCGGGCAGCTTGCCATTCGATGCTTTATAGACTCAAGGTCTATGTCTAAGAAAAATATATTGATTCTATATTATTTTTTATAATTTTCATACACTTTACTTTGTTTGAATTTGAAAAAAAAAGATTATCTGTAAGTATTAGAGAATTTTATCAAAAGCTTTAAATGTTTCTTAAAATGTGTAAGGGAATTAAAGCACAATAAATAAATAAAATATAGAAAATAATGTAACGCCTTTCTAATAAGTTGCATTGCGAGCATCCGATTTCGATCTAATGAAATAATTCAATTTAGTATTTATTACCGAATATGTTATATATATTTCGGCTGAGAGTTTTGGTTCTTAGTTTTCCAAAATTAATAAACTTGGGCTAAATGTATTTTCATTAAAAGATATTATATTATGATATAATAAACTAAAGTTAAGATGGGTTACTATGCCAGAGATGCTAAGATCTATAAGGCTGCTATATGATATGCTGAGCCGATATGATTTGTAGAGTATAAAAGAATCCATTTAAAGACATAATACAATAAGTTTTCATTAGATATACTAATTAGATATAATATATTGCTATAAGAATTTTTGACATATATTAATTTGTATAATTATATATGAGATCTATGGAAATAAATATAAGCAGAGTGAAAAATAAAGATATAGGAGATGAGAAAAGATAGAAAAAGAAAAAATACTATAATCACATCATAAAGGAGGCGATTTAACTAGATTCAAACTACAAAAACTTTAACAAATATCGCCTCAAAAAAACGCAATTTAGTCTCAAATAACAGCTCAATTAATGCAACTTGAAGTGTGCTAATAAACACAGCTGTAAATGGGCCAAATATCAGAAAGCAAATGTCAAAGCAAAATTGAGTCGATTTAAAGCGAGTGCGGCATATTGTAATTGCGTGTGGCAGGCATGCTGAGACGGAGGCCACATGTCTGCCGCACACAGTGTTGGCCAAACAAAAACAGTTGCCTACTTACGCAGACAGCGCAGACAGCCACTCAAATCTGACAGTCAATCAGTCAGGCACTGCTCCGCCGGCTGCCAGGCTGCCTGGCTGCCAGGCTGGCAGCTCCATCTTCATGTCTGGTCGGCTGGTTGGCTGGTTGGCTGGATGGCATGTGTATCTGTTTGTCGCTCTATTTGCTTCAACACCCACTGCAAATTAAATTCATTAGTCAACTTCCGGTTTCACACACACACACACAGAGACAGAGGCGAGGCTGTAGCTGAAGCCGTTGCCATGTGTTGCTTGCCTCAGCTGACTGCCTGTCAATTCAGACGGATTTGAAGTCAACTCAATTTGAAATCAATAGTGTGTGAATAATCCTTTCACACCGACGTGCGTCAATACACACACACACGCACGCAGAGGGAGCTCCCTCTAGTTGTGCTGCATCTGGTGCATTGGGTGCATCTGCTTGTCTAGCTGGCTGGCTGCCTGCCTGCCCGCCTGGCTGTGGTCCTTGAAAACATTTTTGCATTGATTGCACTTCATATCGCTCGCTCGCTCGCTCGTTCGCTCTCCCGCCCGCCCGCTCATTCATTCGTGCAGTTGCACAGGCCGTTTATTCATGGCCTGCCATTGGCATATGTTGCTTCATTTTGGGGCACATGCCGCATGGCAACCAAAAAAGCGAGCTCGCTGACGCCCGCCTCCAGGCCTCCCGGTCGGCCATTAAGCCAACGACTCCTCTGCCGCATTACCAAAAGTATTTAAGCAATTCAATGCCATTTTGACAGCAGGCACCACGGCCACACCCACCGCCCTCGCTGCATTTTACAGCTGCACTTCAGCCACGTCGAGTGCCAAGCAATGAGCTATGCATGCAATTTAAGCGCCAGCCAAGTGGCGCTGCCGCCAGCCCCTAGCCTGGATGCAACTGCATTTGTTTGCCGCCCCACCTTACAAGCCACACACACTCCCTCCCCCCCTCTCTCTGCCCCCTTTCGCTATCTTCCCATCCAATATAAAGCGGCCCGAAAAAAAGAAGGCAAAGAATTCAATGCAGGAGGCGCCACTGCCACTAGGAGCACTGCCAACGGCTGCTGCTGCCGCTGCTGCTGCTGCTGCGGCTGTCATTGTAACGCGCAGTTAAGTTGCCTCAGGCTCCTATTAAGGTCGTTTGGCTATTAAATAAGCGTCGCCGGGGCAGTGGAGCCGGCTGTTGGGGCGCATGCATGCCGCGTGCCTCACCTCCACTCGGCCACTTGGCCTGTTTGTGTCTGTAATTGTGCATAATTGAGTTGAATTTGGCTGCCACTTGAGGGGAAGCCAATAGGCATGGGCAGCTGTGGGCGTGGGCGTGGGCGCTGATGCAGATGCGTTATGAATTAATGCACCAGCTGCTTATAGATGATATACATGTGTGTGTGTGTGTGCGTGTGTATGATAATATAAATATATATGTGTGAGTTGATAGAGATTCTTTGCGATTTGTTGATTGATTAGATATCAATTTTGTGGCCCCAGCTTTGGCTATATGGCATGGGAAAATTTTATAATATATATAAGTTATTATATAAGAATTCTAAATAAAAGGAATTGCTCTTTGCATAGAAGATACTCGTAACACAAGATATTGTAGCTGAGATACCATCCTTAAGGCCTAACTTTAGGCCGTACACCATTAAACCTTTCCTCTAGTGACATCTTAAAACTTCTTGTCCTCCAATAAGCTATCTATTCAGTGTTTGTTATCGTCCATTGACTTAAGAAATTATCTTAATATCTTATTTTTTGTTTAGACTAAGTTCTCTAAAAGGTATCAGAAAACTAAGCAGTAATATGATATATTTTATATATGTAATTTAAGTAATATATGTAAACTATTTAACATATAAAATATATTAAGTATATATAATATATTAAATACATTCAATATACACTATATTATATATTTTAAATATATTTTATATGTTAAATATATTATATACATTACCTAAATTATTTATATAATATATATCATTATAAAAGACTTTGATGAGAACACAAAATGTTTCTTGTTTGAAATATGACTTTGCAGCTAAGCTCTATTAAATTTTTATTTTCATAGACAAATCTAATTTTTATTAATTTTATTTTATTTATTATATATAATATAATTATTTATTATATATATATATAATTCATATTATGAAACAAAATATTTATATAAATGCATACTCAGCATAAAAATGACAAAATCTAAGCTCAAAATGTTTTTTTTAATTAAAATAAAATTCATAAAAACTTTAAAAATTAATAGAGCCAACAGAAGCGACTCCAATTTAATATTTCAAACAAGCAAAGTTCTGATTTTTATTTATTTATGTTGCTTTATTTCCCTTAAACATTTTTTTTACAATCATATAAAGCTTTTGATACAATTTTTCTTATATTTACAGAGGTTAGCTATTGCTTTTCAACTGAGATATTCACAATTTGTGTTAGTTAGGAATTTTCTGTGTTAAAAAAAATGTATTTACATCGATGAAAATCTTGATTGAATAAATTATTGACTAGTTACTAACCAATTATTGGAATTTTAAGTCTATATATTGTTGGACCATTCGAACTTCAGCTATTTCATGTAATGGAGTTTCGATGCCTATATTTTTCCTTGTTAAACAAAATTTGTCAAACACATAAGCGAACCGATATCCATACAGTAAGAAATGTCTTAGCTGAAACGCAATTGGCTAGCTTCTGAAAAGTTTATATCAATCACTTTTTATAAATGCAAAAATAAACTAAAATAAATAAAGTTCTGTTTAAGAAACAACTTTTAAAATATCTATCAGCTGCGATTAAAGAGTTGTCCTCACAGCTCCGCCTCTAATTCCACAAGACTATGCACTGGGCAGGACATTTGGAGTCGAAAGCCGACCACCATGCCGATGCATTGCTGAGCTCCACTCCGTGCACATGCCAAATTTTGATTGACAATTGCTGTGGTCGAGATGCTCCAAGCAGCTGCCGCTACATGCCAGCCAAGGCTGTGCAGCAAATTCAAATTCTCTGGCTCACATTCATAGTCACACTCGCATTCACATTCACATTCACATTCGCATTCACATTCGCATTTGCATTCAGATGCACAACATTCAGCCAAGCATTTCAATTAATTTCATTAGATTCGTACAATTAATGCATAGCAGTGGGCAGCCGGACGCGGTGGCAGCTCCCTGGGGCTGCCACTCAACGGCCAGACAAAGGCAACAATGCCAGCTGGGGTGGGATGAGGCGGTGCGGGCGTGGCGGTGGGGGCCAGCTCTTGGACGTCCAGCCACAATTGTTGCTGACCAATGATCAATTTAATAGGAAAACAATATTGATAGCCCGGCCGAGGGAGCCAGACGTAAGCGTCGCCAGGGACCGGGCCGGACAAGGCACTTGACGTTCGGCTCGAAAGGCTCAATGGAGGCGGAAGTGTTGCGGTTCGGGTTGGGGCTTGGGCTTAGATTGGGGTGCGGGCTGGGGCTCGGGCTCTGAGTCTGGCCTTGTGCTACACGCATGCGGTGGCAAGCTTTGTTTGTTTGAAAACTTGCTCGAAAACTTTTGGTGTTGTGTTGTAACTAAATTTTAGAGCACATACATACGCCGACCCACACACACACACACACACACACACACACACTCACACACACTCAGTTGAAGCAGTTTAGACTGCAGCCAGTTGGCAACACTTTCACTTGTGCGTCGTGTCTTTGGACACTGCCCGGGCCCTGTTTGGTTTCTTGTGGTTTATTATTCACGCCTGAATTGATTGTAAATTAAAGTTTGCCAGGAGCCGGTCTTGGTGGGTCCTTGGGTCTCTCCACAGGTCCTTGCCATTCAGCGCTCGTTCGTTCGTTGTGCATTTTGAGGTCAGCCTATGGCAAAGTTTTCTTTTGTGTGCGAATTGGTTACTCGGGCTGCTACCCGCGCCGCGCTCCCGCTCTGGACGACGCCCGGGTCCTTGTCCATTCTGGCAGGTCCTTGTCGCCAGTGTTGTCTGTCGCCTCGCTGCCCATATTAGAAGCCAAAAGGCATTCAAGTGCACATAAGACGATTACACATCATTTAACCGACGCACAGCAAAACTATGGGGCCATCCCCCCTCCACTCTGCCCCCTCCCTCGTCGTCTCTCTGTGTTATCCGGCGTCTGTAATTGTTGCTCCTTGGCAAGGACCGTGCGGACTCCTTAGCAGCCCGCCTTTATTGACTGCTGCATATTGATTATTGTTACATTGCCGAGCGCCCAGCCCTGCCGGAGACTTCATTTTGCTGCTCTTTTAACATGACTTCACTTGATTGCCGGCATTTGTCCTTCTTGTTTAAAATTCAATCGTTGTCCTTACGCACACACACACACACACACACACACACAGACAGACACATGCTGTGGAGACATGTGTATATGCGTGTGCTTGTCAGAATTTTAAGACAAAATTAATTTGGTGTTAATACAGTGAAAGTGTTTGCAACTTAAGAGTTTAAGTTTGCACGCAATAGTTTCGTTGTTTGCATAACTTTAAGATCTCAGCTTGGGCCTTGTGTATTTTGAGGCTAATTTTGGGCTTTCTGATTAGTTATTGATGCAAGTTCCTTGAAGTAGAGAGTTTTATTAAGTAATGGAGGCCTAATAAATCGCTTCGCTTATGATTAAGGAGTTAGGGAAAATAATGCTGCCTGGTTTGCAGGAGAACAAGTTGAGGTCTTGAATAAGCTATTGAGAATTGTATATATTTCGCATTAAATTTTAGGAATTAAGGCTTTATGTGAAAACGTTTGTAACATTCAGATCAAGGCGTGGCAGATTCCATAAGATGTATATATTATTGACGAATTGAGTTGATCTAGCCATGTACGTCTGTGCCTGCATCCATCCACCTAACCGTCCGTCCATCCGCTCGTCCATCTGTCCGTGCATCTTTCTGTCTGTCCGTCCGTGTATCCGCAGCGATCTCATGAACCACAAAAGCTGGAGTCTTTAAAATTAAAAATGAATCGTGTATGAATACATGAGGAGTTAATAAATCTTTTCGATATCTTATCTCATTTCTGTATTACTGATAAGAATCAATAAGTCGAGTTGGTTTTTTAAGTGTATCTTGAATACTGTACGAGATGGAGAGTTCAGATATACTGTGTAGGTTCATGTAATAAAGAGAAGAATATATATTTAATAATTAATTCCCAAAGTTAAGCCAATAAGCGCTGCTGCTTCATAAGCTGTGCAGTAGGCAGAGCGCGTAAAATGATTGGAATAACAGCTCCCTTAGAGATCGGAGTATCTCGTAGTCGAGCAGTCTCGACTAGAACACTCTTGATTCTTTTCTTCAAAAGTATTTCTCACAAGAGGAGAGGAGGGCATATGTTCAACAAATATGTTTCATTCAAAAATTTCCACTAGACCTTTCATACATAGCCTTAAGTGTCTCAATCACTAAAGACTTCCTTGATCTGTCTATCTAAATAGGATCTTACCCACCTATGCCTAGTCTTCGCTAATTGTCATAGAGCTCGACTTAAGCTGAAATCTGTAGTTTGGAGTGTGAGCGATGAGGGAGTGAATTAATGGGTGACAGAATCTAACACGGAGAGTCCACTGTGTAGTGTAGTGTGCTTACCTTTTAAGCTCGGGCTGTGTGTGAGCGCGGGTCACGAAACTGCTTAGGTACGAAACTTTTTGCCACTTGGCCAGATTGCTCAAGTGGCCAAGAAGGGCAGTCGAAACTGGCAACTGGCAACTGGCAACTGGCCGCTGCCCAGGCATGCACTTGGCGATAGTTACTCACCCGACTGTTTATCCCACTAACGCATGCCATACTCTGTGGAGTGCAAGCCGAGTCGGGTGGCTGGATGCTTGGACATCAAAGTTGGCAACTTTCGGCTTGAGGAATTTTCGACAAGGCGACTTGAAACTTTTGTTACTTTGCAGGTTGCGAAGATACCTAAACACAAAAAACCAACAACAGGCCAGAACAAGAGCAGAAAAAAAGGACACCACGAAACTGGGCACACAGCAAACGGGCTAAACAAGAGCAACAACAGCAGCAGCAGCAACAGCAACGGCAGCAGTAGCTCCAAAAAGTAGAAGGCGACGAGCTTTGGATTTAATTGTTGTGTGTGCTGCTCACCGTACTTGCCTGCCATATAAATTTGCCAGGGCAGACAGAAGGACGCTCAGGTGTCCTTAGTGGTGTTCTAATTACTAACAAACTTAATTTCCTACAAGTTATTTGCCCAAACCCTCGACATTCGCTGTGTGCGACCAGCCACAGCGTCTTAAAACCACGAGCCACTCGACTGCAGCTCGTGGTTGCCGCTTTGCTTGTAACTGCTGGCTTAATGTATTGCCCGCTCGCCTCTACTTATGGCCATCCAAATTACTCGAAACCTATTGCAGTTGCTGTGGGAGGAAGAGCATTAGTTCGGAAGGTATTTGTGTTGGAGATATAGTTATTATTGGGATGAGTGTTATATCGATAATTATTGTTGTATATATCAATGAGTGGGATATTAAGGAACAGCTAAGTCGATCGTGGCTCTGACATGGCTACCAGATCAGTGTGCTTTGATGACGTGGAGTCGCAGAGTGGCATATGTGAAAGAGGACATCTGCCGGACTTGCTGCACTCGGACGGAATATTACAGATATAACATAGCCAAAAGGAATACTAGATGCATTGAATTACCCAATATCTCTATGTATATATGCATATATACATGTAAACTCGATTCTCAATTCAGGATATAGAGACTCTTCAACTGGTTGATGCTTGATTGAGGTAAGTGCTAAGCTACCTATATATATCTCTGTGAGAGATTTAACACATGAAACTTCCTTGGTAGCCTACTGATGTCTAGAGCATTAATAGGTGTACCTATGTATTTCTAGAATATGATTTCCTAACTTAAGATTAACTGCTTAAGACCTTACAAATATACTATCTAAGTAGAGTCTTAGAGTTTTATGACAATGTCACATAAAATTTCTTGAAATTAGGCCTAAGGATAACAGGTTGAAGCTTCCAGCTGTTAAGAACTCAGGAAACATACATCAATATACAAGCAGCATACATAAAATTTGGAAAGGAGATCTACAAGAATTCTTTTTCAGATAGTTTATACTATATTTTAGCTAAGTCTTTTAAAAAAGAATATAAAGAATTTTCAAAAAATCAGGAGAGTTTGCATTAGCTAACGCTTTCAGCTTTATTTGTTAAATTTGTCCGATGGATCGATTGATCTATCTGATCCAATTTACTGATTAGTAAATTATATTAACATAACTATCTATATTGTATTTTCTAAAGGGGTTAGGCTAGTCAAAGAGGGGGCTTAGAGGGTAGAGAAGGAGAAGGCTTAGAGGTAGAGGGTAGCTGGGGTCCGCAATCACAGCGATGTGCAGCTCCAGTAAGTGATATCCTCTCAAGCTACGACACTGTTATCAAGCAGATTGATTCGTCAATTCTAGTCCAGAGTTTCTATATCTTAACTTCAGCCTTCAGCGAGATTTTAATATTTCAATAGATACTAAGTCACGTTTTTGATCTAAGTCGTGGCTGGCAGCTGCAGTGCCGAGTGCCATATCAATGTCGTGGCCCGGCACTTCATTGGCCGGCTGGGGAGGCTGGGCAGGCAGGCGGGCGGGACTAAGATGAAGTCCCAAGTCATGCAGCAAGTCTGTGGCGCGGTCAGCTTTAAGCACCGTTAGACCGTTAGACCGACCAAAATGTTCATTGTAAATTATGCGCTTTGGCTTACAAATTGCATGTGCCGGGCCGCACGAAGGATGTGGCAGGTCATTCGGTTGCCAGCGACAAGAGAACTTGACTTGACTTGACTTGGACTTGAGAGTCCCCCTCCCCCCCCCCCCCCACCCCCAGCAGCAGCCCATAAACTGGGAGCGCCCACTCCGTGTTGTGCTTTTATGTTGTTGTGTAACTAATGCGTGGTCAAAGTTGTTGCCATGTATTCAAATGAGCTGCGTCGCACAGGCTGCGGCTGCAACTTGTTTGCCAACTTCTTAGACATACTTTTCTTAGACTGCCCGCCCGCCCGCTCGCCCCCTCGCCCGCTCGCCGGCTCGCCCGGCTGGACATCAGCATTGGAGGCGCTGGCAAATATTTTATGCTTTACGTGGTCAGGCTACGGCAACTTGAGAAATTACGTGGTGCTCCGCATGCAAGCCTGCCCCACCCCCCACAGTCTCACCCCCCCACACATTGTCTTTTGTTGGGGACTTGCATTTAGTATTTAACATGCGCTGCCTAAAAGTATGCAAAGTTATTTCTTGCAAACCTTTTTGCGCCCCGAACTAAATGCTGCGTCTAACTCGCAGCGCCTCAAACTTGACTTTTTATCTCTGACGACCAAAAAGGCAACAGCCCCTCCCCACACACCACCCCCACGGTCACCCCCGTAGTGCGCTGTCCAGCAAAAGCTTTTGTGTACTTAGCTGAAAGCGCCGAAAAAAGTTGTAAAAATCGTGTAAAAAATTTGCGCAGAGAAAACGTGCAAAATGCGTTTAGTTCTACGTAGTTGCCACGCCCAACGTCCGACTTTCTCTAATAATTTATTTTAATGATAATGATAATGCATAGCAGCTATTCGGGGTCGCATAATGACCGACATCGTCTCCGGGCTTAACTAAGTGACTTGCTCTGTGTCACACTCGTCCGCTCGGATTAGGCGGAGTGGGTGGGCCGGGCTTCGCCTCGTTTCGTTCCGTTCCGTTTCGTTTTAAGGTGCGTGGCTCGCGCCTAAAACTTTTGCTCGACCAATAACTAGCCGTTCCCCAATCTCCGCCTCGCTCCCTCCCCCACACACATATAAAGTGCCCAGGCATGCCCGTCCAAGGGTCGAGCCGGAGGAGACTCGGTGGAGTGGGCGGGCTGCTTGTAGCGCATCATTGTAAAACCCTTTCGGCGGCTACAAGACAAGTGCAAAGTTTTCGCCACAAAAACTTTTATAGAAGCATAAAACTTGTGCATTTTTCTACAAAACAAAGAAGAAACAAAGCAAGAAAAAATTGTAAAAAAAAACAAGAAGCAAAAAAATAGGAAAAGAAATGGGTATAAACACCATTGGTCTCTAGGTTTTTTTTTACTTCTGCTGAATTTTTGTTGCTGCCGCTTAAAACAAAATGCAAATAAAAAGTTTTACTCGCTTTTTTTAACTTTTTTTTTTAAGGAGAACTAGTTGGGTGCGGGTTGGACTAGAAGTGACCCATACGTCTTGGCCCCCAATCGCACGGCTCTCGCCCCAACTGCTTTTCCTTCGGCTAACCAATCTGAGCGCCACTCGGCACTTGCTGTTGCTGTTGTTGTTGTTGTTATTGTTGTGGTTTCTTCATGAAGTGCGACCCTTTTTATACCACGCAATCGCCGGCTAGCAGCAGGCAGTCACATTTAGCCCATAAATATGCTTTTAAAGGCATTGCTCAGCGCCAAGTGTTGGGGTAAAGTGTGAAGCTTAGTGCTTTACGGTGTTGCTTCAATTTGGAGGTTTTCGGATATACGAATTTATATATATTATATATATATAAATATATATTTATTTTGTTTTATATGTATTAACTTATATGTATATTTTATTTTTTAAATATTTATAAATTATTATATTTAGTTATCTGGTTTAATTATCTAATATAATTTAATAAATTTTTTTATTTTATTTATTATATATATTTTTATTATTTAAGTACATAGACTTATATATAAATATATAAACTTTCTTTTAATTGTATATTTTATGTATATTATACATATATATATTATATATTTATATATTATATGTTATATGTTATATATTTTTGTATTTTAATTTTTTTATATTTAATCTTTTATACATATATTTTTTTACTTATGAAATTATATATTTAGTTTGTTATATATATTTTTGTTTAATATTTGCATTTTTATATTATTATAACATTCGATTATTTGTTTTTATATTCTTAATTTTTGATACTTCTTTTTAATATTTATTAGCTTGGATATATTCATATTTTTATAAATTGCGGTTTTTATTATTTTATTTTCATACTATTACATTTTTTTTCCTTCTGTATTAATTAATTTATGTTTTAATTGTTTTATATATTGAATTTTTTATTTGTATACTATTTTTTTATTTTTTGATCTTTGATGCAGGCTTTTCTAAATTTGCATATGCAATTTTTTTAATCCAATTACGCTTCTTTAGTAATGTCATATAGCTTCCATATATTTATAGATCTATATATTTTTAAATGATATTTAAAATGTCATCGTCATATGTATATATATATATATATATATTTTATAACCACAAAGACTTTAGTCTTAAAATAGCTAAATTCATATTGAGTATTATTCATGGTATATAATATGCGTTTATTTGTATAATATCGTATGGTATTCTATAGATTAGCGTACATATAATGTAAAAGCTGATAAGCCACTCAGAGCATTGTTTAATGTCTCTTATCGATTCTCTAACTCTAAGCCGTATTTTATCATAGTTATCTCATTATACCTTCAACAAACGTGACTAAAAGAAGCCAAACGAGCTTCGTGAGTTGCTTCATTATTTAGCGCAATTGCAATTCTCATAGATCTTAGCTTAGTTATGATCTGTGATTAATGATATATATATATATATATATATATTGTATAATAAGTTAGTTATTTTCGCTTGATCACCTCCTGCTTCTGCTGCGGCACCCGCTCCCAGAGCGTGCGAAAGTGCGTGTCCGTTTTGCGAGGATTGAAATTGGCGATGGTGTCCTTCGAGTAGCTGTGCAGGATGGGCGGCAGCTCGGCGGAGTCGTCAGCGTCATCTTCAGTGTCATGGCCCAATGACGCTGACTCATCCACATCCATGAACTCCAGTGCCTGCGACTGGACAATTATCGAAGTGGTTTGGATGGCTCATCGGGGGCTGTCTCACCTTGACGGGCTGACTTACCTGATGGCTGGTGATGACGAGTGATAGCAGAAGTAGTGCGAGCCACAGCCACAGCCGCAGCCGCAGCCTTGTGCACTGGGAGGCCATCAACAGCAACAATAACAAATACAGCTACAACAACAATGCGCAATAAAACAAACAACGAAAATCGCTAAAAAAAAATTGGCTCACAACATTTTACGTTGACCAGCGAAACGCGACTGGCCGCAGCTCGTCATACGTCCAACTGTCGGACCCAAACAAACACAGAGAGCGAGAGAGAGAGAGAGAGAGAGAGTGAGTGAGATCCCCCTGCTTACCGGCGGCACCTGGTGTTTGGATACACGTGCAGCGCATACCGAAAAGCTTGAGCTGACCCTATAGCACTTGGTCTATTTATAGCGTAGTGCGTCATTTGCTACCCCCTCGCGGCGCGCACCCCAGCCCAGCCCCAAGTGGAGCTTGGCTTTTTTTCAATAGGTGCCGCCCCTCAGACCCCCAACAAACATATTTCCAATTGCTGTTGGCCGTGTCGTTGCTGGCTAAGCTTTTGCTTTTGACTCTCAATTTTGATTGATGCATGCGAAAATTATGAGCCAGAACGCAAAGCTCTGCATCTGAACCGGAACTGGAACGGGCCCGTGGAGATGGCAATGCAAAGGTTGAGCATGAGCCGGAAGCGATTAAAATGTGACGAATTCAAACCGAAAAAGCTTGGAAATTCCAATTTGGTTTATAATAGTAACTATAACTATAGACAAAAGTTATCTGAGATGTTAATTATTTTTATACCCTGAGCCCATTGAAAATGGGAAATCAGGGTATAATGTTTTTGTTGGATGTATGTAACAGGCAGAAGGAGGCGTGGCAGACCCCATAAAGTATATATATTCTTGATCAGGACGACAAGAGAAATCGATTTGGCCCTGTCCGTCTGTCTGTCTGTCCGTCCGTCCGTCTGTCCGTCTGTCCGTCTGTCCGTCCGTCCGTCCGTCCGTCTGTCCGTATGTATGAACGCGTCGATTTCAGCTCTCATAAGAGCTAGAGACTTGAAATTTTTTTTGTAGATCCCTATATACAGCGCGCATATCGAGTTTATTTTCGATAATCGATAAATATATTCGTTTTTTTGTTATCGAATAAAAACATTATCGAAATTCAGTTATAAAATTCTATCTCGTCCATCTTTTAAGCTAGAGACACCAAATTTTATATATAGCTTTATATGTATTTTATCCAGTTTCGAATTTTGTTATATTTTGGATACCGGCCCCAAATTTTCCCCAATTGAAGTTCAGTCTCAAATATAGCCAAAACGCGAATGACTTGGCACTTTTACTAAACTGACAAATATGCCCATAGAATATTTTGATCTTATGCCGAAAATTTCATTGAAATCCGTTAAATAGCAAAAAAGTTATTAAACAAAATGTTTGGCTACTTAACAAACACACGTGGCAGCAGCGCCAAGCGAACGCACTTTTTCTATTCATGAGCGCACACATACAAACGCTCGCATTCTAGTCGATTCGAAGAATCGCAAAATACGTTTGACTTTTGTTGAATTATCAGCTACTTTAGTTTACATTTGCCACCGCTTCCACGAACGATGGAGTGGCGTCGTTGGTAGGAGCGACGCACGCGAAACATGAGGACCTGGGTTTCGACACCAGGCGACGCGCCTGAAGCTTATTTAGTTTTTTCATTTTATAAAAATTAGGTGGCGTTGTTGGTAGAGATGATGCACGTTGCGTAATTAACGTAGGTTCGAACCTCGCCAATGTCAGTTTTTTAATAAAAAAGTTTTTTGGTTGTTAAAGAGTAAACTTGAAATTTTTTATAATTTTACGCAAAATATAAGTGTATTGAAAAACACAGGTTCGACGGGGGCTCAGGGTATCCCCTAGTCGGTTACGCCCGACTAGAGTTTTCTTACTTGTTTTTATTTATTTATTTATTTTTCTATTTTTTTTATTTATTTATTTATTTGACACAGTCAACTGTCGATCGTTGTAGCAGCCGCTACTCGTCACCCATTCCAACGAGCCATTTATCAGTCTGTATTAGAGTAGTTTCCCCTGGCCGCAACTTGTTCGGGGCACGCAAATCGGCCACACACCTAAAAATTCAATTAATTTCGGGCTTATCAGCAAATGCAATCGTGGCTGGCTATGAACTCATCCATATGGCCGTGATAGGCTGGGTCCAGGCGCGGGCGGGCTGTGATGTATCTCTCATGTATTTAGTAAACATAGTTAAAGATCGTTATCCAATTAGTCAAAAGCTCATGTAATAAATTGCCTGAATTAAGGTGCGGAATTTTAATTACATAATTTACGCGTGCGCTCCATATAAATGGTGGGGGAGGAGCTGGGGGAGGCGGCGTCCGAGTGTGGGCCGTGTTAGAAGAAAATATGGGCAGGTAATGTAAAAAAGTAAACATAATGAAGCAGTTCAATTGTCGTACAACGAATATTGAATGCCCTTAGTTAGAATAGGTTTTGATATTAGCTAGGATAATGATACATTTTTGAAGTGAGTTGAATCTGGAAAAAAACATTAATGAATATATTTTTATCTTTAAATTAGTTACATAGAAAATACAATATAATATATATATAAAAGAGAAAATAAATAAGAAAACGTTCTAAAGCACAGTTTTCAGGCTATATATTTTTTCTCTTATTTTCTATATATTTTTTTTAGTTTCTTAATTTTTTATACACTATTTTTTATATTTTCAAAATAAAAATAAAAAATATATAGCCTTTTTCCTATTTTTTTTTTATTTTTTAATATTTTTGTATATTTTTATTTTATTTTATTTTATATTTGTGTATATATATTTTTTTTCAATTTTATTTCATTTTTTTAAACATTTTTTTTTTATTTTTAACTATCAGTTTTTAATTTTATTGTTTTCTGATTACAGCTTAACGCATCAAAAATAGCGGATAAATTGATCGGAAAACTTTGATACATATTCTATGTCTATAACACTTGGTATACATTAAATAGCTTTCCTTATTGTAGTTTGGTTTGCATAAAAAATATATCTATGAATATATATATCTATAAAACCCTTCACAATCACCTCAATCTACTGACTCCCATTATCTATTCGAAGCAACGTGACACATTCCGCCTCAAAACCCCACACACCCCACAAAAGTTAGGGTATATGGCTTAGCAAAGCAAACACAAGAGGCGAAATCAACGAGACTAGAACGCAACGCTTGGGCCGAAGTCAAAGTGCGTTTGATAGGTCATCTTAATAGAAAAGTACACGCAATTTGTGTGCCGCGTGTCATTAGAAAAAATGACAGTAATAACGATAATTATGAATTTTATCCGATTAACCGCCGCCCAAAAGGTGCGTGGGCCAAGTGACGGGGCATAAGTCAAAAGCAACAAAAGCAACGGCCAAAACTGCTGTAACGCTTCAGCTGGCGTCCTGGCGGAGGACACATGTGTGAGGAGTATTCAAAGTATTAAGTGCAATGCGTGCCATTGAACAATTAATTCTTATCTACTTAGCCAATGTCGAGTGGGGCAGGTTGGTGGTGACTGATGCAACAGTCAGTCGTCTGTCGTCCTTTGACTCCGCTCACACTCGGCTGTCACTAAGCATTGCTAGTTCTATTTCCATTTTCATTTTCATTTTCATTTCCATATTCAGTTCGAGCACAAGTTTATGCCGCTTGCAACTAGCCAACTGTCAGGTCGCGCCGCCCACCATCCACCGCCCACCTTTCAATTTCCCACCTACCGGCGGGCATTTCTCACGTGTCATCGTGAGGACCAACTGTGAGCTCCAATTGCGTGTCAAATGCGCTCAATTCCGTTATGACAATGCGATGTAATTAGAGGCCACGCATAGGCTCGCCTCATCGTAATGATAATGCTAATGATGATGATGATGACAATGATGGTGCGTCCAGGTGAGCCCGCTAAAATATGAGGCCCCTAGCCCTATCTGGGTGTGTACCGCACTTGATAAATATTATTGTAAATGGGCCCGAGATGACTGCCGCCCCACACACATGACAGCAAAATGGGCACACTAGAGGCGTGCGCCCCTGAATTTGCATATGACAAGTAGCCAATGACTAATACACTTCAACTCGCACACTCACATGCATAGACGGACCTCGTTTCTTGCCTGTCCTTAACTGTACTAGATGGATCTCTCTGCAACTTCTTTGCAAGTATATGAATCCTTACAAGCTGATAAGATAGGGACTGCACTGCACCAGTTGAGAATTATAAGTTTGAGATCAGGAAATTGTTGAATGAATGCTGAATGAATGAAGAGAAAACGTATAGTACAAGTACAAGTTCATTATGCATAATCAATAAGTTATATTTGAAATCGATTAAAAGCGATATTTTCTCTCACTTCTACTTAACATCGACTATAAGCCATAGCTTCATCTCTTATGTGTAATATCTCATAGACCTAAAAAAAAATTTAAAAAAAAAAATCGTATAGGACTTCTACAAAAATATGAGTACTTTGAATATGAATATGAATATTATTATAAGTATGAGTAGTAGTATGATCATTAGTATGTGTTCATATGAGTATGAGTATGAGTCTTAGTATGAGTATAGGTATGATTACAACTATAAATATGAGTATTAGTCTGAGTGTAAGCATGCGTGTGAGTATGAGTATTAATATGAATATTTCTCCCCAAACATAGAACAAAATCAAACATATATAAGATGGATCTTTGGCCAATAGACACATTATCATGTTCACATTCAGCTCATTATAGCGTTCAGGGTATATTCTAGGCAAGCACTTGCCTCATTTTATTATATATATTGTAATTTTTGAACTTGTTTATATATTTACATTATATACCTATTAGTTGAAATTAACTTTTGATAATAATCGGAATGATGATAAATACTGGATCTCAGGAAGTTTAGCTCTAACTCTATTTAATTTAAAAAAAAAAAGCTTTGCATTATGACCTCTCTGAGGAAGGTTACTATGACACCTGGTATAAAAGAACAAGAAATATTGAGCTAGATCTTACAATGACAACAATTGGAGACAAAATCCAGGAGGTGGCCAAAGCAGCCCAGCAGGTGACTGAGTACTGCAGCTCAAAGGTCTGCTAGTCCAAGACCTGGAGCTAGGAGATTAGCTAAATAGTAAATATTAAAAAGAAATTCAATATCTTTTAACTTTCGTAAAGTTCCACTAAAATACTGTACGCTTTAAGAAAAGAAAAAGTAATAAGACATGATAATAGCCCCATATAATGAAGCAAGCGCACGACTTCAACAATCGTATAAGGGTTATCTCATGTGCCAGCTCTTAAGTGCAACTTCTTCACGATTTCATTAACTTTTATTGTTTGGCCTGCCTAAAGTGAGTATATAATAGCCTTGGGTCGACTTAAGACTTCAGTTCAGAATTAATACCTTGAAGAAGACAACTTTCGACACCATGAAGTTCTTTTGCAGAAACTCTTTGAGCTTCGTCGCCTTGACTGTGGCCTTTGCTTGCATAATACAGCTGGCGTCCAGTGCGAATCCTGTAAGGGCGGCACTAGTTCAGTTCCAGAGCTGATATTAATAATGAATTCTGTATTTGCAGTTCTGTTCCTCCAGTGAGCTGAAGCACCAAATCGACCTAGTTTGCGGACCTACCCTCCTTTTTTTTCCTCCATGCGTAGGCATTCTCAATGTATGTGCAGTTCGGGATACTATTTAGAGAGATATATAATGTGAACTTCCACTTTCAGCAATTCGCGAGCATCATCTGCGGAGGAGCCAGTGCTGGTGGCCAGGCGAGTTCAACGGCAAAGCCAGCTGATGAGCTGGTCATCACTTGAACTGACTCTGCCTAGCCGACTATTACTTCCCGATGCTTACCGATATCCGTTACCATATCCAATTGTAATCCATTTGTACAGCTTGCCTTGGAAAAATATAGTTTAATTCCTTTCAGCATACATATACGGCTCGTAGTTTGAGAGGCTTTAGCTCGGTGATGCTGGGAATTAGTCCGCAATCATTTTGTAATTGCGCTTGCAGACGCGATTCCTGAACCGCAGAAGGCCAGGCCAGGCCCAAAACCCGTTAGGGCAACTAATTAAAACCACTTTAGCAATGCTTTCTCAACTGTAAAGTTAGCTATAAACAACGACTCAAAGCAGAGGCGAGTGTGTGTGTGTGTGCGTGTGTGCGTGCGTGTGTGTGTGTAGATTAAGAGACATATGAAACATGAAACAAAATTAAAATGCAAATAATATTCAGAGCATTTCAGCAAGGGCGCAGCGCTAGAAAAATTCCAACATAATTCCAAATAATATCACAACACCTGCAGAAGCATTTTGAGTGCACAGACGCATACATTCACACACTCACACACACACACACACACTCACCCGGGGTGTGTGTAGAAGGGGGTATTTCTTGAAAAATCGCTGCACTGGAATTAATTAATTCGCTGCTGCCGTTTTAGTACCTGGCAAAAATATAAAAAAATAAAAATTCCGGCTGTGATATGAAAAAAAGAAGATATGCAATTCGCGCTTAGGTCGGGCGCTAGGCGACCCATGGAGAGCGCTACAATAAGGGCTGTGCTGGAGGAAATATAATTTAGTTAGCGATCTCTTGGTCAAATGAATTTATTACAATTTATTAATATTTATTAAAATTTATATATCAAGTAATTTATGTTAAATCTTGATTGCATGAAAATGTCTGCAGAAAGGCTTCAATAAAATTTTAACCTTTTTTTGAGGTTCAGCGTTCGAATCCCTTCCATACAGGACAGTACTAGAAAAAATTTATAATAATAAAAAAATAATAATATCATATAACAATAATAATAAGAATATAAATATGAATATAAATAAATATATTTTGTTTAATAATAAGAAAATAGTATGAATAATAATATAAATAATTTTTTTTTCGCTATAATAAGTAAATATGATGAAAAATTATAATATTTTTAATAATAATAAAAAAAATATATATATAGCGCAACAATTATAGATGTGAAAATTCAGTAAAAATTATTTAATAAAAATTAGCTTCAAATATAATTTTTTAAACATTTGTATTCAAGTTCGAACATTATGAAAACTAAACAGTTTTTCGTTTTAGTCCCCTTTTTCTCCCTTTTCCTTTTTCTCTCACCCTTTCCACTCTCTCTCTCTCTCTCTTTCTCTGTCTGTCTATTTCTCTCTCTTTCTCTCTATCATGTCTCTCTCTGATCATGGCATATACAAATGTTTTGGAGTATCTAAGTACTGAACACATTTCTGAAAATATCATGAATGCGATTCGTAACATTCATTTCACAGATTCGGTATGCGTCATATGGAATTTTTGATTCTGATAAAAGTCTGAGCTGGCCTGCTCTGCATGTGTTTGCACCTTGGCACTGTATTGGCGCTCTCCCTCGCGCCACACACGTTGCCGTGTGGCCCTCTCTGTCACACTGCCGTGTGCTGTAGTGGCACTTGCTGCTCATTTTATGCCTCGATTGGCAGCAAAGTGCAGACGCTTTTTGCAAGCGCAGCTGCTGCTGTTGCTGCTGCTGCTGAAAAAAAAATAGAAGGAAAAAAACAGAGCTGAAAAAACGCATTGCAACGTTAAGTATACAGCATGACAGACAGTGAAATGCTAAAACAATTTCAGACATAAGCAATCCGACCGAAACCGCATCAAATGAGCGCTATAGAAAGGTCTCTCCCACCCTCTCTCTCTCTCTCTCTCTGTCTCTTTCTCTGGCATATATATGCGTAGCATACCCGCAGGCTGGTCACTCAAATGTTGCGCTTAGGGTGACCATAAATGCATAGTTGAACTTTGTAATTGAATGCAAATTGATCAATTTGAGAGAAGCTGTGCGTGATAAGTAGCCTGAGCTATCTTGATTAAGTTTGATTCAAAAGCTGAGAGCAGTACTGGATATAAAGTGGAACTTCAACTCTCTAGAGTATTCCGAAGATTTGCTTAAAGTTGATTTTGTTATAGTCTTTTAAAGACTTTCGTGGAGATTTTCTTCTTTTATTGAGATTGGGATGGATAAATGGAAAAAGAAATGAAATAAATGAAATGAAATGAAATAGAAATGAAAAAACGAAATGAAATAAGACCTAATCAATTTCCAGTCATGGGTTACATCAAGATTTGAAGCTTAAGCTTGCTGTGAAACTTATGATCATACATTTATATATATATTGTATATATCAATATATGATAAATACCATAAGCGGCTCACTTCACTTATCTGCGATCACAGTCACAGCTCATTTGCTGCTCATGGAAGCATTCGCTCCACGTTTAGTGCTTTAAATTGAGCAGAAAATCGGTTCGATTAGTTAGTTCGATCTATAAAAGCGTGGTGTATGGTCAGATCTGTCAAACAACAAACAAATGGCTTCGACCTGGATCTACTTGGGCTGCGCTCTGCTGCTGTGCCTGTGCGCCGCCACATGGGCAGCGCCGTCCGTGAGCGACTTGGAGCAGTTTGGCGAGCTGGAGCGCACACTCAAGGATCTGGCCACCTCGGTGCTGGCCATGAATGGCGGCATCGCTAGCGGCGGTGAGTCCGGCATACGTAAGTCCTGCCGCCTTCCCTCCTTAGCTCTGTCTGTCAACAATTCTGCTCTCCTTGCAGCGGACGTCAATGCTGGGGATCTGGAGAGCGACGCGGACTTGGAAGGTGATGGAGCCGCTATTTTGGAATACCTGAACAAGATTTCCCTATGAAGAGGTCCAAGGCTGGCGGAGCTCAGTTCTCGGTGCTGCTAGACAATGGCTTAGCAGGCTCGAAGCACCAAACACTTTTGCAGGCAATATAAAGATTTTTTTTTGTTTTTTAAATAAAAGTAATTTTCAGTAAAAAGAAAATGGGATTATATTTTAAATTAATCTCTGGGCTCTATTTAGATTAAGGTCAAGTTCTAAGATTGGCGCAGATTCTTTTATTGAAATCGCAGTTAATCTGAAAATAAGCAAAGCAATTTCGTCAAATTGATTCCAATCCTAATAAAACAATAGCTAGATGACTACATATACCGACATATATATATATCTGCGTCTCTCTGGCAAATTACGAGTTCTAAATCTGGCACAGTGTGCGCTCCGTCTCGCTCGGACGTCGGCCCACATTGGCCGAGCTCGCGCCAATTGCCGAGCTCAATTTGCGCGCTAAATCTAATCAAGTTAGTTTACGCCAACGATTCCTACACATTTGGCACCCCACACTCATCCCAGACAAAGACAATGCCCGTCTGCCTTTGCGGCTGATCTGTGGTTCCGCTCGCGAGATCCAATTGACGCCAACTCGCCCAATTGCGACCTCAAGACAATGGCCCGGGGCTTGGATAAGCTTCAAGCTGTCAGCTGTTCTCGCGTCTAAAATTATCACAAGGTGTGAGCTGCTCAGCTGAAAATACCCTGCAAGACAATGGAAATGGGTTGCTAAGCTAACAAAAGTTTTAGCGAGCAAGCCCTCTCTGCGATTCTCATACGCACCATGACTCACAGCAGACCCGCTTTGCGTATATTGCGCGCACAGGGTATTCATAAAATAATAGAGAGACAAAATGCCGTCGCATCATTAATAATAATAGTTGCAACAATAATAACAAGAGCATCCGAAGTCCGAGAATTTTGAGGCGAATCTAAATCTGAACCAGAATCCGAATCAGAGTCAGAATCATGAACACTTAACGGGCCGCTCGCTCAGTTTGGGCTGCTCGCCCGCTCGCTCAGCTGCGCCAGCAGCCAACATCCAGTGGGATGTGCCGCGTGTGCGATCTGTCAGTTACTCTTCACGCGTCCAACTGTGCGGTGGCATACGACTTTGCTTATTTTCTTTGCCTTCATTTTTTTTGTCTGTGTGAGTGCAAGTTGCAAGTTGAACAACAGCTGACTCGAGTGCTCAGTGGATAGTTGAGTTGGCTTTGTGATTCGGCGAGATGCATGTGGACGAGCTGCGCATTAGCCTGCAGAGCTTCGGCTGGCCGGACTATGTCGTCTTCTGCCTCATGCTGGCCATCTGCGCCGTCATCGGCGTCCACTTCTGCCTCCAGCTGCGCCGCGAGTCCAGGCAGCTGAAGGCCCACGGCGCCGAGGAGGCGGCCAGTAGCGCCGCATCCTACCTGGTAGGCGGCAGAAAGATGAAAATCTTTCCCATCACCATGTCGCTGATCTCGAGGTGAGTACGAGAAATTAACTTTGAGATATCGTGTTGACAATCTTTATATGAGGAAGAGCGAGGAAGTATAGATCGAGATCTTTGGAAATGACAATCGTAGTATAAAGATGAAAGAGAGAAAATATAGACCTTCGGGAATATGTTTTTAATCAATAAAGATGATAGACGTAAGCTCTTGTCAGCTCAAAAGTGAGTTCTTAGGGAGCGAGAGAGAGAGTTCCTGTCCTGAAAATGTTTCTTTGAATATGATCTTTGAGCACATCGAAATGCAATGCCTTAAATTAAAATTTCCTTAGCCCATTCTACACAATATCAACATTTATATTGTTATTATATATGCGAATCCAATTGGCTGTTATAGTTCAAGTTCTCGAACAAAAGTCTTATATATCAAGCTTCACAATATCATATTCAAACTTTGATCATATGTCGAAAAATATTCTACACTGCACTTGGCACACTCTCTAGAGAGTAAAGTCTTAAGAGTAAAGAGTTCTAGTCCGTGCACTTTCGCTGGTTAAGGCTTATCATAATAGTTATTATAATGTGCCAGCCCGACGGTCTCCATGGCGTTCAATTTGAGCTGAGAGATTGCTCCACTTAGAGCTAGTTACGGCTGGAACTGTGAACTGTGTGTGAACTGTGTGCACGTTGCCTATCAACGCAACAAATCAAATTGTGTCATATTTCCTAAATGGACTCGCAAGAGCAGACGACTGTAGAAGCCGATGCCGAGAGTCGCCCGTATACTTATACGGGCCATTCAGATGGCGACAGCGAGCAAGTCACTGTTAATTAAATTGCATAAAACGCTCTTTGATCTCCCCAAAAGAGTTTTTTTCCATCTTTTTTCGGCCGACGGCGGAAACGAATTTGACTGAAGGTCAAGTGGCTGTGCCCGACCATAGGGGCTATGATAGTTATTTCCAAATCTTATGACATAGAGCGACATATCTTGCAATCTATTCTCGACAGCTTTATTTCGGGCATCACGTTGCTGGGCACACCCACCGAGGTCTACCTGTACGGGGCCCAGTATCTGTACATCATGGGCTCCCTGGTGCTAATGGGCCTATGCATGTTCTATATATTCTTGCCAGTATTCCACGAGCTCAATCTGATATCCACATACAAGGTATGTTACTATCGCACAGTAGTCAGCTAAGGTATGACTAAAGCATGTTTTCTTTTTCTTTGTTCTAGTATCTGGAACAGCGCTACAATCGCAGTCTGCGCCTCTTTGGCTCGATCATGTTTATAATGGCTTCGGTAAGTGTTAAGTGATTGAGTCACTCGGAAAGACTCACCTGAATTTACTTTTGTTTATATATTTGAGTTAACTGGGAAAGATTAGTATGATTTAACTTTACCTTGATATATTTATAGGAAAGACCAACGTGATTTGACTTGATCGATTCGACTTAGCTAGGAAAGACTAACATGGTCTGGCCTAACTAGGAAATAATATCATGATTTGACTCTCCTTTATCTATTGGAGCTAACTGGGAAAGATTAACATGATTTAAATCTCCTTAATCAATCAAGGTAGCTAGGAAAGACCAAGATGATTTGTCTGTCCTTGATCGATTTGAGGTAGCTAGAAAAGACTAACATGGTCTGATCTCCCTTTATCGATTCGACTTATATAGAAAAAACTGACATGATTGGACCTTCCGTTACCGACTTAAGTTAACGAGGAAATACCAACATGATTTGACTATCCTCTATCTATTGGAGGTAACTAGGAAAGACTAACAAGGTCTAACCTTTCTTTACCGATTCGACCTAACTAGGAAAAAATAACATGATTGAACTATCCTTAACCGATTTTAATTAGCGAGGAAAGACATACATGATTGGACTTTTCTTTACCTACTTGAGTCAACTAGAAAAGAACAAGATGATTTGACTAGCTAGGAAAGACTAACGTGACTTAGATTTCCTTAATCAATTGAAGTATCTGGGAAGGACTAATATGATTTGACTTTTCCTGATCAATTTGACTTAACTTGGAGGTGACTTTCCTTCATCGATTTGAAGTAACTAGAAAATTTTAACATAAGCCGAATTTCCCCCATCAACTGCTTCGCCTTGCTAACCTCTTTCGTCCTAAAATCTTGCAGCTCTTGTGGCTGCCCATTGTGATCTATGTGCCGGCCATAGCCTTCAACCAGGCGACGGGTGTCAACATACACATTGTGACGCCGTGTGTGTGTGTGGTGTGCATCTTCTACACCTGCATTGGCGGACTAAAGGCCGTGGTGTGGACGGATGTGGTGCAGACGCTGATCATGTTTGGGGCCATGGCGCTGGTGTTGATCAAGGGCACAATGGACATTGGGGGACCGGGCGTGGTCTGGCAGCGAGCGCAGCAAACGGCGCGCATTGAGTCGCCCAACTTTACATTCGATCTCAGCGAGCGCTACACCTTCTACTCCCTGGTGCTGGGCGGCGTGGCGCACTGGCTGAAGTCGAACGCGATCAGCCAGAATATGATCCAGCGATATCTGTCGCTGCCCACGCTGAGGCATGCGCGCATCGCCATCTGGACGTTCATAGTCGGTGTGCTGGCCTTCCTCGCCATCTGCGGCTACACGGGCCTCCTCATCTATGCGACCTACGCGGACTGCGATCCGCTGGAGACGAAGCTGGCGCAGCGCAACGATCAGCTGCTACCGCTGCTGGTCATGGAGACGCTCGGCTCGTATCCCGGCCTGCCGGGCGTCTTTGTGGCCGGAGTTTTCAGTGCGGCCCTCTCATCACTCTCCACCGGCCTCAACTCGCTGTCGGCCGTCGTGCTGGAGGACTTCGTCAAGACCTTCCGCCGTGCGCCTCTGACCGAGGGGCAGACGTCCTTCGTCATGCGCAGCGTCGTCGTCCTCTTCGGCGTCATCTTTGTCGGCCTGGTCTTCATTGTGGAGAAGCTGGGCGCCGTGCTCCAGCTGACCATCACGCTGACCTCTGTGGCCAACGGACCGCTGCTGGGCATCTTCACGTCGGGCGTGCTGCTGCCCTGGGTCAACTCGAAGGGCGCCTTGCTCGGCGGCATCAGCTCGCTGGTCGTCATGGCCTGGATGTGCATCAAGGCGCAGCATGATCTGGTCACGGGCGACTTGGTCTATCAGCGCAAGCCCTACTCCACGCTGGGCTGCAATTACACATTCTCGGGAGAGCGACGCGCGTTTAGCAGCCTGCCGCTAGATGGCGCTATTAGGTGAGATGCGTAATTTGGCTGCAGATCAATATCTAATTTATTTCAATAATCCATTCCCATTGCAGCGCCGCCTCGGATGCACCCTTCCAGCTGTACCGCATCTCGTATCTGTACTTCACCCTCTTCGGCGCGCTGCTGACCATCATTGTGGCGCTGGCGACGAGCCTGCTGCTGCGCGAATCGGACCTCGATGCGCTGGACACGCGCCTGCTGACGCCGTTCGTGCGCCGCTGGCTGGAGCGACGTCGCAGCCGGCGCACGCAGCGACCGGCCCAACTGAAGACGGCCCAGCTGGCCAGGCACAAGGCGGTGCAAGAGACGCCAACGTGAGCGACGCACACGGACGGGGGGTTAGCGGGTGGGGCTGTGCCGTCGCCGCCGTGACAGCTGCCGGCCAAAATGTTCCTTTGGTAGCTTAGTAAATATTTAAAATTAAATAAAATACAATTCATAATTATTTGGGTTCAAAGCAGCTGCTTTTTCGTGTAATTAGAAAAGGGCCCGCAGTGATGGAGCTGGAGCCCAGAACCTTTGCCAAATCAAAGCAAACTACTAAGCAAATAAGCAAAAAATAAAATATAAAAAAAAAACAAGTAGGAAAATAAAAAGAGGAAAAATAGAACTAAAATTGTGCCTGGACTGCGGACGGCAAAGGGTTTGACCCGAGTTTTACTTTTGCTGTTAATTAAATATTTACTGTAGTTCAGTGTGCGTGTGTTTGGCAAGTCTAACTCATCGTAACTACTTATTAGTAGTCATTGCCAGCCGCCCTGCCCCGCCGCTCCTCAAGTCTTTGTCTCTGCTCGTCTGTTTATTTGTGTGTTTAGGTCGTTTATGCAGCAAATTGAATTGTTAATGAGCTGACAAATGTTTGCGAAATTAGTTTTCAGCCGGACAACAACAAACAGACGCCAGCTAAAATCTATACAAATTATAGCAGAGCATACGAATCTGGCAAATTATAGAGCAAAAGCAAACAATATTTTGCGGAAGAGCAAGGAATTCTTCAAAAATGAAGAAGTAAGAGCATTTTGGTGAGGAATGCTTGACTAGAAAATACCCTGATGTGAGCAGCAGACTTAAAAATAAATAAGGAAATTAATAATAAGGAGTGCTTGGCTAGAAAACACCCTGATGTGAGCAGCTGATATCAAAATAGGAGAAGTAGGAGCATATTAGTGAGGAGTGCTTGACTAGAAAATACCCTGATGTAAGCAGCTGACATGAAAAAAGGAGAAGTAGGAACATATTAGTGAGGAGTGCTTGGCTAGAAAATACCCTGATGTGAGCAGCCGACTTCCCAGACCTGCTCTCTATGCTAAGAGAGCTCTTAAATAACTTTAAGCCAGTCACTATATCAATTTCTTGGCAAAACTAAAGACTAGTATTTATAGTATTAATATTCCGTTTAGTTGTATATGAGGTCCATGAATGTGTCAAATTTTGATGACTTGAATAATCTAAGTTTCTGAGTTATGCTAAAAAAATTTCACCACATAGTTGATTTTTTATATTTTATATTTATAACTAATCTATTATATCTAAATAAGGCTATATATATATATATGCATATCAACAATCAAGACTCTAACTCCTGAACTTTTCAAGCTTAGCCCATTCATGTAGACATAGCTAGATCGACTCACAGCTCGTGCTGGTACAAAATGAGGTTGAGCACGCTGCCAGCTGCCTGCTGCATAGACTTACACAAAGGCACCCTATACCTTTTAGCCGTTTTGGGGATAAGTCTGCCCAGCCAACCATCCCAATCCGACTGGTACACTAATATGCTGTATAGAATTTCCATTGCTAGTTGGCTGGCTCTTAATTAGCCGCTGCTAAAATAAGCTCGCACAAAAGACAGCGGCGAAAATGTCATCAGAATGCATAATGACAACGGTTCGTTATGGACACCCTGGGTGGGTTGGGCCGGGTGCCTGCGGCCTGTGGGCTGGGCTGGGGTGAGGTGGGGTGAGGTGGGCTCTGGCAAGCCCAGGTGCAAATCTCAAAAACAGACATGGCACATGTGCGCCACCTTGCGGCGCATTCAAAGCTACGGCTAGCATGCATGGCCAGATCCAGTGGCAGAGCCCAGTGACAGCGGCAGTTGTCATATGGGTGGATTGTTTTTTGGCCACGACGGAAACGGAAGCTGACTCGCTAACGTGCATGCCATACGCCGTCACCAATAACAGCACCAGCAGCAGCAGCGGCAGTGGCAGCAGCAACAATAGAAACAACAACAGGCACAAAAGCTGCTCAGTTAACTTGTTTATGTCGCTGTTTGCTTTTGTGTTACTTTTTATGTTGGCATATAATTTGTGTTTTCTTTTTTGCCTTGTTTTATTTAGCTGAACCTTTGAAGCTTATTAGCTGCGGGCAATGTTTTGCAACACTGAAAAAGAGTAGTGCTGGTATTTGTATAAAATAATGAACAACAAATTTTAATCAATTTATAAGAACTTAAATCAGTTAGATTTAGAATTCGTTTGAGTTTTGCAGTGTTTGTAGAAATACTTTTTACATTTTTAAAAAATTTTTGAAATTAGTTAGATCTAGAATTCACTGCACTTTTGGACTGCTAGTAGACATAGTTTTTCCATTTTTAAATAATTTTTTGAAACAGTTAGATTTAGAATTTGGTAGAATTTGTGAGTGCTTGTAGAAATAGTATTTATATTTTGAAACAATTTTTTGTAGAAATAGTTTTTATATTTTTAAATAAATTTGTATAAATGTAACATATTATAAATATATGAAAAAATTACTTTATTTATAGATAAAGTGATCATTATACTAAATTCGTTTTTTTACTAAGCTTTTAATACGATAGCACTGAATTTTAAGCCTCTGTTGAATTGGCAAAATATATCTCCAATGAAAACATTCTCGCTGTCGCCGATTCATAACTAGGTTTCACTCGTTACTTGATTATTTTCATCTTGGTATTTTACTCTATTCCTTGTTCGATTCTTTCTATTCTCGTTCTCTTCTACTCGTTATCTGCTTCTACTCCTTACTTTCGCTTACTTGTAACTGTACTCTACACATTCCTTTACTATTTTCTATTCGATTCTTTTCTTTTTCTTTCTGTTCTTTTTTGTACTAGTTACTCTGCTCTACTCAGCTATTTGTTGCACTTGTTTCTTTGGTCGTTTTGTTGGTTAATCGTCGGCTTGGATACTTCGCTCTACTCTTTACTTCGTTCTACTCGTTACTTTGCTACTTTTCTCTACTCGTTACTTTGCTCTACTAAGTGATTTTTCTAGTAGTTGCATTATTCATTAATTTTTCACGTTGGCTTGCTCTATTCGTTGTTCTACTATACTCGTTTCTTTACTACCTAAGTTTATTCTAATTCTTATGCACTTCGTACTATATTACTCCAGTTATTATACTTTAATTCACTTGAGTACATAGTTCTACTCGTTTGGCTTATTCATTTCTTCGCTCTACATTTTACTCCGCCCTTTGATTTAATGCACTCGTCACCTTGTGCTCGACTCGTCGAGCAACTGCTCTTATGGCAGCGCATTGGAAGAGTAACAAATTTCAACTTCAAACAAAATGCTCGCATACTAATGCAGCTGTTGACTAGGCTGCCCTGCCGGCTATAAATGCCAGTGACAATTTGCAGTGGGTTCGCAAGTAGCTCCGCCCGCTCTCTCCCACTCTCACTCTCTCTCTCCCTCTCTCTCGCTCCACAGCCGATTCTAAGCCGACCCAAGCAGCGCGAGCAAGGTGGGGGCGTTTGAGGCGGCTGCTGTTGCTGTTGCTGCGGCACAAAAGTCATTTTTGATTGTTTTCATGAAAATGAACATAGAAAAATTATAATTAAAATTCATATGGAAATTGTCGAAAAAAAGAAGAAAAAAAAACAACATATTCTGCTCGGGCCCTGTCCGAACAATGGAACGTTAGCCCTGTTGTTGTTGTTGCTGGCGCAACTGCAGGCCAAAAAAGATTTCATCTGAAAAACCTAAAGACCAAAGAAATGCAACTGGGGGCAATGGAAATTTGTATTCGGGGTCAGGTGGCGAGGGGCTGGCAAAACGGGCTACCAAGTCGGTTGAGCTGCGGGCGTATTGTTTGTGGAACATGTGTTAAGCACACACACACACCTACACCTACACACACACACACACAGACACACCTACACACCTACACACACTACATAAAACGACAACAATGTCAGGTCTAACAATATTAGGAGAACGGCCTCCACCTGAACCAGCTACTCCCTCAATCCTTTGCCCCACCTCTCACCCACCCTCTCTCGGCAGCCAGCCCACCGCCCACAAGTATGCAAAGTGGTCAGGCAAACGCATGCCGGCTGCTCATTTTCTTGTTGTCGTTTCATTTTGGCACTTTTCCTACACTTTTATGCGATAAAATATTTAATTATATTTGGCAGCTTGTTTGTGCATTGTGCGGTTCGCCTTTGCCTTTGTATTTGCCATCATCCAATTAACATTGCCCTGGGGAAGCAGCAGCAGCAACAGCAGCAGCAGCAGTTGTAGTCACACGAATAGTGGAGCAAATGGGAGCTCAAATCAGCGACTCTGAATGCGACTCGCCCTCACGTGCCGACAACGATCGCAGCAGCATTTGAATGGGAGCAAAACTTTGAAATGCAACTCACTCGGGATGAAGCAGGTCTCTTGTGAAACTGCAAGGGCAATCTCAGTTCTTATATTATCATTTATGACTTGTATATGAATCATATTGGTCCGAAATGAATCATGTAAGAATACTTTCATAGCAGAAAGGATTATTATATGATTCATCGAGGAATCAAAGCAGTTCACTAGAGATGATGCTAGTCTCATGTCATCATGTCATCATATCATATATGAGTCGTATATGAATCATACATGTATCGTAAATGAATCATATAAAAATCATTTCGTAGCTGCAAGAATGCTTATATGATTCATATAGGAATCAACGCAATTCACTCGAGATGAAGCTAATGTCTTCTGAAATATTAATATATGAATCCTATATGACTCATATATGAATCCTAAATGTATCCTTTCACGGCAGCAACGATTTTTATATGATTCATGTAGGATTCATATATGATGAGATGATACATGCATCCTAAAATAATCATATAAGAATCATCTCGTAGCAGCAAGGATTTTTATATGACTCATGTATTATTCATACATGATTCATACATGATATGATGAGATGATTCATTAATCCTAAATGAATCGTATCAGAATCTTTTCGTAGCACCAAGACTTCTTATGATTCAAATAGAAATCAATACAATTAACTCACGATGAAGCTAGACTTTTGTACAAAAGCTCTCATCATATCATATATGAAAAGTATATGAACCGTACATGAGTCCAAAATGAATCATGTAAGAATCATCTCGTAGCAGCAATGATTCATAAATGATTCATAAACGATTCATCTATGATAATGATGGGATGACATATCAATCCTAAATGAATCATCTAAGAATCAACTCGTAACATCAAGGATTCTTATAGGATTCATGTATGATTTGTATAATAGTTTCTCAAGAGTGAAAGAAACTGAATATCTCTCACATCATTGGAACAGATGGAATCGAAACGGTCTGTATATCGATGCCGCTTAAAAGTATGCAAAGATATCTAGTCAACACTTTATTTCACAGTTGAAAACACAAAACAAAAAGTCAAAACCAAATCATTTGTCCACCTCAACCAGGTGACATTGTAGCTGGAGTTACTGCCGGCGTCGCTGTTGTCGTTGTGGTTGTTGTTGGCGTGGTCACTGGCCGCTTTATGATCGTCACTCGAATGCAGCCGGCGTGATCCACATGCTCGCCCAGTGGAGCCGCCTGCAGCTGCCCCATGAGTGACAGCAGCAGCAGCAGCATCAACGGGCCAAATATATGTAAATAGCTGCGCATCTGGCTGTGTTAGCTGCACCACCGAACCACTCAAACTGTTGGCCGCACTCGCCACTCGACGTCGATTTATAGTTGTCTTCGCTGCGGAATCAAACTATAATTGGCAATTTCATAGCTATATATATACATATATAATTGTCGCCGCTGCGTTTAGTTTCATTCATACGATATAGTTGGATGCTTAGATAAATAATACGTTTACAGTGAGCACTGTGAGCTGTGGTGAATGGAATGCATTGGCCAAGGCTTGTAGTTGAGCTCGGGCTTAACTCTTATCTATATCTGTTCTATAAATATGCATTATCATATATATAATTATCTCACTTATATTTCAGCTTTCTTTCGCTATCTGCATCTCTGTCAATGCATTGCCAGTTCCGGTCGTAAATAGCTGTGAATGCAGCTGGCGATAAGAGCATTTGCTACAAAGCGCCATTTGGACAATCAAGATGTCGCTCAATGATGTCATTTGCGGTAAATTCCCCAGCCACGCAAGCCGCGCCAGCCTTCGGCTCCAGTTTGATTCGTATGCAATTTTGTGTGGCTTTTTAATGGCTCACAGATTCGCATCTCTCTCGGCAGTGACTTATTCGCAATTACAAATCAGCCCACTTAGGGCGTTACCCACTTTTTACATTCATAAAAACTAGAATGAATGATGAGTATTATGGGCAGCTTTTAATTACAACTATTTCACGTGAATCGAAATACAAATATCAATGGGCGAACGAGTTGTATGTGATGAAATGAGAGCTTTTGGCTTGTCAAGTTATTTGTGTTGGGGTTGTCTTTTACTAAAGTTTTAAGTTTACAGCTCAACTCAACGGTTTGTGCTTTGGATATTTTTTTTGGACTAAAAAGAAGTTCCTGCGCCTTAATCAGCAACTAAATTAAACATGTTGTGTTGTAGAAAATTTTTAAAGAATAAAAATGCATTTGCTAAAATGGTATCAGTACCTAGTATATTTTTTATATTTTTTCTATATTTATTTTAGTTTTAGTTTGAGGTATGGAAACTTATTTTTAGTCAACAAAAATGTTGAAAGTGTTGAAACTTGAGCAATACATTTAATTTATCAGATATGTTCAAAATTACAAAATATATATGAGACTTGTAAGTATTATAAGGGTTCAAAGAGAATTTCTCGCTAGAAAAAATCTATAAACAAGAAAGAATAATTAATTCTTCAAAATTAAACAACTTCACTAACAGCTAAGATATTATAGCTAAAAAAAAATATTTAAATATATAAATATAAAAATATATGTAGATAAATATATAAATAAAAAATATATTAATGTATATATAAATATAAATGTAAAAATAAAAATATAATTGCACAAAAATTTTAAAATATAAATTCAAAACTTACCAAAATGAAATTTTTAAATATGAAAAATATAAAAATTTATAAGTATATAAATATAAAAATATATAAATTCATAAATATATAAAAAAGATAAAATTATATAAATATAAAACAATATCTAAATATTTAATATATTATTTGAAATTAAACAGAATATCTACTTTTTCAAAACATCTTAGAAATTTCTGCGATAACTGAAAGCCAGCAGAGCTTGCTTTAAGGCTTCATACCTCAAACTGCATTACTTTGAGCCAATATACTCGCTTCGATCTATGCTTGCATTATAGCCAAAACCCACTTTGCTTTGCTTTCACTACTTCTCTTTATTGAAGTGCGTCAAATGTTTAATACAGTGCGAGGCTAATATATACATATTGATGTAGTTTTCGGGGTCGTTCACATCGTTTGCTCAGGTCAGCGGCGAGTTCAGCCAGAGCTGGAGGCTGTGGTGGTGCGTGGCGGCGGTGGCGGGCCCCCATGAGGTGGCTGCCCGGACGGCACGCCAGCTAAGCCCGCATTGAAGCCGGCTACCGGGATCTGAGCATCCTGATAGGACGTCACGCGCGCTGTAGCAATTTGCTGTGGGCATAAGAAAAGGCGCCAATTAGTTGGGGCAGCGACAGATCAGAGGCTCCACTGGACTCACCAATGCGGCCAGCAGGGCCAAGGTCAGGGCTAGCAGTTGTTGGAGACGCATGTTTGCTGCTGCGATTCGTTCGGTCAGTTGTGGCAATCTGTGTCGAGGCTGGCGCTTATATGGACCGCGGCTTTGCAGCGCGGATCGTAATTGCAGCAAGCGTGCAATTAGATGCGCACATTAAAGCCTAATTGAGCTGTTGATCTGTTTCTGTCTGGGTTTTGTGTGTGGTTTTTTGTACTTAAAACTAATTCAGCTGTGACTCTGCTTAGTCACGCTCTTGCGACGTGCGACACTCAATTATCATGTGCGCTGAAGCCGCCTCGTGCTAAAATCACTTATTAATTTGCACTCGAGTTGTGATTTTGATGTTGCTTTAGGTTTGCATTCTCTGGGTCTATCGATAACGGTCAGTGCGGTAAAATTGATGAAAGAAATTAATCGTGTCCTTGTTGCAAACTGCAAGAAAAGCAATTAGACTTGGCACTGAAGTGGACCAGCTCTAGAGCTCATATGAATAACTCGCAATTAAATGAACTCTACAATCTGCGACTCTATAAAGTCCTTAACTTACAATGCAAACGTAGCGGGGGCTTTGGAATTGTCTGTGCAATTTTCGCAGACAACTTTTCGGCTTGTCCTTTTAAGAACAGTTCATCCATGGGTCCACCCAGAAATGGCGGACAGTTGATATCGTCTGGATGGTCGCGACGCCAACGCGCTTCAAAATCCTTCGAGTCCATGATATAAAAAAAATGTTGAGACTAAAATCAAAATTTTACTAACAAATTCGAAATAAAAATGCTTTGCTTCAAAGCAAACGAAAGCAAATGCAGAGTTTCATATGTCAAAAGGACTTTTGATAAATGAAAAGTGAACTTGACTCTAAATGAATTCTCCATGTTTATCTATCTATATATTTATATATCTATCTATCATCTATCTATATGACTATCTATCTATTAACCTAGGTAGATATCTATCTATATATTTATCTATCTATTCATCTCTCTATCTGTCTATTTATATATCTATCTATATATATATATTGACCTATCTATCTATCTATCTATCTATCTATCTATCTATCTATCTATCTATCTATCTATCTATCTATCTATCTATCTATCTATCTATCTATCTATCTATCTATCTATCTATCTATCTATCTATCTATCTATCTATCTATCTATCTATCTATCTATCTATCTATCTATCTATCTATCTATCTATCTATCTATCTATCTATCTATCTATCTATCTATCTATCTATCTATAGCTGCATCTCATGCTCGAGTCCCTCTCCCTCCTCCTCCTCTCAGCTAATGTATCGATCTACTCCAACAGTCTAACCATAAGTAAGTGCTCTAAAAGCCAGCGCCATCAATAATGATCTATGTAATATGTAATGCCAAACTAATGAAATGTAGCCGCCGTCAGTGAAGTCATTTGCCAGCGACTTTTATAAGCCCCAGCCAGTGGAACTGGTATTTGATCTACTGCGACGCCTGATGATGATGTTTGCCGTATGCTCGGGCCGAGGGATGGATAAACATAAACGTGTCGAGCATCTTTTATTGCGATTTCTTTATGTGCTGCCTGAGAAGGTGTGCAAATACACTGAGCGAAATTGCAACTGAGAAAGGCAATTTTTAGAGATATTAAATATTTTAGATAAATCAATGGAGTTAAGAATAGATGCGACTATTTAGAGTTTCAGCTAATAAATAACCAATATGCCTAAAGTATTTCAGACTCGATGTACACATATTTTATTTGCAGTGTATGGCTTGATTGTGTGGCATTTGCGGATGGTTGGGCGAGTGTCATGTAACAAAACTTTGACAGATTTGCCACGGGAGAGGGGGAGGCGGGAGGCGAGGGGCGGCAGCAACACATCGAAAAGGAAAAGTCGTAAACTACAACCAAAGATGACGATGATGGAGGGTGAAGCAATACCGAATCGTAAAAGGCCAAGACAGCAGCCAGCCAGCATTACAAATAAATATGAAACTCTGTAGGTGTGTGTGTGTGTGTAGTGGCAGCAGCAGCAGCATTTATTGGATTTTTATGATAAGCAACGACAGGTCGACGACAGTCCCTCACAGCTCAGAGCTGCAGCGCGCGGTTTCTCTCTGATTTTTTTTATTTCGCTTTGTGTTTGGCAACATTTCGACTGTTGTCGGAAAGCACTTAGAGAGCAAATTGTTGCTCTTATCGCTAATAAGATGACAAGCAAACAAACAACATAGAAGGAAAGGAAATATCTGTAAAGATGCTGCTGCTGCTTGCGCCACGCACAATGCAAATCAAATAAACAATAAATTCAGCGACGAACATTGTCGCAATGCAATGCCCAGCAGCTCTATACCTGACAGGCTTGCGGCTGCCCCGGCCGCCCCGGCTGTCCCGCTGCCCGCCTGCAGCAGACAATGGCGCACACCGGCAGTAAAACGCATGCATATCCTATAAACATTAAGGATATCCTTGAGTAGATGCAATTTTCTAACCAATATAATTCATAAATTTATTTTCAATCCTTTCCGCACATAAATTTTCATATTATGCACACGCACACTCACACAGTCAGAGGCAAGCAGCCAGCTCGCTTTGACTGAGGTCTTTGAATACCCTGGCGTGTGTGCTTGAATGGGGTGTATGGGTTATGACAGTTATGGAATCAGCTTCGATTTGATTGGGAGGTATATTTTAGAGACTTCTCGGAGTCCTTTTATGAATGAACCATCATCATCATTTATGGCTAATTCGATCCCACATGGAGTGACTAGACAGATACCCGACACCCTTGTCATCAACCTGCTTGATAATAGCACTCTTTCCGCATTGTTGTGATTGAATCCACCAACTGCTCTCTGTTCTCTCAACTCCCTCGTCAAGTATACTCTCCCCTTTGGTCATACAGAAAATACAATTGAAATGTCAATTTAATGTTATTATAATTTGCTGTTAGTTCGATTACAAATAAATAAAAATACATAAAATAAAAAAGAAATGAGCTACTCAAGCTGAAGAGAGTTGATATTCGAAAGGATATATACTTTTATTTTATATAAAAAACAATTTAAGTCTAATTTTTCTAATGTATACAACATTTACCTAAATATTCTTTTTTAATAACTCCAAGACTCTCAAATTTGATTGTTTTGTATACTAAACATGATGTATCTGAGAGTCATGGAGTTGTTCAATAACTAGTCTGAAGACTTGATAATTTTATCTCTCTACAGCTACAACTATACACAGTGCATCACAGCTTATTTCATCCATAAGATGTAAACTAAAAGGGATGACTTTAAAATGTAAATGCAAGTTGATATTTTCTTTTTATTGAAAAAAATGTGTATATTTGGATACAAAAATTTGCTGCTACTTTTTTTGGCAACTTAATCTGGTTATAACTATAAAATATGAGCCCATTTAAAAAAAAAAAATATTTTAAAAATATTTATATAATATTTTTTAAAAATTGTATATTAATTTAGGCTAAGAAATCAACAAAATAAATTTCCACTGCTAATTTATATTATAATACGAGCTTATTTATTTTTTAAATATTTTAAAATAATTTTAAAATATTTTTTAAAAATTGTATAATGCTCAAAACTAAGAAATCAATAATATACACTTTCACTTTTCATTTTTATTAATATATATATATATATTATTATTATATTTATATACGAAAAATTAGTTTTTCATTAAAAAAACAACAACATTTAATAAGTGCTATAATCTCTTTTTATCGTTTTTACTACAGATTCCACTAATTTTTGGATCACTTGTGGTGCATAGTCTCTATACTATACTCTCAGCAGAAACTCTCTAAACTACTTCATTCATTGCCCGCATCTAGTCACGCATACCCGGTCAAAAATCACTCTTTGTTGCTTCCTATATAGGCCTATTGTATTGCATGTCCTGTGCGTGTGTGTGTGCGTCTCTCTCAGTGTGTGTGCATTATTATTTGTCGTCGTGCTTGTCATTATTTATATGGCCAGGCAAGAGATAAGTTGCTGCAACGTTTTGCTGCTAAGGCGCAGGGACAACAACAACAACAACAAGGTAGTGCAGCCCAGCTAAGGCTACAGCTCCTGGCAATTACGCACACCCACACACACTCGCACACACACACACATCAGTTCGATATAACATTGCAGCAGGCATGTCCTTGGGCCTTCTAAGGTTTGTTGGCCCAACATTTTGATTTATAAATGCCAACGCCGACTTCGTCTCCGTCTCCGACTCCGTCTCTGTCTCCTACTCCGACTCCATCTACATCTCCAACCCATCCCCAGCTCCATCTGCATCTCCTACTCCGATTGCTGTGTGGAATACGATTCCGATGCCGACTCTGAGGCACACAGGCCGGAGCCCAAGTGCTGAGTGCTTTTGCTGGCGCCGGAAGCTGCAGCTGCTTTTGCTGACTGGCTGCAGGCTGCGGCCCAGTCACCCCAGCTGCGAGCTGCCTGTGAGGTAGCCCAAGTGGCCATTAATATATCAGTTCAATTCATATTTGAAATTTTGCATATTCTAACACGCCAGTGAGCAGAGCCCGCCTTGTCCTGCCAGTTGCCAGTTGCCAGTTGCCAGTTAGCAGTTCCCATTGCACACGCATACGATTATGATTTGTGTCTTACTTAATGCACAGACAGCTGGGGTCAAGAGGTTGTTGTTCTTGTTGCCGTTGCTGTTGCCGTTGCTGCTGCTGTTTGGCCAGCTTTGGCCAGCACACAAATTGGACAGACAGACAGACAGACAGACGGAGCGAGCGAGTTGTGCTGCCCGCCCGGCCATCGTCTCAATCTGATTGATTTAGAATTCCAATTGAGACTGCATGAAATATGTTTGTCTCGTGTCTCCAACTGCCTTCTGGCTGCCCAAGCCCTCCTCCTCTCCCACTCTCTGTGTCTCCTAGAGTGTCTTCTGGCTGCTGCTGTCGTCTGCTGCCCGAATGCCATTTATGCATGGGCATATCCTTTTGCGAAATTAGCATTTTCCAACAATTGCAACAGCAACAACAACGACTTATTGGTATTTCATTGATTTATGACACTTGTGAAACAATTTGGAAAATCACAGATTAGCAGGCCAGCCAGGCCAGGCGAGCCGGCAGTAGAGAGACACTCGACCCAGCCAGGTGGCTCGTAAAGTGCACTAATTACACCCAACGCTTCATTGGCCCAGCCACACACACACTCGCCCACCCACGCTCCAGTCTAAGCATATTTCCCTCGCATTATATGAACTTTGTCACATGAATAGCAGCAGCTGGAAGCAGTGGCTGGCAGGCCGAGTCTCGGGGTTAATTGGTCAATTTAATTACACATGATTTTTGAGCAACATCGAAACAAAGACTAACTACAGGGCATCGGCCCGACTAACATTTGATAATTATATAAAATACTGCCAGGGGCTTGTCTTACAGTCACTCCACTGGGCACAGCACGGCAAGTGCAGTCGAATGCATTCAGCTCGAAGGCAAAATATTTAATATACAAAGTCATCAAATTATTGAGAATATCTTGCTAATAGTAACTATGAAAGTATTCATTAATATGATGACTGATGGTAATGCAGCTTGACGAAAGAGTCATTTGGGCGGTTGGCAAACTTTGAGTCGAACATTTGTGATTTAGCTTGGGTCATTCGATATTTAATTAAACTTGATTTTGAACCCATTGCAAATGGAAATTCAGGGCATAATGTTTTAGTTAAAGTGTGTGTAACAGGCACGTCGCAGATCATATAAAGTATATATGAGTCGATCTGGCCATATCCGCCCGTTTCGCTTGTCCATTTATCTGTCTGCCCGTCCGACTGTCCGTCCGTCCGTCTGGCTGTCCGTCCTCCGTTTTGTCCGTCCGCTTGTCCATTAGTTTATCCATCCGACCGTCAATCCGCCTGCTCATCAGGCCATCTCGACTCTTTTTTTTTCGATAGCTCATCCCATTTTCGAATATCGATCAAAATCGATCATTAAATTTCTTTTTAAGAATAGCTTGAACACCATCACAGCTGCTGACTTCAGAGTTACTGATTAGATTTCTGTAATGAGTACAAAGATTATATTTTTCTTTTTTGTTTTAGCTACCAATCTTCCTCTTTTCCACCAAACCAGCTTCAAATACTACAGACTTGTACTTTGGCATCACAACATGCACCTGGATGTCTTAAATATAACCCGAGAATTTGGTATGGAAGGCCTATCAAGAAAAATAAGAAGCTTTACTATGGGAATATAAGTATTGAATAGTTTTAAATTTATATTCCCATCGTAAAGCCCATTGGAAGTTGCATGCTTATAATATGACCTTTACTTAGAAGTCGAGGTATGTCCTAGTCGAGGTATCTGCTAGTCGAGGTATCTCCTAGTCGAGCATTCTCGACTTGAGCGCTGTTGCTTGTCTGTTATTATTTTTTTTTAATATCTATTTCTCATCTATATTTCATTATCTTTCCTCATTTATTTTTAAACTGATTTACTAATATCTCATTTATATTTTATCCTAAATATTGTTTACACTATATCTATTTAATCTATCATTCTTTATCTTTATATTATTTTATCCTAAATATTATTTACTTAATATCTATTTAATCTATCATTCTTTATCTTTCCCAATTTTAAAGTCTTTCAATTTACAGCTCAAACTACTTTCAATCAAATCTCCTTCTCTTCGTCAATCTCTTCAAAACTTTTAAGCTGAAAATCCAAATTTCTCTCAAGACTCTCCCATCTCTTAGCCACCCACTATTCCATCGATAAATCAATCGGTCGCAACTACGGCTAAGCTAGTTAATCACAGGCTGACGCGCCTGGCCTGAGAAATTATCTTAAATTAACTGAACAATCGAACACATTTTAAGTGCTTCGACTGAGATTTATATGTTGGCACACATACACACATACACACATACATACACATAAGTGTGAGTGTGTGTGCACATTTCGATTGTGATTCAGTTGCAGATTCGCATCCTTTTGCCGGGCTTCCGCCGGCTCTGCTGGACCAACGTGCAGTGATTAGGCTGTGTGAGGCAACAAACGATTTGTTGCATGTTGTTGCAATTGATTGTTGCAATTTCAATTTTGAATTATGAGCCCTGGGGCAGCATGAGGACGAGGCCAAGCAACGGCAGCGGCAGCGGCAACTGCATCCTTTGCCATTGCATCCGGTCGCTGCCCGCTTCCGCCCGGCGCTGTGTGTCTCTCTCTCTCTGTGTGTGCGTGTTTATGTCGTTTGCATGTTAATCCCCCGTCTCAGTGGCACTGGCCCCCCCACGCGCTGACTGCAAGTGTCTGCAATGTGTTGCAAGTTGCATTGGCAGCGTCATTCAAGTGTTTAGTGATTTATTGAATGCCGTTAGAGCTGTAGCTGCTGCACCACCCACCCACGTCGAGATTAGCACAATGGCTTTGAGCACTTTTGACAGCTAAGATTTGTTTATGCGCCGCCGGCCAGGGCTCCCCCTCCCCTGGGGTCTTATCTGGCTCCAAGTCTGGCCCGTAGGCGTCTGGCCCCTGATTCATGTCCTTGCATATTGGTAACAAATTTGTGGTAATTGATTTGAAATTGATTAATTAAGTTTGCACCACAGACGCCGCCCACAGTTGTTTGCCAATGGCTTTAACCAATTGCCTCTCCCTCTCTCTCTGTCTTTGTCTCTGCTCGATACCAGCTGCAGCTGGCATGCCAAGGTGCAACCGCAAATGGCGGCCAGGACTGGCAGCAATCCCTCAATCGAGCTGGTGCCTGCTTGAGCGCTATCGACACGATTTGACATATTGAATACAGTAAAACGTTGCAGAGGACGTGTCTGCCGGGTCTGCCTGCCCTGCTATACCCGGCCGTCTGCCCGTCTCTCTCTCTCTCTCTGTGCTGGCTTGTATCCTTGCTGGCTGCCTCTTGGCATTTGGCTACCAAATGGTGCATGCGGCTAGATACACATGCAAAAATATGGCAAATCGGTTTAACAAGGCAGCTAACAGGCGGCGGCACTCCAGACGACATCGACACTGCCGACGACGTCATCAACGAGAATGTTTGTTGACATGCCAGCCAGAGACAGGGACAGGGACAGGGACTCTTGCTCTGGGCTTCGATGTCGTGCGTGTGTAGGCGCTGGGTGTTAACATACATCAAATATTGACAGTTTACTTAACACACCCGCACACTGCAGCACGAAGACACTTGCAGTCGACGCCCGACGCACTCGAAGGCAGCGCCTGAATCCGGATGCCAAAATATCTGCGGTCGCTGCCAACCACATGCCGGCAAAGCCAAGCCCAGTCAGGACCAGCCAAGCTGCTATTGCGCCTAATAAACCCTTTTTCGCAAGCTCCAATCAATCCATTACGACTTAAGCCAACGTTAAGTCAGGCCACACAAGTGTTGCATACTTTTAAGTGAATGGCACGATAGAGAGGGGAGTCAGAGGAAGAGAGAGAGAGAGAGAGAGAGAGAGAGAGAGAGAGAGAGAGAGAGAAAGAGAGTGTGTGTGATTTAGTTTAAGACTTTAATCTGTTAAAATGCTTAGTAAATTTGTTGATCGAACTCTTTTAACATGTTTTAATCATTAGAGTCATATTAATGTGGCACTTTCCATTCTAAATTGATTTTTAAATGGCATCATAAAATATGTGTATGGGAGTACTTATCAGAATTTAGAGTTTCTTTCCGAAGAATAAATATAATGAGATGATAATAGAGCAATTGGCAAATGCAATAATTAAATAAATGAGAAACGCATAGACGGGCAGCTAATGATTACCAATAACGCTTGAAATGGGTACACAATATATAACTTATATCACTTAAACTTAAGCTAGTTCAAATTTCGAAGAGTCACGCATAAATGAAAAAGAACTAGTCATAAGTTATACTAATTCAATAAATGAGAAGCGCACAGAAGAGCATCAATGGATTGAGTACAGAACAGTGCTTGGTAATTGAACACAAATAAAACTTGTTTAACGTGCTCTTCATCTAGATCAAATGTTATGCCCATATATATATAGAGAGAAGAACTAATTCATTAAATATATTTGATTATAGTGTTAGATTAAATTTCTTAATTTTAGAGTATGATATAAAAAAAACTTGTTCACGATTTGTAGTATAAACTACACAAATTTAAAAATATTTTAATAAAAGCGCTAATAATTCATATATTATTTATTAATAGTACAATTAATACACATCAGAGCTATAAATAAGAAGACAAAGCAAACTTAGAAGACGTAATTTTCAACTACAATATATAAAATTTCTTAAAGAAGTAACTTTCAACTACAAGATATTCAATGTCTTGCTATTAATGTATATGAAAAAAAAAAACCAGTTCATTAACTGTACTCAATTACTTGATCTTGAGCTAGATAAATGTGGCTTACTCTTAGCAATATTTGAAAATACAAAAGGTCAAAAAATGAGATGAGATGAGAGACTAGGTATAAGAAAAAGATGTGAGTTATAATACGTAAACCTTACTTTTTTTTGTAACTAAATTTTATTTGATTTTTCAGATTCATTTTTACCAACTATCAATCTACAATATGTCTGATTGTTTATTTGTCTTGTATATTTGTATTAATTATCATTTTTCGGAAGGATCTTAGACTTGACATCTTGCTATGTATATAAAATAAAAATATATAAAAATGAAATATATATAAATAAAATAAATATATAAATAAAATAATAATATAAAAATAAAATATATTAAAAATATATCTAATTCATTAATCATATCCTGAACTATTAGTCCCTTTAGCAACTCTCAAAGTGTGCTAAGACAATACCTGATAAAAATTATGATATCAGAGCAGTCTTAAAATTCATCTACATCCATTCGATCTATATAAATTCCCTTAGCTCTAACTTATTCCAATATCTTAGCCAATATCCGTTTGTAATTCCACAATTTTTTAATATTCTTCAGCTCTGTTTCCGCAATCAATTGAAATGCAAATCGAATGCCCGTTGGCCGGACCCTTTTTGGTCGCGGCCGGCTGCTCGCGATTTTTCTCGCGCCGCCATAAATCTGTGCGGGGCATTGTGGTTATGATTTATCAATGCTTTTAACTGCAGCCAATACGTGCTGCGATGCGGTGAGTGGGAGGTGTTGGCGTTGGTGGGGGGCGGGGGTGTTGGGAAATTTGCATAAGACGCTGGAAGCTGGCAAATGGAAAATGTCAATTGAAGCTGCATGGCGAAAGTGGCTCGGCGCGCGGCATGATTAATGGCCGCGATTATGTTTTGGCTTTGGTGAAGTTTTCACTTTTTTGTTTCTCGATTTCTCAGTTGCTCACATTGCAATTTAATTTAGAGCGAGGCCCGCTGCCATTTGTGATTCCTTGGCGCTATGCAAATGAGCGGCCTAAGCCCGCCTAAGCCCAGCCACGGAGCAGATGGCTGCGAGCCGACGCCAGCCAGCGAGCGAGACAATTGTCAATTGCATATCCTTTTCGCATTAATATTTCATTAACAACATTTGCGGAAGTTTGATCTTCTGCATCAATGGTTTGTAAAATTGACTTGAGCCCAGCAACAACAACAACAACAAGAGCAAACTTTGGCAAGGGCGCACAGCAAGGATAACAACAGGACGACGACGACGACAATGTTGCCTTATTAGATTAATTTCATTTCGGTTTTTTGTCTTCCCTTCGCCCTCTCCCTCTCCCTCTCCCTCTCTCTCTCTTTCTCTCTCGGCGTAATCATCCTGTTGATTCACAACATTGCGCCCCACCCACTCACATATAAATCACTCGAACCACCCAAGAATTATGCAAATTTTTTCTGCACTGCTCCGTTTTTAATTTTTTTTTTCTTTCTGTCTTTCTCTTTTGGCAACCCTCGCGCGCGCTCTACATTCAATTTTTGCAGCTCTTCGGCTCTTTGGCTCGCCGGCGTCATTTTCATTATTTATATTTTTTCCATTTTACTGATTATGATTTAAGGGCCGCTTCGCTGGGCTGGGCTGGGCTGGGCTGGGCTTGGGGGATTGTCGCACTGATTGCCGCGTATCAATTTCCAGCCGCCAGTTTTGCCAATTTCTCAAAATGCGCCGCGCCACAATTTTAAATAAGCCATTAACCGCAGTCGACGGCCCGCCGCTCGCCACTGTTCAATATATCAAAAGATGTTGCCGAGGAGCCACTTTGCGGCGAGGGGCTGCAACGAAAGTTTCCAGCAATATGTGTGGAAGATAGTGAAAGCGGGAGAGTTTGTTGGAGGCAATGGAATGAAATGGAATGGAGTTGAATTAAATGGAATCTAATGGAATTTAATGGTATAGTATGGCATGGTAAGGAATGGAATAGCATGGAAAGGAATGGCATGGAATGGAATGGAATGAATTGGTATTTAATGAAAAACTATGTCATGGAAAGGAATAGTATGGTATGGAATAAGATGGAATGGAAAAGAATGGAATGGAATGGCATGGGAAAGAACGCCATGGAATGAAATGGAATGGAATAGCATAGAATTTCATGGAATAGTATGGAATGGAAAAGAATGGAATGGCATGGAGTGAAAAGGAATGGCATGGAATGGAATGGAGTGACATGGAATGGAGTAAAATGGAATGGCATGGAATAGAACGGAATGGCATGAAAATGAATTGAATGGCATAGAAAAAAATGGAATGACATGGAATGGAGTGGATTGAAATAGTATGAAATGGATTAGAATGGAATGTTATGAAAATAGAATGAAAAAGCATGAAGTGAAAGAGAATGGAATAGCATGGAATTAAATGGAATGGCATTGAAAGTAATGGAATGGAACGGAGTGAAATAAAATGCAATGAAATGCATTCAAATGGAATGAATTGAAATAAAAGTAAATAGCATGAAGTGGAATAGAATGGAATGGAATGGAATAGAATAGATTGGAATGCAATATAATGGAATTTAATGAAATTAAATGAAGTGGAATAGAATGGAATGGAATATAATGAAATTGAATGAAATGGAATAGAATGGAATGGAATGCTTTTGAGTTCCTCAGAGTGTATTTAATCAACTCTTTGAACTATCCATTTGAAAAGCGTAAACTTGGCTTTGAGTTCATGCAACTTATCGTACTACTCATGCAGACTATATGTCAGGACTAGCTAATGGAACCTTCTTCACTTTCCCAGTGTTTCGTAAGCCTTAAGCTAGCTTTCTGCATCTTCAATATTTTGTTAAGCATTTCATTTCCCACTTTTTAGAGTGAAATCTGGCAACTCACGGAATCATCTATATAAGTTAACTAGAAATAGATCCATTTAAAAATATCATATCTTCATTTCATATATATCTTCACTTCCATTACTCCACCCCAACTGCTCGAGCTGCCCTCGCTGGCTGGCAACATGACTGATATTTGCATTTGATGCTGATGCCCGCTAACTACGCCTGTCAAGTGGGATTTTGTGCGATTTTTCTTGCGGCTCGAGCGCGTTCCCCGTATTGAACAGCAGCCGCCCGACCCATAGACCCATCGACCCGGCGACCCGGCGACCCGCCGAAAACACACCCCACCCGCCACTTGGGTGGTTTCGCCACGGCCTGCGCCCGGTGGTGTGGTGCTGCGACTGGCGGCATGCATGCCGAAAATTGCGTTGTTTTGCGTGTAACCGCGCGTGGTAATCAAACACGCGGCAAGGCTCGCGTGGGTGGTGGAGCGGTGCGGTGGTGCGGCGGCAGCTAGCCTCTGCAGCAATGTGTGTGGCAGGAGGATGCTTTACATGCCGTTGCCGTGCACGGCTCACGCGAGGCTAGCAATTTTTTTCTCTTCTCGTTTTTTTCGCTTCTTTTTTTTTTGTTTTGTGATGCGACGCGCATATGCCGCGGGCTGGGTGGTGGCGCGGTGGTGCGGTGGGGCGGCGGGTGGCATTCGCGCGTCGTGCTGTTCGCAAATATGTTGCCAATTCGACGGCGCATTGACGTTTGCCTTTTGTTCGTCGTCGCCGTCGTCGTCTCAGCTTAAGTTGCTAACGAGCTGCGCGGCTTTTGGCCGTCGGCAACATTAATAAAAAATTTCGCAATATTTTTGCTTTCTTCTGCTGCTGCTGCTGCTGCGGGTGGGTGTGGCAGGCGCTTCAATTTGCGTTTTTGTTGTAATTTTTCAAATATTGTTCAATTTGCAAACGCGCGTTTAACGATGTGTGCGTAATTTAAGTGCCCGCTGATGCTGCCGATGCCGCTGCCAGTGGAGGTGGGCTTTGGGGGCGTGGCCTTTGAATTTTCACTTTGATGGCTCGACAGCGTCGCGTCCTCGACGTCATTGTCGGCGCCATCGCTTTTGTGTAATCGCCTGTGCCATCAATGGAATATGATTTAATTATTTTGATTAAAAATTTTTTAATTGTATTGATATGGCGAAGAAGCAGCAAAAGGAATGGGTTTGTTGTGGAGAATATGTAGGTAGAGGTGAGTAGAAAGATCTCGATAGATGAGAAGGGGTGTTTAAGGCATGAATATATATCAATATCTAGATATCTGCATCACTAAAGGTGCTAAAGAAATTACAGCGTCGCTTTCACTCCTTGCGAAAGTATTCAGACCTCACAACCATTCGGAACTTACAAAATAGTAGAATATAGAAATATATAAGAGGAACATTTGTGTGCTAGGCCATGGCAATAGAGATTCAGTTTTTATTAGGAAAAAATTCCAAGAAGTATACAGTTTTATAAGATAAGCATTTTCTATAAATACCTAACTACATACAACTTCAGCAATCTATGCAGAATCGTTGCTCTCATTACACATATATAAACTACTACATACTATAGTATGCGTTGTAGAACTCCTATCTGTGTTTAACTGTGTTTAAAAAAATTTTAAAATATGATTTTTTTCAATGGAAAAAAACACATTGAACTTAGAATACAATGTAGAGAAGAGAATTTCGAGCAAATGCCAATTCTGTCTGAATTAATTGATGTTTGTCTGAGCTCCAATTGACTCGAAAATATTGAAAAAAGTTGAATCATCGCTGATGGCAAATTTTTAGCGACAATTTTGTGTAACCTTTTCTTAGAAACATTTTTTATAAATATTTGCTGAGATTATTCCGAGCTTAAGCCTATTTTTAAGAATATATAAAATAATATATAATATAGTATACATAATATAATATATAACATATATTTGAAGAAAAAAAAAATGGAGTCCAATAGAAAAAAGTTAGAGAATGTTAGCTCGAATGATTTATTGATATATTTTTAGCTTGCAATGAGCAAAAGTTTTATGAGCATAAAATTCTGCTCTTGCTAGAATGATGGTAAAAAGAATTGCATCAAGGTGGAGACTACAACATTTTTTAAAATGTTTTATATGTAAAGAAAAACAATTAGAACCTGATTTCCCATTTTCAATGGACTCAGGGTATAACAAATCGCGTTTAAATTGCTCTATACAAACGAAACTACTTAGTGAACAACCTAAAAAAAAATATGCAAACTTAAGTGAGAATAAGAAAGAGTAAACTTTGAGTGATTGGAATAGGTCAGTTTGAGATGCGGATGACTTGGGCCTTGTTCTTTTGTTAACCTTTGTAATCTGCTGTAAGGCTTATAGCATTTAGTCAGACCAGAAGCCAAGCCTCTTGGTTCATTGACACATTTATGTAGCAGCTGTAATATATTTCTTACCTAGAGTAACACTAATATCATTAGATGGTTTAAGTTTTTCAGTATATTGCCTAGGTTAATAGAAATAAAAAAAATATATATATATAAATAAATACTAAATATATAAATATAAATAAATACTAATACTAATCCAAAGCTGACATATTCCAAACACACTAATCATTCTCTGAATATTATTTAGATTTTTTTATATATATATAAATATAATCCAATTTATTTCAGTTACTATTTATATAATATAACTCTACTATATTAATCTTTCAATACCTTAGCTCCGCTTCCGTTGCAAATATCTCAACAAAATTTGAGGCTGGCAAATAATTTGTCTCAAGCCATGTAACGCCGGGTAATTACAGCTGGATTTGTATGCATGCCTGGCCTGCGCCTGCCTTTGACCATATCTAATACACACACACACACACACTCACACACACACATAGCTGCTCCATGCACTCGTCGGAGCGCGCTGTCAGCTGGGGGGCAGCGTCTTCCGCTGGCCACTCGCTGGCGCTGCGGCCCGCTCGCTTTTTGCGTATCTGGCAACCACTTAAATAGTTTTTATCATGTAATTACCGCTGCTGTCGTCTACCAGACGCATCCTCGTATCCTCGCATCCTTTTTTTTTGGGAGGGCTTTTGGAACTTTTTCTGCGGCGGCTTCCGTGATTTGTGCAGCCGACCGCTGTGGCAGCTGCCCCGGACTTGGAGCCGTTCTCGATTGTGCCGGGCCCAGCCACATGAGTTGTGGGCGTGTGGGTGTGGGCGTGGCCGTAGCTGCCCATTGCGTGTATTACAATAATTTTTAATTACCGGCGTAAACGTAATTATGAATTTTTATTTCGCATTTCTGCGCTCTGCAAAATTTTTCTATATATATATAAAAATATTTCCTCTTTTTTTTCGCCTGTTGTTTGCGCCCTTTCGACCCCGCCCCGCCCCACAGCGCCTCTTATTTTGGCCTTTTTGTTTTAGCCTCGTTTGGTAGTTGTCGCTGGCGCTGATCCGGTGCGCGATATGCACAAAGGCTTCACAGTCGGCTGAGGAGGCCGTCTAAGGGCTTCGCCTTTTTGCATGTGTCACTTGGCGCGGCGTTGCCAGATTTTGCGTTTCTTAGCAGGCAGTTAGGCGGGTGGGCGGGGCGGCGACTACCGGCTGCACGCAATTATCACAAGTGACGTGGAGCGGATATGCTGCCGTCGTCACCAGCTCCGCCGCCTCCCGCCTCGGCGTTGGCGAATAAAACAATAAGTGCTGCATGCTTTCAGGCGTCGTGCCATGGCTGCACTGCGCCAAATGCTGGCCGGGGCAGTCAAATGGCGAGCGGGCTGCCGTAAGGGGGGGGGGGGTGGTTTGGGGGAGGGGGGTGCGGATTGTATGAGATTTTTATGGTTGCCCGCAGCGGCGGGCGCGCTCATTACGCCGACTGCGGGTCGACAGCGTCAGCAGCATCAGCATCAGCTCATCAGCCTTAACCCTTTTTCCGTGCCCAGCCCCCAGCCCCCTACCCCCACCACCCCCCCATGCTCACTTAGTGTCGCGCTCTTTTTGTAGTTTAAGCTGTCGCCGCTGCTGCTGCAGCGTTGCATTTTTAGCTTCTTCATTGCGCTTAAGGACTTTTGACTTTTGTTTTATTAGTTGTGAGCCCCATGCCCCCTTCCCCCTTCCCCCCTCCGCCCACTGCCCTGTGCCTGGGTGCCGTTATTTAAGCATTTGCCATGGCTACTCTCAGCTTGCAGCTCGGCCCGCGTCTTCCTTCTCCTCCTTCCTCTACTTGTTTTTTTTCGCTTCTTTTCGCCGCGTTTTTTTCCCATTTGTTTTGTGCGTTGTTCTTGTTGTTGTATTTTGTTCTTCTTCTTCTTCTTCTTTTTTTTGTTGTTGCTCTCTGTACTATTTCTCATATTTTTAATTTCTGCACTTTGTCCCTATTTATCCTGGCGTTGGCAGTTTTTAATTTCTCTGCTTTTCCGGTGCAAAGTTAATGAATAATTGTGCGCACTTTTGCGGCAAACGGCGACGGCGACGCAGACGGCGACGCCAGCAGCGACAGCGATGCAGAGAGAGAGCAACTGCAGCGGCGACATTCGCACTGTGTGTTGACGCCATTTTTAAATAGAGCCGCGCGGCGCTGCCCAGGCGGAGTGAGCGCGAGGGAGAGGCAGCGATAGACAGCGCAGCGGTGTGAGTGAGTGAGTGTGTGTGAGAGGCAGTGGGAGAGTGAGGCAGAGAGAGAGGCAGCGAGATGTGGAGAGCGAGTGGCTAGTTGAATGGCGCAAAGTGTGATTGCATCCGGCGCCTTAATGAGTTCTTGATTTAATTCTTTTTCCAGCTGCGTTTCGTTTGGCTTCATTCTATTTGGATACCCTGTAAAAAGAGGGCTGCGGCTAGAGAGTGGCGTAGGTCAGGTAGAAATGAAGCTCACTTTAGCTGACGAAGAAAGGGAAAGAGAAGAAAAGAAAGAGAAAAGAATAAAGCTTTTTCAGTTTGTTTACGCCTCAATAGATGGAGAAGAATTTAATGATTTTATAGGAAAAATATTAAATATATTGAATAAAAAAAAAATAAATACATTTTTTAAAGAATTTAATGAAGAAAAGTTTTTTGAAAAATAAGACACAAAAGACTTGCTTTCATAAAGTAACAAAAATTATAAATAACTCAGTTGAATAGCAATAGCTAACCTCTGTCAATATTAAACAAAATTGTATTTAAATCTATAAATGATTACAAAAATGTTAAAAAATTAAAAAAAAAAATTTCAAGTAAAAATAAAGCACAATAAATAAATAAATAAATAATAAAACTTGAATACGTTCACTTCATATTATTTTAAAAATTCAAGAACTTTTCGTTGTACTTAAAAAAAAATTAATAGCTTTTGTTCATATTCTAACTAAAATTGATTCATTTTTCCTTATAAAATATTTTTTTGCGAATTCAAATCTTCTCGACTCTAATAAACTGATATTTTGCTATATATGTTCTATATAAATCTCAGAGCTAGGACAAGAAAAAAAGAAATATAATGAAAGAAATAAAAGAGAAGAAATCTTTCTCAGTAAAGAGCGAAAAATTGTATGTCAAATTTTTATATGTTCTTCCGATAACTCTATATGGAAAAGTTATTCAGAAAATAAAATGGAGCTGAAAATTTATATGGAAAATAAAATTGAATAATATCTCTTTATATTCCAATTAAAATTAAAAAACTTTTCTTCATAATCTCATTCAAATTGAATTTTCTCTATATATTTTATTTGCGACTCGAAATGTGCTCGACTGCAGCTGACTGCAATTTGCTCATACTCACATACTACTGAGGCTCTTCTCGTTTATCTCCAGGGCATAAACTAGTCGCTCATTGCTGCTGCTGGCCCCTGTAGCTGCTGCTGCTGCTGCTGAGCTGACGTTGATTTCTTGCCATTTGCAGGGTCCAGCGCCAATGTCGCCTCTCGGTGTCATTGTGACTTGAAATTGGTTGACGTTGCTGTTCACCGTTCAGCGCTCAAGTCACAGTTGGACAGCCAAAGAGAGCGGGGCCTGGAGCAGCAGCAAAGCGGAACGGAAGCGGAAATAAGCCAGCGACCAAAGGTCTCTCACTCTAGAGAGAGAAATAGATCCAATGAAGAGATCTTAGGAAATCGAAATAGAGAAAGTACTTGGAGGACAAGAAGTAGAGATCAATCAGGAAAATCCCTGATTCCCAATAACTATTGAGTTGATCGACCAAAAGGAAACTCATAAAAGAATCAGAGAAACTTTTAAAATAGATCTTAAAAGTCTTTGACTTTGACTTCGACTTGGACTTTGGCTTTATTCTCTCAGGGACTTCACTCTTCTATGGGTCTAGCGCTCTCGTTGACTAAGTTGAACCTTGTGACTTCATCGACACTAATTTGTTTTCAATGACTCGCAAACACACTCGAGTGGCGCGTCCCAGTCCGTGCATTAATTGCCAAAAAGTGCGTGACCAGAACAGGACGAGACAAGCGGGAACAACAGGACGATGGGCGACCCAAACAACAGGACAACAACAGGACAAAGCCAAGCAGCGAGCGAAATCAAACTGAAGTGCCAAAAGGACAACAAACGCAAATGCCAAAAAAAAAGAAGAGCAAGAAGACCGAAGGAAGGAAGGAAAGCTGGAGTTGTAGCTGGAGCAGGACTTAACCAGGAGCTAAAGGACAGCAGGCAGCTGGCAAAGCCAATGCGTAATCAAAGTGCCAGCGGATCAGGGAGCTGGGCACGGGCACAGACAGACGACGCCAACAGCCACGACATCGCCGTCGTCGTCGTCGTCGTCGTCGTCATCTTAGGTGTGTGTGGCTCCAGCGGATCAGCAATGCCCAGGCCCACTCTCCACGCACACTCGGCAGGCAGCCCCTGCTTTCGTGGCTGAGCTGCAGCAGCTTCCCAGCTGTCCCCGGTTGCTGTGCGTCCTTTGCCCGCCGCCTGGCTGTCAGACACAATGAGCATCATTGTGTTTTAAGTGCGTTCGTTGTGTCCTGTTCCTTGTCGCCCGCTCCCACTCCCTCTCCTGCCTGCCAGCCAGTCTCTGCCCGCAGCGGGTTGTTTATTTATTCTTTTTCGTCTTCCCTGTGTCCCCCGCTCCCACCGCTTCCACCTCTCCTCTGGCAGCTACATTTTTGGCATCGGTTTGGCCATGTATTTCCGTTTGTCTCGAAGGTCTCGGATTTTGGGTCTCTCTGCAAGAAAGTGGCCAGCGACCAGACCAGACGCTTTCGCATTGTCCACAGACAAGCCGTTCCCCTGCCACACCCACCCGGCCACCGCCCCGCCCCGCCTGTCGCATTGCCAATGAAAAGCGTTTTCAAATTAATTGATTAAAGTCCATTACAAGTTGTTCTCCTTGCCGCGCCGGCAGGGTCTCGCCCGGCTCAAGGCCCGGGCGACAGCCAAATGACAGTGGCAATTGTATGAGAAATGACTGCAAAGGACTCGCCCAGGACACGCTAGGTGGTCCACTCCAGAGCTGAGAACTATCACGGCCACAGCCCAGACTCCGACAGTGCCGCATCAGCAGCCGCATATGGCAAGGCTCATTGATTTTGTGGGTTTCCCTCGGACATTCAGTTTTTGTTTTCCGTTGCGAGGCAGAGCCAGGCAAAAGGACTCATTAGGAATGTCATTTGATTGATTTTGCTTTGACCAAGGCGATAGGGGAAAGCGGAGAGGCAAGGGAATTGCAAAGGACTTCACTATATATTGAAGTATTTTATTATATATTGCAACTTTAACAGTTCCGTTGGAGTGATCCTACATCCCAGAAGCTTAGTAGTCCCAAGTATTTGGATTGCTCAGGAATATTTGGGACTTTGATTTGATTGTTCTTGCTTTGACCAATTCGATATAGTAAAACACTTACTGGAAGCTAAATTAAGGAAATCTTATAGTTAAGCAGCTAAATCCTATATAAAGGGTTACACCAATCCTTGGCCTAGCTAGGTCTCTAGGATGTAGGAATTATTACTTCCACTTTTAATGGATTGATCAATGCTTCCTTTGAACAATGCTTAATCAAGGAATTCTAATAGATATTTAACTTTAGATTAGTCCTTCATCTCATGTATAAAAGGTTACACCAATCCTTGGCCTATTAAAGCCTCTAGGATTGCATTTGAATTGCTCAGAAATCATTACTTTGACTTTGGATCAATCAATGAAAGCTACATCAAGAAAATATAATAGTTATTCAACATTATATTAGTCCTTCCTCCTACAGGCCGATTAGCCTTCTCCCTTCTCTGGGAAAAATTATGGAGAGGTTATTACTAACCAGAATCCTCAATATTGAGGCTTTTAAACTGGCGATACCCAAGTTCCAATTTGGTTTTCGGCTGAGCCATGGCACACCAGAACAACTGCACAGAGTCGTTAACTTTGCTCTAGAAGCTCTAGAGAAAAAAGAGTACGCGGTCGCGGCTTTTCTGGACATTCAGCAAGCCTTCGATAGAGTGTGGCATCCAGGACTTTTATATAAAGTCAAGCGTATTCTACCTCCACAACTGTACCAGCTTATAAAGAGCTTCCTGATAGAACGCTCTTTCAGTGTGACGGCCGATGGTTGCAAATCCACTATAAAAACAATAAAAGCTGGTGTACCCCAGGGCAGCGTGCTTGGTCCCACACTGTACTCCATCTTCACTGCAGATATGCCAACCCACACTGCAGTCACTGGTCTCAGCGACAGAAATGTGCTAATTGCGACTTACGCTGACGATACCGCGGTACTCACGAAAAGCAGTAGCATACTTCAAGCCACGAGTTCTCTCCAGGAATACCTGGATTCATTCCAGGAATGGGCTAACACATGGAACATACGCATTAATACAAACAAATGTGCAAACGTAACATTCACTAACCGGCCACTCAGTTGCCCAGGAATAAGCCTTAATGGTATAATATTGAGCCACAAGCCGGCCTATAAATACCTAGGAGTCATTTTGGATAGAAGACTAACATTTGCCAGGCATGTTACGTCGCTGCAGCAATCGTTCACGACCAAATCAGCTAAAATGTCCTGGCTGCTTACAGCACGTAAGCTATCTCTTGACAACAAAGTCAAAATATATAAATGCATACTTGCTCCTGGCCTATTTTATGCCATCCAGGTATACGGCATTGCAGCCAAAACACACCTGAACAAACTTCGCGTCCTTCAAGCCAAGACGCTTAGAAAAATCACAGGGGCTCCATGGTATATAAGAACTAGAGATATAGAACGTGACCTCAAAGTCACAAAGATCGGTGATAAAATTCAAGAGCTAGCTCAAAAATATAACGCAAGGCTGGAGCGTCACCCTAACAGCCTGGCAAGAAGATTAAGCACCACGGCGATAAGATACGCCAACCCTAGAACAAGAACAAGAAGAAGACTCAAGCGACACCACCCTCAAGACCTACCCAACCGGGTCTTGACATAAAAACAAATCATTTATCACCTTACACATCTCACTATTACACTGTAAATATCTTTTCCAATAACACACTACTACAAATAATATTCAATTCTGACATTGACACTTTTACACTGTAAATATTGTTCCAATAACACACTACCACAAATAATACACAATTCTGATTAGGTTAAGTTGCCAAAATGGTAACAGCACACTAACCATTGTAAATAAAGAACCTACATTTCGAAAAAAAAAAAAAAAAAAAAAAAAAAATTATATTAGTCCTTCACGTCATGCATAAAAGGTTAAACCAATCATTGACCTAACCAAGGATCACTCTGTGAAATACCTAAAGAACAATCAGTAAAGTCAAGTTCTCATTCCCATACGGATCTCATCAGATGGAATATTAAAGTTCAGCTCTCAGCTAATTTGTTATCTTTTGGATGAAGTCAAAGTCTCAGCTAGGCCAATCAGTTTCGGGTCGGACACAAGACACAAGACTCCGAGCTGGACAGAGGACAAGGTAAAAGTTGTGTCCGTCGGCACACGGTAGTGTGCTTAATTTTATTTATGTACGGCTGGCCAAAAGAATGCCTGGGCCATTTCTCAAGGAGCGAGCTGGACTATCTGCAGGCAGCGAAGTTGGCACAAATCAAACTTGTAAATTAGCAATACTCATTGACAAATATTTCATTCACGTCGGACAGACCCTCCCAGGCAGGCAGCCAGGCAGGCAGTCAGGCCGGCAGGCAGTCGTCAGTCACCCACTCAGTCAGTCAGTCAGTCAGTGCTTAGTGGTGCTCACTTCCTGGCGGCGGCTGGCGCGCCTTGTGGTTCGGCCAACATTTTTGTTTTGCTTTGGCGGAGCTATGCAATATTTCAAACACGAACTTTGCGCGCCAAAGATTAATTAACTTATGTCAAAGTAATTTTCAACGTTCGTTAAGGCGACACGAGACCAGCGATTGCTTGGCGCCCCATCGCTCCACCTCTCTCCCGCTCTCTCTCCATCTCCCTCTCTCGTTTGCCGTGCAGTCAAGCCAAATTGATTGTCAGTCATTCAAAGACATTTTTTCTTATTTCGCTGGCAGGCAGCTCAAAGATATTGGCTTTTAATGGGGGTTGGCCACGCGCTCCTTGCGGCTTACTCTAGGTCAGAGTTCGAGCCGGCCGTCCGGAATATTGTTAGTTATTTTGGGGCGTCTGCTGCGTCGACACAGTCAATAAGTAAATAAATGAATGTAATTACAAGCTAAATAAACACCAATGCGATTAATGGCTCAAGATCTGGCCGAGGCGACCGCCACAAGTCCCGGAGCTGCCACGGAGCTGGCTTTAACGCTGGCTTTAAGCACTGTCTCCGGGCGGCATCAAACGCATTGCTCCACAGGCATTTGGCATTTCGTTTCTTTCATACATATTCCTTGCTTTTTTTTATATGGGCAAAAATGCTAAGAAGTCGCGGCCGCTGCCTTTGCATAAAGTAGAAATTTACACATTCTTAATAAAATAAATACAGCAGCTGCACAAGAGAAGCAACCTAAAAAGGTACAAAAAACACATCATGCATATTTTGCAAAATGCTTAAAAAAAAGCGAAGGAGATAGGGAGGGAGGGGGAGGGGCAGGGAGAGATGAAGAGGAAGCTGCAGACCACACACACACACACACACACACACACACACACACACACACACACACACACACACACAGAGCGCGTAAAGAACTTGAGAGCGAAATTCTTATAATTTTTACACATGCCCAACCCAACCCAGGCCTGTGTCCTGTGCCCGCGGTAAGCGACGTTTTTTCTGAAAGGCTTAACAAAAAAATGCTTTTTAACATTGGCGAGCAGGTGAAGCAGGGAGTGGGGGCTGGGAGCTGGGGGGCAGTTGGGGCATGGGCTGGTTGCTTGAGCTTCAAGAAAATGCCGCAGCAAAAAGATTTCAGCTCGTCATTTATGCGTTTATCTGCGACCGCCAACAAGGCGCGTTTTTTTTCGCAGTGGTTGCGCTGCTTTGTGTTAACTAGAGCTAAGCCCAGGTGGCTGAGAGTGGGTGTGGGTGTGTGGTAGTGTGGGTGTGTGTGTGTGCAGGTGTGTGTAGTGTGCACGATGCGGCATTTGAGCAAATTGAGTGACAATAGCTGAACTATGCGAGAGCTGAGCGAAGACTCCACTGCGAGCAAGGACGGAAGGCGAATCGATTGGAGGAAAAAAGTAAAACGCTTAACAGGGTAGAGATATTAATCAAAATGAGTTGGGATTAACTAAAAATATAAATAATTAATTAAAAATATATATCTATATTTTTAATATATATTTTCTCTATATAATTTCGTGAATTGCATATATAATTGAGAGCAAGGACGGAAGGCAAAAAGATTTGAGGCAAAGGGCAAATGGATAACAGACAAGGCCAAGGATGGAGATATTAATGAAAACGAGTTAAGAATAATTAAAAATATAATTAATTCATTAAAAGTATATATCTGTATTTTTACTATATATTTTCTCTATATAATTCGTTGAATTCCTTATATAATTGAGAGCAAGGACGGAAGGCGAATCGATTTCGGGCAAACATTTTGGCAGGCTACAAACGAAGCCAAGGCAAAATATATTAATAAAAGTCAATTAAGATAATTTAAAAATATAAATCTATATTTACTATTTATTTCCTATATATAATTCCATATATAATTGAGAGCAAGGACGGAAGGCGAATCGATTTCAAGCAAAGCAGGCAATAGACAAAGCCTAGGCTAAGGTCAATGAAACCGAATCAAATGAATGTTCGCTTGTAACGTAAACTAAGTCTATATAAAGTCTATATTTTCTACAGATTAAATTTATATAATATACATTATCTATATACTATATATTTCCTCTCTATAATACCATGCGTCTCAAGCGATTCAAATGCATTTGTAGCTCGATTGTAGCGCCTGCAGCACTTGAATGTGTTTAGCCAAAAAAGGGAAAGACGGGGCAGTAGAAGGGCAGTGGAAGAGGCAGCAGAAGGGGCGTAGAAATATGTGCAACTGTAAAGCCAGTGGTGGCTGGGCTTGGGGCTGAGCCCCATGTGCACATGTGACCGCTTGCAAATCTTTTCTTGTGCAGCAAAGCGAGCCAAAGAAAAATACGCGAAAATTATATTTAAGATGACATTTTATTTGGCTGGCCGGAGGCAAACGATTTGGACCAGGCCTGCGGTTGAGCCCCATCCCCCCCTACCCTCCCCACCCCTTACGTGATGTTAACCTGTTCGTTTGTTTAGCGCTTTGTGTGCCGTGCCGTGTCTCTTTTGGGCCAAAAGGAACGTTGGCCAATTAAGCGCCGCGCCAAGTTAAAGGCGAGCGAGCTGCGTCCTTAATTAGGCGTGTTTATGTGCAGCCTTTTTTTGCGTGAGTGTGTGTGCTGCATCTTGGAGCGGATTGCCTTGTCCGCAATTGTTACAGTTGCAACGGCTGCTTTTTAATTAACATTTAACACGTGGAGCCCGCCCACTCCAGCTGCGGCCGGCCGAGCCATGCATGACGTACATCAAAGCCAGACAGACGGACGGACGGACGGACAGCAGCAGATTAGCAGCGACGGAAGAGAGAAGAAAGAAAAAAAAGGCCAACAAGGACTCGCACTGCCTGCCGCCCCCTGGCGTGGGCGTGGCTGCCATTACACGCGTTAATTTCATTAAAATTAAACACATGCATGGCCAAAAACAAAAGGCGGCCCGGCTCTAAGTAGCTCGGTCCGCTGCCGTGTTGCGAGTAATATAAAAATAACATTAGCATGTCCTTGCCCAGGACACCTCTCTCTCTTTTGGCGCTGCCAAGCACTTTCGGTCAGGCAGTCCGACAATGAGCTCCAACTCGGAGTGTGTGTGTGTGATCCACTCGAGTCCTTCCCGCTCCCCCCACTTGGCTGCTCTTTTTTGTCAAACGCTGCTCTGTTTGTCTGCCTGTCAAACGTGCGCTGCATACTTTCAGGCCGCGTTATTATCATTTCCTTTTTTCCTTCCACAGCTGCATTCAGCTGCTGCTGCCACAGGCCAAAGCCCAAAACCGAGACCTCAAATGTAATGCACAAATCGCGAACGAGTCCTGCGGACTTACATGGGCTTAGCGTCCACACTCTCTCTCCCCCTCTCTCTCTCTCTCTCTGTCTCTCTCTCTCTCTCTCTGCCCGCCTGTCGGCTCGGACATGCCTCCCTCCACCTGCAGCTGCCACTCGAGTGCTGCGAATTCACATCTATTTATACAACAATTTACCCAGAGTGTTGCAATCTGCTGCTGCGACCTGAGCGCCGAATGCACTGATTAGCCACAGACGTGGGCAAATCTCTCTCTCTCTCTCTCTCCACCTCTCTCTCCCTCTCTCTCTAGTTTATCTCATTGTTTATCTATTTTTGCATTCTTATTTGGCTTTAATTAGTGTAAATTGGGTTGCAAGTGAGAGGCATTGGCTATTCATCTTATGCAAGATTTATTTAATATATATATATATAGTCTTTCGATATTTCAAAGTCATTTAAGAGATGTGTGTTCAGAAATATAATAGTGCGACTGCAGATACAGCTGATTAATAAAATAGCAGTGTAACTTTATATTGATCAATATATAGCTGATCGCAAAAAAAGTAGTGGGACTTTATATACAACTATACAATATAAATACAAAGGGAAATGAAGTACAGACAGATAGACGAATAGACTGGCAACATAGACTCGATTCAGTTGGCTGTTCAATCTGATTAGGAATATATACATGTTATAGCTGACGGGCAGATACATAAAGCCATTGGCAATCAAACTGCTTAGCTATAGCAACAACAAAACATCGCTTAAGATGACAACACCCACTTGACCTGCCTCATGGCACGCACTAAAATGAGAGGTTATATTGTTTATATATGCATATTTGTATATATCCAATAGGACAATCCCTTTCGAGTTATATAAATTTCCTTATCCTTATCCTTATTTATATAAACTCCCACCTTAATAAGCTCCTCATAGGTTTTACTCCGTTTTTATTGAGTCAAACATGAATCTATAGTCTATAAAACAAGTAACTCTATAAAGCCAATTCAATGGGTATCTTAAGTGTGAGCAGAGCTTTGGGCAGTCGTCTTAATGTGTGTTTCACATGCACTTAAAGTTAGTTGAATATTAAATATAAGTTCAAGGCAAAGCTAGTTACAGCCTTAGCCAATTGAACTAAGAGCAGTCTCAATTCTAGATAAGCAGAGGTCTGGCAAATATTTTCAAGCTTCTACTGATTGCGAGTTAAGGGCGAAGAAAGTAAAGGAATCAACCTAAACAAGTAGGAAGACTCTAGTCGGGCGTGACCGACTAGGGGATACCCTGAGCCCCGTCGAATTTGTTCAATATTTATATTTATACTTATGTATATATACTTATGTCATTTATATACTTTATGGGGTCTGCCACGCCTCCTTTCCTCCTCCTGCCTGTTACTAATATTCCAACAAAACCATTATACCCTGATTTCCCATTTTCAATGGGCTCACGGCATAAAAATATATTTATGAGTTTTACCTAAGCTAATGAAGCTCTTTGATTGACTAATTCAATTAATTCAATTCAATAATTGGAACTACAGCTCTATAAGACTTTACTCTTTAAGTTACCTTGCTCTCTTCCCATCTCTCTCCCCCCACCCCCCCTTCTCTCTCTCTCTCCCCACATCGCTCCCATTCGAATAGCTAAACAAACGAAATATGCAAAACGCCGCCAAATATTAAAAGCAGCTGTCAAATGCATTCGATAGTTGTGCGAGCTTCAAGCCCAACTCACACACACACACACAGCGACAACAACAACAACAACAATTGGCGCATAAATAAATCTGCTCATGACTGAAAGTGGGCGTGGCAGTGGTAGCCCCACACCAACGCCTCAATTGATGCCTTGAAAAACAAAAGTTGATTTTACGAGCTTTGATTTGAAGATGTAAAAGGGGGAGCTAAAGGGGGGGATATGTATGAATATATATGTGTGTGTGTATGTGTGTGTGTATGTGTGTGTGTGTGTGTGTGTGAGTGTGTGTGTGTGCTGAAAAAGTGCGATTAATTGAAGAACTGTGCGAGCATCACATGCGCAGCGCGTTAATTCAATAGCCCAGCTAGACTGAGTGGGTGAGTGTCTGTAGGTGTGTGTGTGTGTGTGTGAGTGTGTGTGTATGTGTGTGTGTGTGTGTGTGTATGATATGTATGTGTCATATATGTAATATGTGTGTGTGCGCTTTCGTCCCTTTTTTGGACGACTTAGCCTTGGATAATAATAATCAGCGCGCTCCAATGCACGCGGCTAGTTTTTTGTTTGTTTTAGTGCGGTTTCACTGTATGTGTGCGTGTGTGTGTGTGCGTGTCTGTGTGTGGGTGTATTTTCATTGATAATAAAAGGATAATAATAAAGTGCGCGTCGCGGCAAATATTTGGCTGAAGATTTGCCTGTGGCAACGCAGGACCCAGCGACGCGTCCAACAGCCAGACGAATCCTTTCATCTGAAACGCCTCCAACTATGCAAAATGCCATTGAGAGTCGCCATAGTCTCCCCCCCCCCCCCCCCCACTCTCTCTCTCTCGGTTTGGCATCCCTTTGCAAATTTATTGTTTTCGACATATTTGCGGCTGTTTATTTGGCGCGCTCTCAACCTCAACTCGGCTCACATCACTTTTGCCTTTAAACGCGTCTCAGGCCTTTCAATTGCTTAAGGAGAGAAGCTAGAACTAGACTCGGGCCTAGACTGGGCTAGCCGTGGCTATTGTCTGGCAAGAGTTGCCGGCGAGGCTGCAAAACATTTGTAGTTAACCAATCAATGTGCACTGTGCTTAGGCTCTAGATAAATATCGAATGAGCGAGTAGGGAATGCCCAACTTAGAAATACCCTGAAAATTGTTTTTGTTAAGTCTTGTAGGCTTCTTGGCACTACTTAAAGAGAGTGGTTGAAGAACAAATCAAGTAGTAAATGAATATGGCATATTTTAAGCATCTTATTAGTATGTAGTTTTAGTATACTTTAAGTTGATTAGTTAATAGTTTTAGTATAATTTAAGTTCTTCTTTTTCCTTCCTAAGGAACTTCTTACAGCTGAAACATACAAGTGATCAAGTCTTTACTATTTGAATAAAGCTATTGAAATAAAGTGAGAAACATTCCTTCATTGATTCAAATCATTCAAATCATTCATTGTATTCATTACAAAAATATATATTCTCGAAATTAGGTCCATAGTCTCTGAAGCTTTCTACTAGTGCTTATCACAATCAGAAAGAAAATCGGATAACTAAAATGCATGAATAAATAATAAATAAATAATCAAAATTTCATTGATTTCAAGATCGCTGTGTGGAGACGGACGTTCAGATGAAGAAATTGACTGAACAGATAGACGGATGGACTTACATAGATATAAATGGATGAAGAGCCTGAAGGATAGAAAAACAGACAGACAGATGGATAAACAGGCAGACAAACAGATCAACAGACACGCGAACAGACAGCCAGAAGAGCGGTAGGAGATACAGACGCATGGGCGGACGGGCAAATAGACGGACGGGCGGGTGGACGGACGGACAGACGAAGAAATAGGCGAATGGATAGACGAAGCGGAGGAACTAAAATAAGGAAGAACGATCTGACGGACGGACAAGCGGTCAGACAGACGGAGGAACGGACAACCAGACAGACCCACGGACAGACGAACGACTGTCAGACAGACGAACGAATTGACGAATAGACATATGTCCCGCTATTGATTCATATGCCCTAAAACTAATAATAATGGGGCTAATAATAAATAATAAAATATATAATAAAACATAAAAAAAAAAAAAAATGAGACTAATAATGAAGAAAAAATCAAGCAAAAATGAAATTTTCCTTCAGTTGTCTACGAGCGAAATGAGTTCGAGAAAATTGTAAATATATGAGTGGAAAAGCAATAGCTAATCTCTATAAATATCAAAGTCATATCAAAAGCTTTATAAATATATAAAAATAAATAAGCAATATATTAAAAATAAAAAAAATAAAATGAGTTCAAGCTAATGATTCTGATAAAAGTCTAATCCAAGAAGTATTTTAGTTGATCTAGAGGTTAGATTAACATTTGTTGAACTACCTATAATTCCCTTAATAGAGCTTACATTATTTTATTTATTTATTTTAGTTCCTATAAAGTTTGAGATAAAAGTGTGAAGTGAATGCTAATAGGGCAGCACCAGCTCCGGCTCCGGCCCAAGCCGGTCTCAGCTGCTAAGCTGCTTAGCTGTGCTGGATGCAGGGTATCGGCGGGTCGTGGCGGTACTGCGTGGAGCTGCTGCGGCCTGGGCCAATCTGTGTGCCGCTGCGAGCCGCTGACCTTTCGCCCGTTGTTAGGATCTAGTCGTGTGCCAGGGCTGCCAAATGCGGCGAATGCGACTAGGACAATGGAGCCGCAAGGCAGGAAGTGCGCAGAGCGTTGACAGTCGCCGACATAAATTAGCCAAAGTTGTATTTAAATCAAATGCGATTAGCATCTACAAGGGGCCAACGGCAACGGCAACGAATCGGCTCCCCACTCCATCCCCCCTCCCTTCCCCCCCGTCGCTGTTTGACCCATTTTTGGTGGCTGCCGCCCCCACTCGCTGCAGATGCACTTTTTTGGCCAACTGCCTTGGCCGGGGCCAACATCTATCAGCGGCAGCCCCATCCATTTATGACAAATTGATAATCGCTTACAAGTCGCCACTGGCCCCCGGCACGCACCACAAATGTACTTGCAACCACATTTGCATACAATGCCGAGCCACCGAACCGCAGAGCCACGCACTTGTCGCCAGAGCTGATCTTGCGGCAGGCAAATGCGATAAGCCCGAAAAGACAACATTAAAGAAGGGGCAAAAAAGTATTAAAACAAAATTATAAAAAAAATATAAAAAATAAAACAATAAAAATTAATATTAAATAAAAATATTATGCTTAACATATTTAATTATTTGCAGGCAAATGAGATAAGCTCGAAAGACAGAATTAAAGAGAGAAAAATAAATATTAAAAAAAAAAATAGAAAACTATTTACTTAACATATGAGCCAAATGAGATAAGCTCAAAAGACAAAATTAAAAAAAATTGGGAAAAGGCATTAAAAAAAAAATAATAAGAAAATAAAACATTTAAAATTAATAATAAAAAAATTTCCTAAATATACTTTATTATTTGCAGGCAAATGCTTATCGCCCGAAAAATATATTAAAAAGAAAAAAATATTTAAAATTAAACATATTAATATTTAAAAAAAAAAAATTTACTCAACATATTTAATTATGTGCAGACATATTTAATTATGTGTAAAAAAATCCGAAAGACAAAATTAAAGTCAGAAAAAAATATTAAAAAATAATAAGAAAATAAAACAATTAAAATGAATAATAAATAAAATCATTTATAAGTAAAATAATATTTATAATAATAAATAAAATAAATTACCTAATATTTTTTATTATGCCATAAGCCATAAGACAAAATAAACGGGAAAAAAATTTTAAAAAATATTTAAGATAAATAATAAATTTAAAAAAAAATAAAATCATTTACTCAACATATTTAGTTATTTGCAGGCAAAATGCGATAAACCCGAAAGACAAAATTAAAGAAAAAGAAAAAAATATGTTAAAAAATATTAAAAAATAATAAAATATAAATATTAAATTCAATAATAAATAAAAATCATTTACTTAACACATTTAATAATTGTTGAATCTGTCGCCCTGGCCGCTCAGCCGCCATTTGCATTCGGAACTATTTGAAGAAATCGGCTGTCCGCTGCTGCTGCGGCCAGGCCCTGCCCCCTGCTGCTTTGAGTGTGTGCGAGTGCTCGCTCACTCAGCTGCTCAGTTGCTCAGCGGCTCAGCTGTTGTTGCCGGCTCGCTCGCGCACTCACCCAGCCAGTCGCGTGCTCGCTCGCACCGCCTGCCAATTGCACTCAACGCGCACCCCTCATTGAGCGCCTTCGCCTGCGGTTCGCTGTGCACGTTTCGAACTCGCTCAATTTCGAACGCCTTCCCCTGTTTTCGAAAACCAACGTCGCTCGAGCGGAGAAATTGAGTGCGCGGCCAGTGCTCAGCGCTCTTGAGTGCGAACGGCGAGCAAAAGAGCTCAAGCAAGCCAGCGACAGGTTTGTGAGTGCGTCGAGTTGAGTGGGTTTCGCCTGTGGGGCATAATATTGTATATATTGATACGGATGAGGAATGTGTTCATATGGGAGTTAGTGTGCGGGATTTGTGGGGATTTGTTAGTAATTTAATGTAGCTTATTAATAATTTAAATTTATTTAATAAATATAAATATATATATATATAAATTAGTTATTTTTATTATAATATTTTTTTATTTTGGTAATTTTTTTATATTTTTTTTATTAGTTTTAACTATGTGTGAGTTGATATGTGCAGTTTGTGGGGATTTGTTAGTAATTTAATGTATTTTTAAGTAATTTAAACTTACTTAATATAATACAATTTTATTTTTATTTTTTATATTGTATTTTTCATTTTGCTTTTCTTTTTAACTATTTGTAAATAATTATGTGCTTTTATTGGCATTTTATTAGTAACTGAATGAATTTTTTTAGTAATTTAAAATAATTTAATACATTAACAATTTTTATTTTATTTTTCATTATGCTATTCTTTTTTTTTTAATTTAAACTATTTGTGAGTTAATATGTGTAGTTCATGGGGATTTCTTAGTAATTTGACGCATTTTTAGCACTTTGAATTTATTGAATAAATTTAAATTAATTGTTTTATTTTTTATTTTGTTATATTTTTAATTTTAATTTGTCAGTTAGTAATTCGTCACGTTAGTAATTTAAATAAGTTTAATACATTTACAATATTTGTTTTATTTTTAATTTTTTTTTTTAACTATTTGTGAGTTTATATTTGGGGATTTGTTAGTAATTAAATGTATTTTTAATAACTTTAGAAATTTTATTTATTTTAAATTTGTGTTTTACTTATAATTTTTATTCCAATTTGAACTATATGTGAGTTGATATATGTGGAGTTTGGCATTTTGTTAGTAATTTAATGTCTTACTTAAATTATTTATATTTATATTAAAAATATATTTATATTATATTTAAATTATTTTAATAAACTTACAACTTTTGTTTTTTTTTTTACTACAATATTTGTAAGTTAATATTTAAGTTTGTATCGTTTTTTTTTAAATAATTTATTGTAATTTTGTAGTAATTTAAATTTATTTAACAAATTACAATTTTTTTAATATATTTTTTATTATTTAATTTAAATTTGAACAATTTAACAATTTCATCTTCTTCTTCCGCTTCAGCTGTCAAGCGCGACTTGTTGAGCTGCCGCATGTTTGCAGTCTTCCTCTACCTACCTCTCCCTCTCCTCCACTCTCTCTCTCTCCATCTCTTCCCCACTCCCCCGCTCCCCCCTCTCTCTCTCTCTCTCGCTGCTGTCATAATTTCGTTGTCAATTGTCGAGGCGGCGCAAACAAAAGTTCATTAGGCAACGGCAACTGCGGCGGCAACGGCTACGGCGCTGGCGTCCGTGGCACACATGTGGCATGCGAGGCCAAGGACACCCAGTGATGCAGGTCCTGCAGCGGCAAAGGACCAGCGCACAGACCCAGACCCAGACCCACAGACAGACAGACAGAATGTCAGCAACATCATTTGTCAAAACAAACTTTTTGACGTAGTCGCGTCGCAGCGAAAGTGCGTGCCCCGCCCCCGCCGCCCTCGCCCCCACTCATCGCCCCATCGCCCCATTGCTGCCTGCCACACGTCGTGTCGTGTGGAGTCCTTGCAGCAGAGGCCGCCCCACGTCCAGCCCGATGTTTATCATTATTATTCGCGTCCACTCCAAACAGCTCCAAAAACTCTCCTCCAAAGGCCTCCGTCTGCCTGCTCCGGCTGGCACGCCCACTGCCATGCCGCCCACACTTTCGCTGCGACTGAAAACAAAGAGAGGAGAGAAGTAGCAGCAGCCAAAGGAAGTGTTGGCAATGGAGTAGAGACATCAGATGGAATGGATAGATGGATAGAGATATATAGATATATAGTTATATAAATATATAGATATAGATATATATAATTATAGTTTGTCTGAAAATAGTATACATATAGCCACAACCACAGTTAAAATTCTCTTCAGCAATATTTTATTTGAATTTATTATACAAATTATAAAATATATAATAAATTTTATAATAAATTCAAATAAAATATTGCTGAAGAGAACTTTAACTGTTGTTGAGGCTCAAGTTAAAGTTGACTTTATTTATTTTATAAATAAATTTGTGTTCAAAAAATAGTAATGCGGCTGAGCACTTCAATTTGGGCAACAAAACTTGGTGATAAATAAATGAAAAATAAAAAATAAAATAGATATATATATAGATTTTCATTTTGTGGCAGCTGAAAAGTTGGTCTACTCTGCCCAGTTTTGATAATGAATTGTTTGATTTTAATCAAAGTTCAGCTTACAAGGCTGAAAGCCTGTATATAGTGTTTATCTTGTTTTAATATATATGCATTTATATAAATATTGTAAATGTTGAGACAGTATTTATAGTGATATTCTATATTATTATATGTTCATAAACATCTATCTGCAAAATATCTAGATCTATTATTGGTTTGTTCATTAAGTAATTGCATATTTCTGAAACAGCAAAACGCAACAAATTTTTCCAAAGCAAACTTCAAACTTAACTGATTTAACGTTACATTTTTGAATAGCTATATAATATTTGAATAGCAATACAATACAGTATAATAGCTTATTTTGAAGCCCCTTCGACGTTTTAGATCTATCAGACATACATATGTTCTACTCTGTTCGATATGGAAACTCTTTGAGCTATTAAATAAATAGAAATGAAAACTTAAAAAAAAACCGATTTCTTTGTCTTTTCTTTAAGCTTCTATAAATTTCATTTATTTCTTTTTTTTATATTTTATGTGTTTTATTAATTTACATATATATATATATATAAATATATATATATATTTTTTTTATTTATCTATTTATTTTATTTATTTATTTTAGTTTATTTTATCTATTTATTTCATTTATTTATTTATTTTGGTTATTTCATTTATTTTATATTTTTTACTTATTATATTTTCTTGATATTTAATTTATTTATTTTTTTAATTTATATTAAACTTCATTTAATGAAGATTAAAGAAAAACGTTTCATTTCCCATTTGTTTTTTTTTTATGTCTTAAAGCCACTTTAATTAGGACAGAGAAAGAGAGACAGAGAGAGAGAGAGAAAGGGAGAGGGAGAGAGAGGGAGACAGATAGAAGGAGAGAGAGAGAGAGACTCTGAGTAAGAGAGAGTGAGGTGACAGTGAATGCGTTGATCAGCATTCGCTGCACTCACACACCTCTACACACACACTCACACACACACCCACACGCACACACACACCCACACGCACACTCACGCACATATGTTGGCTGACTGCGTTAGCCAAGTCTGGCGCATGCCACACGTACATGCCGCATGCCGCATGCCACATGCTGCCGCTGCTGCTGTTTGTTGTTTGTGTATTTTGTGTGTTGATTTTTGGTCGCGTTTTTCTGGCTTTTTTTTTGTTTTTGCTGGCTGCTGTTGGCGGCCAATGTTGGCGCATTTAGCGGTTTTCGTGGCCGATTATTGGGAAGCCCCTTTGATTTGGGTGCTGCCCTGGACATCGATTAATTATGCAGCTTCAACTCTTACTCTTTCTCCCCCTTTCTCTACCTCTCTCTCCATCTCGTCATCTCTCTCTCCCTCTCTCTCCCCTTTCAATTCATTTCATAATTACAGCAACAACGCCGTCGCCATGTGACAAAGGACCAAAAAGGAGTCTGGCCAGCGAAAGTTCGCCCCCAAAAACTATGCAGCGCTATGGACACGTAGTCACAGAGGGATGTAGAGGGGGGCAGGGGGGTTCAGAGAGTTGGGGCAGCACTAGAAAAATGAGAATAAAAAGCGGAATCGTTGCATACTTTTGAAAATGAAGTCATCGAGCTGAGAGTCACATACAGCACTAGCCCCAGCCCCCCCCCCCCCCAACCCCTCCCCCCACTCAGTATGCCACATGGAACCCTTAATTAAATAAATTCAATATGCGCAACGGGCGGCAGACGCCCAGACAGCCCCAATCCAGCCCCCCAGCCCCCAGCCCCCCGAGCCAACTACCAAATTATATGGCGAAAATGTTCCGTTGGAAATCGTCATGGATTTTAATATTTAAAAGCGTTTTCACAAAACTGTCCCAGCCAACGACAAAGTGGGGGCTGAGTGGGGGTGGGGGTGGGGGGTCTGCTGACCAGCACGTGGGCTGACCAGCAACTGGCGCAGTTCAGAGGCCAAACGCATCGACGTCCCAGGGCCGCCCACAAGGACCCTCAGCCGCACGCCCGTTCGACAGGCAACATTTTGATAAGCGACGTCCGTGCCGGGGCCCCAAAGCCCCCATCCTCCCATCCCCCACACACACAACTGCCCAACTGCCGCAGCCAGCAAAGGATATTATTTAATGAGCTAAACTTAAAGCGTTGGGCGCATTGGGGCCGGAGCCAACTCCACTTTCGACTGTTGGCGACTGACCAAATTGAGTTGACCTGTTTCAACTGTGTGTGTGTGTGTGTGTGTGCTGGTGTGTGTGTGCTGCATAGTTTTTGGTGGTTCCAGACTCTGTCTCGCTCGCAGTCCCTGCTGCTTGGCTTGCATATTCAATTGAAGCGCTGAGCTCTGAGCGCGCTCCAGACTCCTTCGCTCGCTCCTCGCCCACGCCGCGCCCCCTCGTCATGCTCCATTTTTTGGGGTCAGGCGTGTGCGTGATTAAAAATTCAACACCCGAAACGAATGTGGAATTGAACGGCAAATTAAATGAGCACTCAACTGGACTCGACTGGACTCAACTCGACTCGACTCGGCTCGAATCGCCTGGGCTCGCCTCGCCACGAACCAAAAACCTTTTACGCAAATCTGATGCCAGCTGCTGTCTCTCTCTCTCTCCCACTCTCTCTCTCTCTATCTCTCTATCTCTCTATCTCTCTTTCTAATGTAACTCTTGCTCTCTCAGCTCATTTTCATTCAACATAAAAATCGATTACTATTTTAAATATTTTTTTTATTCATCCTAGCTTTTCACTTGAAGTGAGATCAAGCTCTAGGAATGTCCTCTCCTTAGTTGTACAATAAATCGTACGCCCTTTGCTTGATTAATTATATTGACAAAAGATTGAGTTGAACTATTTAAGAGACTATTAAGATATGAACTATTTAAGATATCTAATATAATATACAAAGTTGCAAAGTTTTTGCTTGAAATAAGCATTGGAACTGATTTTGGTCTCATTTTTTTTAGTTTTTAAGTGTTATTAAATATAAAAGAAAAATATAAAAAAAAAAATATTTAAAAAATAAATTAATTAATTTTGTATTAGTTTAAACATTACTTTAATAATCTGCTTTTAAATTGTTTGGATATCTCCAATATTTTAGATTTGATAGACAAACTAACTTTTTTAAGGTGCTGGTTGAAATAAGCTCTGAACCACTGTAAATATAATATAAGTAAAATATAAAAACAAAATGGAATATGATTATATATAATTAAATATAATATTCAGTTGCGCTCGCTGCTTGTTTCGTAATTTTTTTTTTATATATTTAGGTTTGATTATTTTAAATCTAATCAAAATTTGTATTCAAATCGCAGTTTTCATTCAAGTTCTGAAGCCTTCGAATGTAGTCAACCATATGACATATGACAAAATCCGATTGCGACTTTCAGCAATTTATTTTAAATACTTGTTAAATTTGTATTCCTAACAACTTTAAATTTAAATATACAATTTTAAATAAAATAATTATTAAAATTCAATAAGTTAAACTTTAGCTATTAAAGTTCAACTTATTGAATTAAAAAAAAAAAAAACTATTAAAATAAAAGTTAATTAATTCTAACTATTAAAGTTCAACTTATTGAATTTTAATAGTAAAATTATTTGAATAATTTGTATTTAAATTTAAATGTATTAAGAATAGAAAATTGTTTATTTGGACGCTTGACAGACGCAATCGGCATATGATACCTTTGTATGTCATATGCCGATTGCGTCTGTCAAGCATCCAATTAAATAATATCCTATTCTTAACAAATTTAAATTTAAATAAAATATTTTTAAGTTTTAGATACCAAGATATGTAGTCTAATCAAAATTGTAATAATATTTAATATAAAATGTCAATTGTAACAAGCCACATTTATCAATTATAAAATTAGTTGTCAAATAAACCAATGCTATCAATTCAAAGCTATAAAGCTCTCCAAAAACGGACCTCACGTTCAATCAATGCATTCAATCCAAACAAAGACAGCAATAGCTCAGTCAAAACTTCTGCAATGCTCCCCAATTCAAATTTCAAATTCACTTAGAAACTGTATGATTCTGTGCCTATACAGTGCAGTGCAATTCTTCATAAATCTTGCATTTTGGATCGTTGAGTCACAGTTTTATTAATAACCAATGACATATAGGTGGCGCTGTGCCATTGACGTGCTAATCTAATCAGATTATAATTAATTTATAGTTCTACTCTAAATCTCATTAGACTCTAATTAATTTATAGTTCTACTCTGAAATTAATTAGATTCTAATTGATTTATGGTTCATTTCATTTATGTTTCACTTTACCTTCACTTAAATTCCAATTGGAATTGCTTCACTTCACCCGTTAAAAACTGTGAAATATTCTCAAATAATTTTGCAAATTTAACGCACATTTAATTATATTATTAATCCAATTAACAGAGATTGTGGGGACCAACTAAAGACAAACTAAAAAAAAAAAACAAAATCCAAAGCACATAGACATAAAACAGAGAGGGTTGATCGAATCATTTGCCGAGGAATTTGTGAGAATTCGCGCTGCTCGCTTAGCCCGAGGCGGCGGTGGTCGACGGAGGCGGCGGGCAGCGACCGTCTGGCGGCGGGCCGGAGGGGCGCGGTCCGCTGGGCGGCGGTCCACTAGGCGGCGGACCACAAGGACCCTGTGGCCGGGCGCTCTGCGGGCGGGAAAGGAGAAGGAATTAGAGAAATGAAAGAGGAGAATGGAGATAGATCCTTGTCTTCCGACTTACCACCAGCGCCTGACCACAGATCAGGAGGAGCAGCAGGCTCAGGAGGTAAGTGGGGCCGAAACGCATCTTTGCAGCTAAATGTCCAGTCGATGAGTGTGGAGCTGAGCCAGCGAGCGAATCGTATTTATGTGGGTTGCGCCATGTCGAGTAACTAGAGAGAGAGGGAGATGGGGAGAGTGAGGGAGAGGGAGATGGAGAGAGCGAGTTATTTTTAGTGTGAAAATTAGTGCGCGACAATTACTAATTATCGCCGTCGTCCGATTGTTCCAATCACTATTATATATTGTACATTATCATTTTGGCTTTAATTGCGGCGGTTCGGCTCGACTGCCCGAACACATTCGGCGCACGTGAAAGCCATTTGAATGACTTTGTTCTGCCTGGTTTACTGCAAATTCGTAATTTGCTGAGAGCGGAAAATGATCTAAATAAGTCATTAGAGCGACATTAGCTGAAAGACGGGGAGTCAGTTGGAGCTGACTTCGATTTGGAGGAAATGCAACGCAGCTGAGTCGATAGGAGAGACCCTGGAAAGGGGCGATGGATTGAGAAATTTGTGGTTGGTGTGGGTAGATCACGACAGCTGGGAGAGATGAGAGAGAGAGAGAGAGAGAGAGAGAGAGAGAGAGAGAGAGAGAGAATGAGAGAGATCCACTCCTATCTCTAGCTAGCTTCATGATTTGGTGAGTTAAAAAAACCAGCTATGCTTATCGATTCTTGCTAAATTATATATAATTTCGTATGAGCCTGGCTTCATTCACTGAAAGATTAGAAAAAGCCCAGCTTACATATATATATAGTATATGAAGGTATTATATGAGATTATCTATGTAAAAAGCAATTGCATACAATACTCTTACTATTCTATTATATTCCATAGCTAATCCTATGCAACAAGTTCTCAATGTATATCGCCTTTTCTCCCCGTCTCCCCATCTTCGCTTCTTCCGTCTCTCTCATTTTTTCCAACTTCCTCGCTTTCTTTTCTTTAATCTTCATCTTATAAAGTTTTTCTCGGCCCCCTTCTCGTCTGGAAAGCGAAGCGAAACTAACGAAGGGAAGCTATCTTTCTTTCTCTTTCGTTTTTTTAGTGGACTTCCTCACAGGCCCTTTTCTCCTATTACTCGCACTATATCTCTCGCTTTCTATATCTTTCTCTTAGGCTCCCCTTAGCCTACCTCAATATTTGGGTCGCTTTCTCATGCCCATTATAACTCCATGCCCTCTTCCCCCACCCCTCATTCACCTCTTTCCATATATGTTCCTCTCTCTATCCCTAGGTTTGTATTCTGTCTCTACCTCTATGTCCCTTTCTCTAGGTCGCTCACTTCTTCTATCTCTCTAGTAATCTGCCTCTCTCTCTCTCTCTCCGTTCTCTACCTATCCTTCGTTCTTTATCACGTTTTATATCTAATATGTTATCTTTCCTTTTCTCTGTCTTTCTCTCTCCCTTTCTATCTCTGTCACCTTTTCTCTCTCTTTCTCTCTCACTCTTTCTTTTTCTCTCACTGTCACTGCTTCTCACCATCTGTCTCCCTCCTACTCTCTGCTTTCATCACATTTTTATTGAACTCTCGATCTCATTCTATATCTTTTTATCTGTCTTTCTTCCTTTCTTTCTCTCTCACTCCAACTCTCCATATCTCTCTTTTTTCCTTTAACCCTATACCGTATTCCCGCTCACTATCCATATGGAAGCCAACTTCTCTCTCTCTCTCTCTCCCTGAGGTAACCTTAGCATATGTTATGATATGATTTCTCCTCTCACTCCTCTCGCGCGTCGCTAGTGTCTCCCAATTGTGAGCGCGCGCGCTGTTGTTGCTCGCCATAATTAACTGAATATTTATTACTGCGGTAGATAAAATGTTATGCGGCTATTATTTTAGTTTTATGGGCGAGCGAGCGAGCGAGAGACCGAGCAACAGCCAGGTGGGCTTAAGCCAAGCCAAGTCAAGCCAAGTTAACGGCCATTGCAACTTGAACAGAGAGGGGGAGGAGGGGAGAGGGAGAGAGGGGGCAATGTGAATACGAGCCAAAATGCATTCACACGCACTGTCAGCCGAGACACAAACCATTGAGCGAGCGCAACCAATTAAGACAACAACCACGGCCCGACTCCAGCTGGCGCTGGCGCTGGCAATCGGAATGCGGATTGGGTTGCTCGCGCTGGCGAGGAGGGGGGAGGAGGGGGGAGGAGGGGGACGGATGCCGGCGAAAAGAGTGTATAAATAAATAAAATAAAATACCGTCGCTAATTGTTTTAAGGCCGCCAGCAGCAACGGCGCAATAAGGTGTGAAATTCAAGCGCATAAATCCAAGACGCAGCCAGCGTCGACGCCCGAAAAGTTTCGCCGGCTGTCGAGTCGCGCGACTCCTGTTCGCTGGCAGAGCACGCCTCCAGCCAGCTGATAAGACCAAGGGCAACGCCAACACCAACACGAAGACCAAGACCAACTCCCAGACCAACTCCAAGACCAAGACCAAGAGCAAGAGCAGGAGCAAGAGCTAGCTCGCTGGCCCGTAAAATAATAACGACAAGAAAATTACGCATACGCCGTGTTGTTTTACATTGTCTACGTGCGGCGGCCAAATAAGACGGCTTATTAATATTATTACTCATACGCCACCGGCAAGCCCGACCCAGCCCAGCCCAGCCGTTGCCATATAATTATAATTGTTTAATGAACTGCATGGCAGGCGGCGCAGAGACCAAGCTGCCAGGCCAGTCGAAGGCGAGACAATGTATTGAAGTTATATTCTCTGTATATTCGATATAGATCTGATGAATGGGTGGGATGTGGATCAAGGATTATGAGAAGACATCTCAATCGGGGATCAAGGATTTTTGAGAAAAGAAAGTTGAGTCGAACACAGTGAGAAAGAGGAAGATAATGCGAGCTCAACTACGGCTAAATAAATTCTCTCCACAGCTACAGCTGCGGCATTTACCAACACTATGAAAAAGTAATAGAAACTATAGATGAAATACGTTGCTAGTACAATAAAGAGCTGCAAGACATTATCCAACACTAATGCCAAGCAATATTTATGCCATCAAACAGCCATTTTCCAGCACTGACAACAGGCAAAGTCTATCAAAATCAATCAAAGACTTGGGACTTCTACTCATAAGCCTAGCAACAAGTTGAATTTCAAATGGAATATAAGCTAATATGAATCACAGTTAAAAGTCGTTATACAACACTGTGATCAGAATAAATATATACATCTCAAGAGCTGTCTACCAACAACTCCCAACATATATTAGCAAATAACGAGTTTTAGCACATCAACTTATCGTTTTTCAACACTGATTTTTAGCCACAAGAATTATACCTGAAATTCGTTGCCCAACACTAATATTAGACAATATCTATAACAGCTAAGACCTATTTATATGTAAAACAAGTTGTTATGCAACACTTTTTTATGGCCACAACAATGTCATCTAAAAGTTATTATCCCACACTACTATGAATCAAATTCTATATCAGCTAAGAACTGTTTACCAACACTCACGTCATATATGAGCATTCAGAGAGTATCAACCTAATTTCTTGCTTAAAGAAATCTATCGTTTACCAATACTGCGTAAGCGCCATAACAGTTATGACTTAAAGTCGTTGCTGAACACTTTTGTTAGGCAATATTTTTACCAACTAATACCGTTTAACTACACTGATATTAGACAATATCTAAGAATTTGGATTTATTATCTTTCAGGAAAATTTAACTATTAATAAGTAAGCTCTTAAATAAATAAATAAAATCTTTCAGGAAAAGAAATGCCTTTTTCCAACACTGACCACAACAATTTCTGCTCATATTTGTTCCTCAACACTGCTGCTAGGCAACATCTAGAAGAGTCAAGTGATGCTTACCAACACTGATATCAGACAATATGAAAGAATTTATATTTCTCGTCTTTCACAACGATTCTAATCATTTTCCAACACTGACCACAGCTGTTGCAGCTAGAATTCACTGGCCAATACTACTGCTAGGTAACCACTACAACAGTCAAGTGATGTTTACCAACACTAACGTCGGACAATATCCGAGAATTTCCATCTAATGTCATTTAGAAAGTAACTAGTCGTTTTCAAACACTGACCACTACAATGCCAACTAATAAACGTTGCCCCACACTACTACCATGCAATAGACAACACATCCCTCTTTTTCACAGAAGACAGGACAACAACAAAGTCGTTTACCAACACTGCTCTTAACGCACAATCAGCCCAATGCAAGGAGTGAGCCAAGCCAAAGGTAAAATCGTAGAGCAGACTCACCTGAGAGTGCCGCTTAGCGGCATTATTGGATCTTGAGGGCGTGCAGCAAAATGAGTCCGAGGATGATCAGGCAGACGATGATGATAATTATGTAGGAGTAGATGCACATCGCAAAGACAAGCTACATGACCAACAATTTAACAACAATTTAAAAGAGAGCCGACCAGGCTTAACAACAATTCAATTAAAAACTAAAATTTCTAGCGAGCTCGTGTCGTGACGTGTATCGGCCGATGGCAGGCAATGCTATGAGCTCTACGAGAGGGGAATGCCTAGATATATACTTGAATGAATTGATGTAGAACAATTGAGCCTACTGCTAATCAGCTTTGCCAACCAGCTAACATCTTGCCTGGCGTGTGACAATGGGCGTTAGAACAATGGAGCGCAACGACGAGGACATGGCTGTGGGCAGGCTATGACTATGGGGATAGATATGCCCCTGCCTATGACTGTGTTCCTGACTGTGTCTATGCCTCTGCCTATGCCCCTGCCCTTGCCCATGCCCTTGCCCATGCTCTTGACTGTGCCTATATCCCTATGCCTGCCCCTCTTCCTGTTCTTGTCCCTGGCTCTATTCCCATCCCTGGTCTTGCAAGTGGGCTTATCCCTGATCTTTTTCATGTCCCTGTCCCTGCCCCTGTCTCTGTCCCTGGTCCTATCCGTGGTCCCATCCCTGGACCTTGCGCTGTCCCTGACTCTGCCCCTGTCCCCGTCCATAGTCCTGGCCCTGTTCCTGTCCGTGGCCTTATCCCTGGTTCTGTCCTTGTCCCTGGCTCTGTCCCTGGCCGTGTCCCTGACCATGGCCATGGTCATGCCTATTGTCATTCTCCATTTCCCATTCCCTTCTCTTACCTTTCCGCCTTCCCTTTACCCCTTCACTCCTTTACCACGTTAACCCCTTCTTCTCTCTCTCTCTCTCTTTCTTCTTACCATTTCTAATCTCTTTCTCCCTCTCTCCTTCTATTTACTCTTTCTCCTCTCCCTCTATCCCTCTCTACTTCCTTTTGCTCCTTCTCCTCTTACCCTACCTCCTTTCCTTCTCCTCTTACCATACCTCCTTCTCTTTACCCCTTTACTCCTTTACCACCTTAACCCTTTCTTCTCTCACTCTCTCTCTCTTTCTCTTTCTTCTTACCGTTTCTAATCTCTTTCTGCCTCTCTCCTTCTATTTACTCCTTCTCCCCTCCCTCTATCCCTCTCTACTTCCCTTTGCTCCTTCTCCTTTTACCCTACCTCCTTTCCTTCTCCTGTTACCCTACTTCCTTCCCTTTACCCCTTTAGCCCTTCTTCTCTCACCTTCCCTCCCTCTTCCCTTTTACCCCTTCTCCTCTCTCTCCCTCTCTCCTTCCCTTTACCCATTGCCCTCTTTCTCTATCCTTCCCTTTAACGCTTCTCCTCTTACCCTACCTTCTTCCTTTTGCCCCTTTTCCTCTTCTCTCCTTCTCCCTCTTCTTACTCTACCCCTTCTCCTACCCCTTCTCCTACCACCTCTCCTACCCCTTCTCCTAGCCCTTCTCCTTCTCCATCTCCCTCTCCCAATTTTCCATGCTCATGGCGCCATTGACTCGATCCTACTTTGGCGCATAACAGTTAAAATTTGTATGCCACACCCCTTGGCGGCACATTATGTAGCCCCTCTGCTGGCGCCGCCACTGCCTCTGCCTCTGCCTCTGCTGCTACTGCTGCCTGTACTTAGCGGTTATAATAATTAAAATGAGCCAAATAATTTTGGCCAAAAAGCATCGATGAAAGGCTAAAATGCTCAATAAATGGCAGAAACGCGCGCTGACAAAAGAGGGGGAGGAGGGCAGAGAGGGTGGAGCGGTGGAGGTGCCGTTACTCAATGGCCGCTTTGACAAGTCGCCGGAGTTGGAGCCGGAGTCGGAGCCGTAGCCGGAGCGGGCGATGCATGCCCGGGGGAGCAATTAAAGCGCATAAAAAACGCAAAGCCAAGGAAAAACTTGGCCAAAACTTTTCCCATCGATGACTTGCCTGCCTTTTGGCAACAATGTATGAAAGGGGGGCGGGTTGGTTGGTTGGGGGAGCCATGTGATATCGATGTCATCCAGCGAGTGTGCCAAGTGGGCGCCCTTGGCGCGGCAGTTGGCAATGCGTAAAAGTGTTAACCAAAAGCAGTTAAAATTACAAAAGGCTGCAGACGCCATGGCAATGCCAGAAGGGGAGTGCGCGCCAGTCGGAGGGGGGGGGGGGCTGGGGTAGGTACTTTGAAAAATTAACACCTAATATCCGCAAAATCGCATCAAAGTATTGTTGTGGAGAGTGGCCCCCGCCTCCCCGTCTCCCCTTCCCTCCTCAGCCTCGCCTGGCGCCTTTTGTTAGATGGAAAACTTTGCAATTTCTTAAAAGTGTCGCCCCCCAGGTCCCCCCCACTGCCCCCACACCCAGTCACAGCCCCGGCAGCTGTTTTACTTAGTTGTAGGCGTTATTAGCAACACTTAAGATGCTCCACAATGGATTGGGGTTGGGGTTGGGGCTGGGACTGGGGCTGGGCTTGGCAACTGGAACTTGCTTTTTTCAACACCTACGCAACCAAAAATCGCAGACAATGGAGCAAATGGCGCTGGGGGCTGGGGGTTGATGCGGGGACTGGGGCACTTTGTTGCCTGATTGCGTGGCTGGGCATGGCGGGGCGGGTGGGCGTCGCGGGGCGGGGCGCTTGGCGAGGCCAAAAATTGTTGCTATTGTTTTACAAGCAGCTGCCGTTGTCGCCGCGCCATTGTTGTAAATTGACACCGCAGCAATGAGTTAATAAGGCGATAAAAATATCCTGGCCCCGGCCCGGGCTCGGGCTCGCTCCCTGGCGTGGGCGTGGCCGCCAGACCAGAAGGTGTAAAGTGCGCGAAGGCGGCGAGGCCCAGCGCTTAGCCTTTAGCTAGCTAGGCGGCTAATCAAAGAGCGCCGAAAGGCAAAGCGCCTGGGCGAGTGTGAGTGAATGAATGTGAGTGAGTGTGAGTGAGTGTGTGGGTGAGTGTGAGTGAGTATTGGTTTCTGTGAGTATGTGTGAATGCAAGTGTGTGTGAATGTGTGTGAGTGTGAGTGAGTGTGTGTGAATGTGTATGAATGTGTATGAATGTGTGTGAGTGTGTGCGAGTATGAGTGAGCATGAATGAGTATTGGTATGTGTCAGTGAGTGTGTATGAGTATAAGTATGAGTATGTATATGTGAGTATGTGTGAGTGTGTGTGAATGTGTGTGAATGTGTGTGAATGTGAGTGAGTCTGTGTGAGTATAAGTGAGTATTGGTGTGTGTGAGTGAGTCTGATTGAGTGTGTGTGAGTATAAGTAAGTATGAGTAAGTATATGTGACTGTGAGCGAGTATGAGTGAGTGTGTGTAAATGTGTGCGAGTGCGTGTGAGTGTGTGAGTGTGTGAGTGTATGTAAGTGTATGTGAGTGTGTATGAGTGTGTGCGAGTGCGTGTGAGTGTGTGTGAGTCTCTGTGTATTTAGATTTTTGTACATATTTTTAATTATTTTCATTTCATGTCTTTTAATTAACATGCCTAATAAAACACAAGGCAATGGGGTTGGGCATGGCTTTAGGGGTATGAGCCATGTATGTGTGAGTGTGTTTGTCTGTGTGTGTGTCTCATATGCATGTACGTGTGTGTACATGGCAAAAGAGCATAAAAAGATATTGTCGGCAGTCGACAGGCGGGCATCACATAGTCTGATGTATGCAAATAACACCCCCCAGCAGCAACACACACACACACTCACACACACACTCACACACACACACACACACACTCACACACACACTCACACACACACACTCACTCTCACACACATGCTGAAGCTGGCAAAGCCTTTGAATCGTGCGCTGCCTGCTAAAAATCCCCAAATATAAATAATTAAAAAGAAAATGTTGCTGGCAAATCAAGCGAGCAGAAAGAAAAAACTTGTAACTGGCACGGGCCGAGACGATGCCTGTAATTATGTAGCCACCCAACCACCGGCACCGCCCGCACCACCACCACCATTTGCTGTGGTTTTTACAAATGCATAATGCTGATTACGGGCAATAATTTTATGAATTTATGTAAACGTTCGCCGGCGCAGCCGAAGAGGTGTGCCGCTCTCTGATAAGCAGGATAACTCACATGTGTGTGCGTGTGTGTGTGTGTGGCCGTAAACTCTTTAAATGTCCTGCTATCTGCCGTCAAGTTGAGCATAAGAGTCTATTCCTCCCACAAGTCACATAAATTTGCCAAGAAATTGCCAAAATTTTACAGCATTTGCCTCAACTTTTCTCTCTCTCTCCCTCTCTCTCTCTTTTTTTTTTGTCTATTTTTAGTGAGTTTTATGTCAAGTTCTTTATAATCTGATACCTCTTTGGTATATCTGTGCGGAGAAGGAGTCAACTTTTTATACCCACAAACTGCTAAACTATAAAAAATTGTGTTAGTTTTTGATTTGTTTTTGTTTTGTTTATTCGACTTTTTTATTTATTTAGGGAAATTATATTGTTGAGGTTTTTCAAGCTGTTTTTGAAATATTTTATAGACATTTTTATATGGTTATATAGATCTTTGATGATATATGGGAATATGTGTTTTCTGATATGTAAGATATATATGTAGGTAAAAATCTTTTATATCCGTTTGAGGAGGTAAAAAGAGCATATTGTTTTTTTTTTTTTGGTAAACTTTTCGTCTGTGCGTCTGTCTAGTGCCTGAAGTCAATGCTCGAATTGATTTTCGGAATTAGGAACAGATACTTCTGGATATACTCTTCTTATTTAATGTTACCGGTACACCCACTAGGGGTATGGCAAATCAGGAAATGCAACTTTTAAAGTAATGAAATAGCTTTTAATAGTGTAATAAGTAATAAATCACCTTTTAATAATTAAAAGAAAATATTTTAAAAAAACTATTGGAAAATATTTATGAAAAATAAATTTAAAAAAATTAACTTCAAGAAAATATTGAAAGTATAAAAAAAATATGCATTCATTAATTGAAAGAAAATTGTGATATGAAATGTTTAGAGCTGAATCATATGATTTTTAATAGTTACTCTAAATAATTCATATACAATTATTTTACATATTAATATTTTCTTTTAATATTATTGTATTTTTTTTTTTTAAATGTATTTTCAAAAATATATTTTATAAATTAAAGTTAGCTTATGATTTGTGGACCATTTTTTTATTTTTCATTTTTTGTTTTTAATTTTTTATATATCAACTAAATAACTTTTAATCAATTAATATAATTTTTTCCGATTTTCAAAATAATATTCAATTAATTAATACTATTTTTATGTAAACATATATTTTTTTAAATTTTTTTTTTAAATAGACTTTCCAAGCTAATATTTCTTTTTATTTACTTTTATTTCATTTTCTTATTTTTATTATATTTCTGTATATTTTTTTATAAGTTTTTATTTTTATTTATTTATTTTTATTTTTATGTTTATATATTTATATATATTATTATATTTATATATTTTTATCTAATTATTTTTAAGATTTTAGAAGTCTGTTGTGTTTGACGTTTCCGGCTTTGTTGCTGTTGCTTGGTTTCCTTCAAGTTTGTAAGAATCCCTTTCAAAATTTGTCGTTTGACTGCTTAGAATGTCTGATGACTTTCTGACGTTCTTGAAATTCAGCATGCACTGCTTCAAGTATATCTACATTTACTTCGTGTGCATCCACCTGCTGGAGCACGCGGTGCAGGCCAACGAGAGCGGCTCCAACTGAGCGCGGGAGCTGCTGGAGCCGCGCAGATTTTGCAGTCACAAAATGCTGCCCGCCACAGGAGCGGCCCGCTCGGTGGAGCCGTTGGCGCCCAGAGAAGCCGGGGCACGTCTCTCGACCAACAGCAGAGAATCAAGTTTTGGCCATTCGATCGCAGCAACTGAATATTAAATGAATGAAAGCAAACGATGGGCTGCTGGGCTGTGTTTGACTTTATTATTTTAGGTGCTGGGGGGTTGAGTGGGGGGAGGGGGGCGGCGTGGGAGGCACAAGTGTGGTCAGCTACTCTTAGGCAACGCTGGAGGATTCTCTGCATTGGCAGAAGAACGAGTAAGCGACCATCCAAAAGTAAATGCTCAACACTGCAAAGAAGAAGAGAGGAGAGTGATGAGAGAGAGAGAGAGAGAGAGAGGGGGGGGGGGGGGACATTTCCGAATGTTCAGATACTCGCATATGTTGACGCTATGCACGCACAGGGTAAGTATCGTATTAGACGGGCTCGTGATCCAGACGTAGGCCGAGCAGAGGAAATACAAAACCTTCAGCGCGTTCGTCGTTAGGTAGAACAATGTCAGCAGCGATGATTCCTGCAAATCAAAGATATATATATATATATAATATATATCTATGTATGACTTACAATGCTTGCGCTGAAGAACAGAATGAGGCAGCCAATGAAGTGGGCCACATCGATGACGGGCTTCATGATGATGAATATTTCAGCTGTGGAATGCGGCTTACATTAAATGCGGATCACTGGGGCTGTGGCTGCGATTTGCTTACATCTGTCAATCCTAATGTACACCGCCTGCATGAACAGCTCGAAGAAGACGACCAGGAAGCAGCCGAGGCGCAGATTGATGCCGTAGAAGCAATTGGATATTCGGATTTTCATATTGAGTCGACAGCCAGCTCGCAGCTAACTAAACTTTATACACAACAATTCTCCACTCTCATTCCACACAGAGAGAGAGAGAGAGAGAGAGAGAGAGGGAGAAAGAGAGAGGGGGAGAGTCACACACCCTTGCTCAACTAATTCCCTCGGCAATTGCTCTTTTGCATATTTCGAACTTTACGCTAGTTGCTTATGAAAATTCAACAGTAGCTGCTAAAAATATGACGCCCCACACCACACATACCCCCTCCCTCCGCTCCCACCCACTGCCTGCTATATTACAAACTTCCCCAGTCGATATTAAAAAAGATAAAGTTTTATTTGGTCTCCTTCGTGCGCAGAGTTTGAAAGCGCAATCCGCTTACAATAAAAACTTGTCCAAAGAAAACTGGAGGAGCTGAAGCTGGCCAATCCAATCGATTGTCGTATGCTCTATAGGACAAGCAAAAATATAGAGAGAGATAGAGACACAGACAGAGAGAGAGAGAGAGAGAGAGAGAGAGAGAGAGAAGAGAGAGAGCGAGAGAGAGAGAGAGAGAGTTATCTGTTAACAAAATACGTAGTCATGCAAGGCAATAACCAATAATACAAAAAAATAAACAAAAATGTAGAATATTAGAGGTTGGCTCTAATATGCTCTGCCTTTGCAAACACCTTGATATGATGAGCTCTAGTTAAGTATTTTTAGTTGGTATAATTTTGGTATTTTTGTTTAGCTTTTTGGTATTATTGGGTCGCTCACTAAGTAAATTTTAGAGCAATTTAATCACGATTTGTTTAATATGCGAAATATTTCAAAAAATTATGTAGTATCCATTTTGATCCAATACATTTTGCCATCTTTCTGGCAAGAGATTGATTCCACGCTCATCAAACTTTTGATCCTTGCTGAAAAAAAAAAACTGATCTAACTCGTTTTTGACTTCCTGATTTGAGGTAAAGGGTTTTCCATTTAAAAAATATTTGTAGCATCAAGACTCTAATTCAGAGACTTAATATGATATTTGATGTTTTTTTTTTCATTATTATTATTATATTTTCTATTATTTTTAGAGTTAGAGCTCATTGACGTTTTCATTTGGTATTTTTCGGTACTTTTCTTACTTTTTTAAAGGTATTAGCATTAACTAACATATTTACCAACATATTTATAGCTCGTTCAATTATTTATTTGTTTTTATTTTTGTATTTTGGTTATTTTTTGGTACTTAGAAAGATTCTATGTTGCAAGAGGCGAGAAATGTTCTACTTGAGTTTGACAACTGTCCAAAAGAAGAACTCAAATGGATTCGTGCCAAGAAATGTTGAAGAAATGCAGCTGAGTTGGCTAAAATGACGCCTAGGACATAGTCACAGTTGACGAAACTTGGATGTATTCATATGAGCTGGAAACTAAATAGCAATTGGCAACATGGATATTGAAGCTTGAACAGCCAGAGAAAGACTCAATCAGTTCTCTTTAGGTGTAACTATTGCCGCCCTCTTCTTCAAATCAGCCACAGCAGAGCATTAAGGCTACGTACGCGTCGGATGATCGAAAATCATTTATTTACCAGAAGAAAGTAAGATTAAATGCTGAAGGTGAAACAGCCCTAAGCAAGACATGGCAGACTCTTAAAAGCGAGCTTCTGGAAACCTGAAGAAATTCAGCCTCAACGCCCAGTGAGATCTGTTTGATATCAAACACTAAACGTGAGAAGAGAAGTCAACATTGAAGAAGCTGTTGAAGCCTTGAAGCAGCTGCTCTTGGAGGTATCCATTTCTGTTGAAGCGAATACAGAACTGTCTCTGACTTCCAAATGAAATATTTTAAGCAACAATTTTTGACCATTTTCATTAATATTTGTCTATTTTACCAATTATAATACCAATATAAGACTTTGTATATAACTTAATCATAATTTATACTATTTTTTCATTAGCTTTCAGACCTCTTTCATATACCTTTGTCATAATTTAGACTATTTTTTCATTCGATTTCAGCCCTCTCTCATATACCTTTATCATAATTTCGACTACTTTTTCATCATGGTTCAATTCGCTCATATATGACTTAATCACAATTTAGCGGGGCAATAAATAAATGCTTAAATAAATATGTAAGTGTGGCAAAAAATTAAAATTTATAAATATATATATATACATATGTGCATATAAATTTATGCATTTATTTATCTATTTATTTATTTATATAAAAATAAATTGAATTGAAAGCAGACAAAATGATGTCGAAAGGGACGCGAAAGCCGAATGTAATAATTAAATTGCATTTGCGTCTGCGGCCGTTGTTCCTCAACAAAATGGCGGCGGTAGATACGTGTGGGTGTGCATGTGTGTGTGTGTGTGTTGTAAAAATATTTATGTGACCGCCGCACAGTCATTGGTTTTGGCCACTCTTTTTTTTTTTTTGCTTCTTCTTCTGCTCATTCGCCCACTCGTTCGCTCCCTTTGTGTGCGAGGGGCGCCTCCGTCCAACCGCACAATTTGCAATATTATTGCTAGCGCCGTCTCGCTCGCACGCACGCACTCTCGCACCCACCCACTGGCTGCCGCCATCTTCGGGGCAGTCTGTCACTGTTGCTCCTGTGCTTATATTTATGCATGGCAGTGCTTAAATTTATTTATAATTCAATTAAATATTTAAAATACCAAAAAATGCTTTCACCACTGTCCATACACACACACGCCCACACACACACACACACACACACACCTTTAATATTGAAATTGAAATCATAAATAAATGAGCAAATTTGTGTTTTCTTTTTTTTCCTCTCTCGCTCTCCCCCTCTCGCTCTCTCTCTCTCTTGGTCTTCTGGCTTCCATTGTGCGAGTGCGGACGGGTTTATTTGCTTTTGGCTGAGGCACCACACGCGGCGTATGCGTTACGTGTGTGTGTGTGCTCGCTACATTTTACTGTTATTATAACATTCGCTCTGTTTTTTTTTTTTTCGTTTTGTTTGTTTGTTTGCTGTTCACGCAGTGTTTGTAAAATTAATTGACATTTTATTTGTTAATTAATTGTTATAGCCGTTGGTCGGCCAGCACAAATGGCCAAATGTCCAAATGGTCAAATGGCCAAATGGCTTTTCATTATTGTTATTACAAATGCCGCGGCCATTATTATTTGCTCGTTATGTATGTGTGTGCGCGTGTGTGTGTGTGTGTGTGTGTGTGTGTGGCGCAATTTAATGCATTTGTAATTTAGTTGTAGTTTTAATTGCAAAAATTGTTAATTTTCTAATAATTTATTTATTTACATGACGTGAAAACTACAACAAAGCCGAGCGGCAATTGGCTTAACTAAGAAAAGAGACACGAGAGGGGGTGGGGGGAGGGGGAAGGGTCGAGAAGGTGAATATAGTAGGTAGGTAGGAAACACTAGGTAGAATTATCGAAAAGTATCATTACTGCCAAGGATTCATCTCTTGATATAGATATAGATAGAGAAATACATAATACAAATACATAACGGATTTATATTTAAGTGACATGATATCTGAAGTTAGAGTAATATTCAAAAGTTTTTTTTTTCTTCATTTTTTCGGTTTTTGGTAACCGCTATTGTTCTTATGAACAGCTCAATGTTAGGAGTTTTTCCTTCTCAGCCCCTGAAGTGCACATATCCTAAGTTTGCAACAAAAAAAGCATCTAATTAATAAGAATAGATGTTAATCCTAATAATTGTATCAAACTTTGTCTAAAATATTGTGTTAATCACTAAATTGTGATGTACAACATTCAGTGATTTCAGTGCATTCAGTGCGCTATCATTCTACTGAACATAGCTGTATATCATATTATAATTTATTATGAAACACTTTTGTTGTACAAGACTCAATGCTCAGTTGCACTATTATATTTATGAACAATTCTGTATGTATTTCTGCATCTATACTTTCTATCTATGTATCTCTATCTATTTATATATGTATTTCTACATCTATACATTCTATCCATATATCTCTATCTATAAAATTTGAATGCGCTATCCTGATGACTACCTTTTGGTAACCATTTTTTGCAAGTTCTTTTTCAAAGAATTTTTAAAAATATTTTCTGGAATTTTTCAGAGCTCAATCTTTGTTCATTTTAAAGAGAATAAAACAGAGTCTAATAGGAAAAAAAATTTAGAACGATATTTCGGCGATGTAGAAAGTATAGAAAATGAAACTACTACTACGACGCGCTATTATATTTATGAACACAGTCTTAAGCATTTCTGTAGCTGTATATAATATAGACATAAATATATCAATATTTGTATTTAATATGTATATATATATTTGTATAGTTTTCACTATATTTACTCGATTCTAAATTGTATATATCCACCATAAGCCAAGCAACAGCCAAAGTCATAAGCTGTTCGACTGTATTCCACGAGCTTCTCTTCTCGACTGCAACTGCCATGCTGCAATTCGAGTGATCGTGCGTGTATCTACACACTGACACAAATACAGCATCAAGTTTACACTAGCTGCATCTCGCTTTAGCATGGGCTGCGCAGCACAATGAGCTCGATCAAGCTTGTAGAAACGGCAGGCACAGAGCGATAGAGCAAAAAAATAGAGGTAAATTACATAGATACATAAACACATATACATACATACATGCTTACATGCTCATATATGCACACACCACGATATCATATACATATACCTGCATACATACACACATACATGCATAATAGCAGCGCGAGCTTTCGTTGCAACTCTTCTACTCCCATTGCTCTTTACACTCTTCTAATTCTGTTCGATTGTATTGTGATTGGCGCTTGTTGTTGTTGCAGTAGTATGAGAGGTCGAGAGCTTGCCTTAAGTTGTTGTAAAACTCTAATGCAAGTGAGCTTGCAGTGAAGAAAGAGATAGTGAAAGAGACAAATGTAGTTGTTGCTGAACGTAGTGCCGAATGCAGCTGAGTGTGAGCGAGCTGGCTGTGTAGACGCTGCGAGTAGACAGGCTCGCTTTGATTCTCAGTGGACGAAGAGCAGGCTAAAGAGGATGCGTGAGAAGAGCGAAATAATTTAATTAAAATGGCGGGCGATCTAACTGCCATGCATATATATGTATATATTTTTATAATATATGAAGAAATTCGTTACACACTGAGAAAAAAAATTAATTTTTGAGCTTAAGATGCAAAATAAAAGGCTTTTATTTATTTATATTTGAAATTTTTTATGGTTGTCTGTTAAATGATAAATATAGAATTAATATATATAAAACGGATAACATAACTAAAAACCTGGAATAAAATAAACCACAAAAACTAACATTACTCAATTGTATATAGACATTTTGAGGAGTTAAAATGCGAGCTTTTGATCCATTTGAGAAAGCTGTATATAAGTATTTCATAATATATATAAGTATCTCAAAATATATATGTATCTTCTCATAATATTCTACTTTTATATACACAATTTTATATATGTATCAAATATATATTTCCTCATATACCGCCCAAGCAACAGCTTCAATAGCTTAAAGAGATATCAGCAGCATCAGCAGTGCAACAATGGCTGATGGCCATATCTATGGGGCTTAGTTGAAATGAAGAAAAACCCGAAATAAAACTGCAGCAGCTGAAATGAAATACACACACATACAAATATATATATATACAAATATATATATATATATATAGGTATATTTATAAGGGCGCAGTTATGCTGAGCAACAGCAGCCCGAGCAGCCCGAGAGATCTCATCAATTTTTACAACTTTAAATACCAGCAGGAAGTAACTTAAAAACGAGCCAGCTCTCGCCGCCGCCTCATCCACATGCTCATCTGCATGAGTTCTGCAAGCAGCCACGCCCCAACCGCCAGAGCCGCCTTCCATTTCGAATGCGTTCGAGAACGCGACGAACGGCGAAAGGCAATAAGAAAAAGTCATAACAAAATTTTACGACAACTTTGGCGGCGTTTTCATTTGGAGCTCGGCGTATGTATGCTAGTTGTTGGAGTCGTCCTGGCCGGGCGATGGGTGGTGCGCTGGCTTGGTGGTTGCCCATTGTCGGCTGAGGTGAGCTGCAAAATGCAAAACAAAAGAAAATTACCAGCCGAAGCGGAGCACAGACAAAATATTCTAATGGGCTGCCATCCCGCTGCTAGGCCGGCGGCTGGGGGCCGCCAGGTGGTCTGGGGCGGCGGGCATATAATAATCATCTATATTCATGGATTAGGATTCAATTTTTATGCCACACGCAAAAAAAAAAAAAGAAACCGAAACGAAGAAAAAGCGAGCGCAGCGGCAACAACAATGAGGGTTAAATTGAAAATAAAGCGACGAAGCGACTTTGCCCAAACGATGCCAAATATGAAATTATAAAGACTCCAAAAGAGACACAGAGAGAGCGAGAGAGAGAGAGAGAGCGAATGATAAAGAAAACAAAACAGAAAAGAAAAAAAAAATGATTCAAAAATTTATGCAAGAAAATATTACCAAAGAGCTAATAATTTTCTCCCGCCTTTCAAGGTGGCAAAGGCGCTGCGTGAGGCGCGCTTCGACTGTGACTGTGTGTGTGTGTGTGTTGGGGGGTGGGGGTGGGGGGGCACGTTAACTGCGCTGGGCTGAGCCATGCTTCTATTAATGAATAATATCGCGGCTAAGGCATCGGCATCGGCATCGGCATCGGCATTGGCATCGCCATCGGAGGATTCGTCGCTGTGGCAGGAACTGCGGCTGTGGCTGGAGTTGTGGCACGCCACAGGGGTTAATAAGTAATCTGCATTTTTTGACATTTATTTATGTCTTCAAATATGTGCGCCTCGCCCTCGTCTCGGGGGCGGCAACAACAACAACAACAACAACGACGACAAAGAGCAACGCCGAGAAATATAACAGCTGTTAAAAGTGTCATTAGAGAAAATATACTCGCATCGTACTCTCTCTCTCTCACACACACACTCTCTCTCTCTCTTTCTCTCTCTCTCTATCTATATGCTGCTTCAGCTCAGCTCTGTCATTATCCCGCGTAGCCAGTGGCAACGGCGTCAAAGCCTTGGCTCCAGCTGAAGCAAACCTGAAGCTTTAATCTTTAATTGCTAGACACATACATAGAAATAGACACACACACACACGCACACACACACACACACACACACACACACACACACACCTACATATACACATGTGTGTATTACTTTCACTCTTTTTCTTTTCCAGTTTCTTTAGGGTAAACTATGGCAAATCCATCCACTTTGTCTATAAGAAAGGATTTTTTTTTTATTTTTATTTTATTACTTGATTATTTTTTATTTTCTTTTAACATTTCACAATTATTTCCCTTTCACATTTCTTTTTTTTTTTTACAATCAGATTATGCTTTTGATACAATTTTTAATATTTATAGAGGTTAGCTATTGCTTTTCAACTGAGATATTTACAATTTTAGTTAGTTAGGAATTTTCTGTATATTCAAAATTTGGGTTTGCAAGGCAAGTGTGAGATGAACGCTTTGATTTGACTAGGACTCTCTACTCGTAACTTCTTTATCTTCTATCTTTTCATTACATTATATTAAAGTCTTGCTATCATACTGAAGTCTTCTTCGTCTTCTTCTTCTTCTTTAATTCAAAGTCTTCTACTTCGAACAGCTGTTTGCGCCAGCTGGCAATAAGGCAACGATTTTTTAGAGATTCTGCGAAATTGGAAAGCAATTGAAATGTACCATTTATATTTATATTTAAATTTATCGAATTATAAAAATAGTATATTATAGATATAAGATCCCACAATTTTTTTAATCAAATCTGAAGCTAAAATAATCTGTTTAATGATAGCTTCTGTCACAAGTTGCTACACGGTTATCCATATCAAACAAAAAGTTTAGTATCAGAGAGCTTGCTGCATTTAAGATATATGTGGATGTAATGTAAATAAAATATAGGGTGGCCACATGGACCTCAGGCCATTCCGGGACGGCCGACGACACCCTCCTTAATGTTAACATAATATCATAGAAGTACAGGCTTTGGTGGTATTTTTCACTTCTGAGAAGAAAAAAAAGGAAAATTCACTAGTAAATTAGTGCTTCTATTAGATTCAAAATTGTTCTTTTGGGTTACATTTTGTAAAAATGACGATTTTTTGATCGAAACAGTAGAAAACCGGGACAATTTCGTGTCAAGTCGGGACGCCGGGATATTACCTCCAAAAGCGGGACATGTACCGGAATTCCAAGACGGATATATATTAGAATATTGTATGGATATATATATAGATATAGATATAGATATAGATATAGATATAGATATAGATATAGATATAGATATAGATATAGATATAGATATAGATATAGATATAGATATAGATATAGATATAGATATAGATATAGATATAGATATAGATATAGATATAGATATAGATATAGATATAGATATAGATATAGATATAGATATAGATATAGATATAGATATAGATATAGATATAGATATAGATATAGATATAGATATAGATATAGATATAGATATAGATATAGATATAGATATAGATATAGATATAGATATAGATATAGATATAGATATAGATATAGATATAGATATAGATATAGATATAGATATAGATATAGATATAGATATAGATATAGATATAGATATAGATATAGATATAGATATAGATATAGATATAGATATAGATATAGATATAGATATTGATTTAGTTATAAAATTGTTGTTTATAAGGCAAGTGTTGGATGGAAACCCTGATTGGACTCAATTATTTACTTCTTATTGACTAGTTACTAATGAACTATAAGAATTTATAGAACTTATTGCTCGACTGCTCGAACTCCTGCCACCTTAGCTCAATTGCTTAAGAGCAACATTATCTATTGATAAATTGTGTACATATCTAAATAGTGTAGTAATACCTATATAAATGAGTAAGTTTATATTTATTGATAAAATAAAATATATTGCCATAAATGACAATAAGAAGTGTATTTATCTATTTATCGATAATATAATGTCTTGATCAGCTGTTTCAATTAAAATTAAACTTGATCAATTACCTAAGAGATATCGATAGTATGATGTATATATATCGATAGTTAGTGGTACATATCTAATTATTCATAACTTTAAGTCTTCTGCATTTATGGTAAACTCAACTTATTTGCTTTCAGCTGAAGAGCTTCAGCAATTTGAGCTGAGAACTTGCCCCACTTCCAATTCGATTTACGCGCCCCCTCAACCTGTTGTGCGGCGATGGACAGCTGCCCAGAGTGGAGCGTGGAGATGAGGAGGAGATGCTGTAGCACGAGGTGATTACGATGCGAGTCGTTGAGTGGTTGAGTCGTTGAGTGGCTGTAACCTGACTGCGGCTGCGACTGCGGCTGTGGCTGTGTCTCCAGTACGTGCCGCACAAATCTATATTTACGATTATGGAAGTTTATGATGCGCCTTCGACGTTTAAGTGTCATTCGGCGTTCGGCTGTAAACGCGACGGCCTGACGACAGCAGGAGGAGGACTACGCCGAGTGGGCAGCGGTGGGGCTCAGACTGACTCGGACTGACGGATGCCCTGCAAAATGGTCACACACGCAATGCACGCACAGTGCCACGCCCCAGCGAGGCACAATCATTGCCTGGGCGAAAGTGAAATTGTCGTAAAAAGTGAAAGGCAACTGGGGAATGGCTGCTCCCAGCTCCCAGCTCCAGTTGCAGCTCCAACTTCGAGCCCAGCCCCACTCGATTCACATGTCAAGGTAATTTGGGCGCACTTTTTGTGCCCGCCTCGTTTTATGAGTGAATTAAAATAGTGTGTGTGCCACGCCCACACACAGACAGAGTCACATGTAATTACTTAGTTTATTATATTGTAAGTGCGAGTATCAACGGTCCGAGCTGGCGGCGCTTGTCTCCAGCTCCTGCCGCACGCAGCAGCGAGTGGACATGCCCCCACGCCTCCCCACCCCGTCCGGATGCCCCTTTTTATAGTTTTGGCAAATCGTAAAAACTTTTACAGCATTTACATGCTACGCAGCAGCGAAAGGAAGAAGCATTAGGAGCAGCTCCACTCAGCCCCACTCAGCCCAGCTCGGCGTCGTGCGTCAGGGTTGTCGCCGCAAAAGTTTGCGCCGCAGTTGTGCTCTCTATTTGTCTTTGAAGCAGCTGCAGTGGCTTGCCTTTTTCAATTACACAGCCTGCCACCCCCCCACGCCCCACGCCCCCATTGAGGCGCACTTAAGTCGCCTGACCAAAAAATCATTAACTATTTTAATTTCAGTTTGCAAATTCCATGCAATTTAAATGCGACAACCGGCCAATGGCAAGGGCGTGCCAGCCAGCAAACTGACCCCCCCACCCAGTCCCCACCCCCCCCCCCCCCCTTCTCACTCTCTCTGTCTGTGTGCACTTTGCCCAAACGCTGAGCAAATACAATTAAAGCGTCTAAGAAAAAAGCCAATAATTAAAAATGCACAAAACCAAAAGTGAACACCGAAAGGAATCCCCACCATTGACCCACCATCGCCCCACCATTGCCCCACCGCTCCAAGCTGAGCAAAACCCCAGCTTAGTCGCCGCCATCCAGCTGAAGGCCAGCTCTTCGGCAAAAAAAGCCATCCGAGTGTGTGCTCTAAGGGCAAGACCGACGGAAGCGTGTGGCCAGAGTTGTGGGTGTAGCTGGCTCGGAGCGTGCTCTTAAGTGGCTCCAAGCCCTGGCAGACACATGCAACGTTTTCAATTACTCGCATGCTACGGCTCATAAATAAAATAGCACCAAAATCAAAGATGCCAAGCAAATGCCGAGCAGAGCGGGCAGCGCATCCAAGACTCGACTGCGAATGTGTCGCATAGAAGTTTGAGAAATAAAATAAATATAATTAAAGAGTTTAGGTGAGCTAGTTAAATGCATAAGCGAGGTGGACTTCATAAGTATAGGCAATTTCGAATTTCATCAGATTCGATTTGGGATGGCTTTTTAGCTCTGTTTTGATGCTTCTCCTTGAGGGACACCTCACTCATGTCGAGCAGATTCAACTTTTTGAATGACTTTTAATAATTATTTTATCTATCTATCTATCTATCTGTCTATCTTCTATCTAATAACTATCTTTTTTTTCACTTTCAGGTGCCCCAATTAAAGAGGTTCAAGAAAAGCCAACGCTATGCTTGAGGTGCTAAAGAGGTAGCTGAACAAGATCATATAAGAAACTTACCTGAACTGCTTCGTGGATTGGACTAGGATTGACTCAGCTCTCTAATCTCTAATGGGAATAACTCTTAAGTGCACTACAATGAATATTTTATGAATAACTAAATAATTTGTAATACAAAATTGTAAACTAATTTGTATATTTTAAATAGCCATAAAATTAGGGCTGCCATCCGTCCTGGAATTCCGGGACATGTACCGCTTTTGGAGGTAATGTCCCTGTGTGTGACATGACACGAAATTGTCCCGGTTTTCTACAGTTTCGATCAAAAAATCGTAATTTTTACAAAATGTAAGAACAATTTTGAGTCTAATTGGTGAACTAACTAACTGGTGATTTTTCCCTTTTGTCAGAAGTGAGAAATGCCACCAAAGTCTGTACTTGTATGATGCTATGTAAATATGAGGATAGTGAAGTTAAAACGGATTTTTTTACTGTTATTTATTGTAGTATGTGGGGGGGGGGGGGGGGGATGTAGTCGTCGACCGTCCCGGAATGGCGTGAGGTCCATGTGGTCGCCCTACATAAAATGGCCTTTCAATTTCATTTAGATTCTACAGACAGCTCTCAAATCAGAATATAATAATAAGTGAATGTATATGCTATTATAAGAAATGTATATGTATTTATAAGAAATAAAGCTAAATAAATAAATATAGATATCAAAAATTGTGCTCCCATGGTCATATGCCCAGCTGTAAGAGCACACTAAAAGTCGTAAAACTAAAGAGAAAGTCAGAGAATAAGACTAACTCACTTAGAAATATAAAACACCTGCAAATCAAGCATTCATCTCACCTATATTCATTAGAATTACAAATATGTTATTTATTTACAGCTTTGCTTTGCTTTGAATGTTAAACGCATTCAACAAGAGAATGGCAAAAAAGCGTGTTCGATACCAATCGATAAGTCCTGATTTGTTAAATGCCGATACTGCCAGCACTAATTGACTATGACTAGCAAAAGTTGCAGTGACAAAAAGGAGAATAAAATTTGCTCTCTTCCATTCCAGACGTCGAACAAGTAAGTTGTGCGGAGAAAAGCTAAAAAATTGAAATAAAAAAAATACAAAAATATGAAACAATAAATAAGTGATTAAATTCGTTTTGATTATAAATAATAAATAGTTAATATCAATCATCAAATATAGTTAATATCAAATATCAAAATATCAATAATTATAATTAATATCAAAGGAATAACTATAAATTGTGACTAGCCAAGGAAATAATGAAAATGCTAGCCATAAAAAGAATAGCTGTAAAAGGTAACCTTTAAAACACATTTTGCTTTGCTTTGCCTGGAGGAGTCTCATTCGTATGCATGAGAATCACATGTTGCCATTTGTGAAAATGGAAGCTCTGCTTTGCTTCGTGTTTCGTCTTCATCAAGAGAATGGCAAAAGAGAATAATTCATATCGATATATCATTTCATTTCTTAGATGCCGATACTCCCAGCACCAATAAGATGTGACTAGCGGAAGTTGTAAAGACAAAGGAAACGAGAATTTGCTCTTTTCAATTCTAGACTTCGAACAGGTAAGTTGTGCGAGGAAAAAATTAAAGTGAACAAATAAAATAAACAAAAATTAGTGAAATAATAAAAAGAAGTGAATAATTTCGCTTCATTTTAACTGAGAATATTAAAAGAATAACTATAAATTGTGACTATAAAAGGAATTAGTAAAAAATCTTCAATTTTTGACTTCGAACACGTGAGTGTGCAGAGAAAACGTTAAAAAAGAAATGAATAAATTCCTTTTGATTTAATTGTTAATATCAAAGGAATAACTACAGATTGTGACAATCCAAAAAATTAATGAAAATGTTGACCATAAAAAGAATAACTATTAAAATGCATTTATCTTTGCTTTGCCTGGAGGAGTCTCATTCGTATGCATGCGAATCACATTTCGCCATATGTGAAAACGCAAGCTCTGCTTTGCTTCGTGTTTCGTGTTCATCCAGAGAATGTCATATCGATTAATCATTATTTGCTAAATGCCGATACTTCCAGCACCAATTAGAAATGACTAGCAGAAGTTACAATGACAAAGGAAGACAGAATTTGCTCTCTTCAATTCCAGACGTCGAACAGGTAAGTTGTGCAGAGAGTTAAAAAATTAAATAAAAAAACAAAAGTGAAATAATAAATTAAGTGAATAATCCCGATTTAATTTAGCAATGAATATCAAAGGAATAACTTCAATTTGTGACCATCCAAGGAGTAAGTGAATTTTTTTTACAGGTTTTTCGAACAGGTAAGTTGTGCAAAGAAAAAGTGTAAAAAGTGAAATAATAAAAACAAGTGAATAAATTCGTTTTGATTTGCGAATATAAAATTAATCACTACAAATTGTGACTATCCAAGGAATTAGTGAAAATTCTGACCATTGAAGGAATGACTATAAAATATAAATATTAAAATTTATTTTGCTTTGCTTTGCTTTGAGTCTCATTCGTATGTTCGAGAATCACATTCCGCCATTTGTGAAAAAGCAAGCTCTGCTTTGCTTCGTGTTTCGTGTTTCGTTTTCCGTGTTTCGTGTTCATCAAGGGAATGAAGAATAGGACACAAAAGAATGTTCCATATCGATATATCACAATTTCTTAGATGCCGATACTCCCAGCACCAATAAGCAATGACAATCAGAAGTTACAATGGCAGCGGAAGAAAAGGAATTGCTCTTCGAACAGGTAAGTTGTGCAGGCAAAAAGTTAAAATATTAAATTAAATAAAAAGTGAAATAATAAATAAATTAAATGAATAATCTCGATTTAACAATGAATATCAAAGGAATATCTTCAAATTGTGACCATTCAAGTAATTAGTGAATTTTTTTTTACAGGTTTTTCGAACAGGTAAGTCGTGCAGAGGAAAAGTGAAAAAAGTGAAATAATAAATACAAGTGAATAAATTCGTTTTGAGTCGCGAATATAAAATTAAAACCTACAAATTGTGACTATTCAAGGAATTAGTGAATATTTCGAAAATCAAAGGACTATAAAAAATAACTATTAAAATAAATTTTGCTTTGATTTGCCTTGAGTCTCATTCGTATGTTCGAGAATCGCATTCCGCCATTTGTGAAAAAGCAAGCTCTGCTTTGCTTCGTGCTTCGTGTTTCGTGTTTCGTTTTCGATGTTTCGTGTTCATCAAGAGAATGAAGAAGGGAGCATAAAAGAATGTTCCATATCGATAAATCATAATTTTGTTAGATGCCGATACTCCCAGCACCAATAAGCAATGAAAAATTTCAACGACTGAGGAAAAAAGGATTCGCTCTCTTCAATTCCAGACGTCGAACAGGTGAGTTGTACAGAGAATAATTTAAATAAAAATTAAGTGAAATAATAAAAGCAAGTGAATAAAATCGCTTTAATTAAACTGTGAATATTTAAGGACTAACTATAGATTGTGACCATCAAGGAATTAGTGAACATTTTGATCGTAAAGTTTAACTATTAAAATACATAATGCTTCGCTTTGCCCCGAATCTCAGTCGCATGCACGAGAATTTCACTCGTGTTCATCAAGAGAGTGGCATAAAAGGTACTCAGCACCACTACGATCTGGTAAGTTTTTCATAAATAAGTTAAATAATAGAAAAAAGTGAATGCCGCTGTAAATTAATCGTGAATATTAAAGTGATAACTATAAATTGTGTGTAAATTCCAAGGAATCAGTGAAAATTCTAACTTTTAAGGGTGAGTATTGAAATGCATTTTGTTTTCATTTCCCATTTCGACATATATGAAAAAGCTAGCTTTGCTTCGTGCTTCGTGGTTCGTGTTCATCAAGAGAATAGCATAAAAGAGTGTTCCATAATGATAACTATCGGTAAGTCATAGATGCCGATACTTCCAGCACCAATAAGCAATGACTAGCGCAAGTTACAATGAAAAAAGAATTTGCTCACTTCCATTTTAGACGCCGATCAAATAGGTTGTGCAGTGAATAAGTTTAAAAAGTGAAATAATACAAAAAGTTATTGAATTTAATTAAATTTAATAGTGAATAACCATAAGTGGTAGCTATCAAGGGAGTTGTAAGTATAAAGCGTAACTCTTAATGCACATTTAGCTTTGCTTTGCCTTGAGTGTTCGAGAATCACATAGAAGAGGCGCAACACAAAGGAAGCTAGCTCTACTTTACATCGAGGCTTTCTGGTATCCACATGGAAGGCTGCCATAGAAGAGAAGAGACAAGCATTTGAAAGGGAATTTCACTGGCTACACGAGATTGACATAGAAGTCTTCAAATTAAAAGAATTATTGTATGTATAAAATTAATATATAACACATATACATCTATATACACACACAGCTTACATATACATACCTTCATCCATAGATAACTGGCGATTCACTTCGGTTGCTTTGTGGTCTTTAAGGAATTCACTTAGTGCGCGCTCTAGCCAAATGCATAATAAGTAAATCGGAAGAAATGTCGTTGGGCTTAAGAATGTGATCCGCTTAACGACTGTTTTATGCCCCCCCGTTAACCCTTGAGTGTTATCTAATCAAATGTTACCATCGAAGGGCTGCAGAAACAACAAGAAAAACAACAAAAACCGGCGACGTTTCGGGCAAACTTTATGTCTGGCGGACAGCGCAGTGGACACAAATGTGTGGAGGTGGACACGAACAGGAATAGAAAGCAGACCCCATGGTGGGAGAGGAAGAGGGTGAGAGTCGGGGCGAATAGATGCAGACACGGAGATGGCATATTTTCCGCGCAGTTACTTGCGTTAATTTCTGAAAAGGAACTGAGTAGCCGAGTCGCCAAAAAAAAATTAAAAAAAAAAGGTCACTGCCATCATCAGCGTTGCCAGCGGTTTCCGTTGCTGTTTCACGCGCTTTTTTATATTTTATTTACTCAGCGCATTTTGTTATCCATTACCAAAGGTAGCTCCCATCTTTTACTATGTATAAATGTTTGCTTTTATAAATTTAACTAAGCTGCGGCCAAGTGCCAGTGGCATATTAGGGGCATAGTTAGCGTGGTCGAAGAGATAAATAGAGTTGAGCTTAACTTTAGTTCTTGAGCTTAAAAGCTGTAGTAGTGAAAGGCTATGCTGCTACCTAGCCTTGCTTACATTCGTGTATTTTTATCTATTAATATTCTACAGCTTTTATAATATTTTCTCAGATATTCATTTCATTTAAACAACTTTTGCTAGGTATTTGCTAGTCAGGCATATCCTCTTCGCTGCTTGTTATTTTTATGTGGCTGCCTCTCAAATGGCATGGGCGTACTAGCAGCCACGCCCACAACTAAACACATAGAACCCGAAAGCGAGCACCCAAAGCAATAATTTAAAATTTTAATTTTTTTCCTTCTTCCTCGACTTCTTGTCGTTGCCGCCTCTGGGTGGATCGCTTAATCGGATAATACGAGCATTTTTGTAATCGAAGTTTCGCCGAGTCCCCGCCTGTCGCCTGCTGGCTGGCTGGCTGGTGTACATGACTTGAGTCAATATATGCAGTATTTTATGAAAAGCTAACCCCTTTGTTGGTTTTTCTGTTTTCCCAACTTCTTGTTGTTGCTCGGGTGGCCCGACATTTGCATGACGACAGGCGGCGCGCGCGACCCTTCGATGCGGCGCATCGTGTCTTTTGTTTTAATGTCAGCTCGGTCGGGCGTCGGCGTCGCTGCTCAATTGTCTAACATTATCTGATTTAGCGTTTAATACTTAACCCTTGCCGGGCTCGAGTCCCCCCCTCCAGCTCCGCCCGCCTAGACACAGGATACGCCGTCGACACACGCGTTGCCATTAACCAGGCGAATAAAGGAGAAGGCAGAAAAAAAAAACACGGCAACAAAAAAAGTGAAACCTGAAAAAGCAGGCGCAAGGATAACGAATTAAAAAATTAAAAATCGAAAAGCAACGACAACGACAACGACAAGGACAAGGACGACAAAAGGTAAAAATGCGAAAGGGGTGAAACGTGATTAGGCGTGCGGATGGTTAGCGCTGTGGTGGTGGTGCTGTTCGCCGTTCGCAGTGGCTGTGGTGCGCGGGGGGGTTGTGGACTGACTGGCTGATGCTCTGCCGCTGATTAGGCAGCGCCCCAGGCGAAACGGACGTGGGTGTGGGGCGGCGGCGGGGGCAGAAGCAACAACGCCGGCATAATTAAAACTCCCAACGTCGCGTAATAAATGCCAAGGCAGGCACGGCCAATAAATACCAACAACAACAACAACAGGAGCGACAACAACAACAACAACAGGAGCGACAACAACAACGACAATAAGAAGCTGCAGATGAGAAGTCACAACCCTTTCATCAGCTCCAACTTTCAGCTGGCAGAGAAAAGAAACAATCGAATTTTAATCAATTCGCTCAACGCTTCGCCAAATCCATATCCGGGCAACGATGCGTTGTTTCAAGCAGATCCCCAGCTTGGGCTTCACCTTCAGCTCCTGCTCGCCCGGATATTTGCAGCGCACCGCACTCTGGCCAGCTTAATTGTTTTATGCGCCCAACCGCACAGCCGGCAAACCTCTCCAATGGGCAAAGTAATGTAAATTAAGGCGGCCCAGTGTAAACAAAGATCCAAGTGAATGCTGGAAGGGATCTTGGCTAACTGAAGTGGAAATGTACTGTGGAACGCCGTGCTGTGGATCTCGGAGACAACTGAATGAGATCTTGGTAAATTTATCTCTCTATATCTGTGTAACTGTATCTGTATCATCTGTATTTGTATCATCTGTATTTGTACCATCTGAATCTGTATCATCTGAATCTGTATCATCTGTATTTGAATCTGTATCATCTGTATTTGAATCTGTATAATCTGAATCTGTATTTGTATCATATGAATCTGTATCATCTGTACTTAAATCTGTATCATCTGTATCTGTGTCAACTGTATATTAATCATCTGTATTTAAATCTGTATCATTTGTATTTGAATCTGTATCATCTGAATCTGTATTATCTGAATCTGTATCATCTGCATATGTATCTATATCTATATCTGTATCTGTGTCTATATCTGCATTTGTATATCAATCCAGTATCTGCATCTTTATCTGCATTTCTCTCTGTGTCTGTGTGTCTTGAGGCAGAATTATCCTTTAACACAGTCAAGTAGAATCCTTTGTTGAGACTGCCAAGGCAGATCATATGCACCCATTCATCATATCCAAGAGGATTCTTTAGGAAGCGTTCTGTATACAGAAGCTAACACATTTTTCTCTTGACGAATCGTTATCATTATAGGCTCTGAGTTGAAGCTACGTCAGGCTTAGACTTTACTTATATCCAGAATAGAATTAGAATAATATAGTATAGTCCAAAAACCTAAATAAGTAACAGAAGTAATATAATAAGTAATAATGAAAGAGCGAAACCCATTCTAAAGAAACATAGAGAAAATATATTTCATAAACTTTTTTCAATTGAAATGCTAAAATTGATTAAAAAGCTACTAATCATTCAGTTTTAGTTTGAAGTATGTATATTGTTATATCAGATATCTAATTACATATTAGACATAGTTAATCTCTTGAGCTCTACGGTCATAGCAGCTGTGTTAGCATCTAGATAGTCGCCTGAGCAGTTTCAATTTCGCCTTTCTCTTAGTATATACATATATATTAGTTATATATTAGCCATATCGCTCTTTAAGGGCGCGGCGACTGCGTCGCTGATGGGGCTGTCAGCGCTGACAGGCCGGCCACCTGCCCCCATTCTGCATGCCGCGACTGTGTCGCCTCCTTTGTCAGCTGTCAGCGCTGTTTGGCTGCGATTGGGGCTGGGCCTGGGGCCCTGCAGCTGCTCATAGGGGTGGGGGTTGCTTCTTTTCATTTGTCACTATTGCTGCCCCCTTCGTCGTCGCAGTGCCAGTCGCAGCTTTCACCTGGTTGGGGCCGTCATGTGGCATTGTTTTGGCAATTTCTATTCATTGCAACTCATCAGTTCTGCTGCTGCCTCGGCCCTAACTCGTCCCCAGCTCGTCTCCAACTCATCTCTCCAACTTCTTCTTCATATTTCAATTGGTAGTTTCAGCTTTTTTATTTCACTCTCTGTTGCAGCATCAGAAGCAGAGAGCGAGAGTCCGTGCGGCTCATCATCTTTCGGCCCCTACATTGTATCTTCATTCTAACCATCTTCACTGCCGTTTCCTTTGCCATGTCCATTGGCAATCCCATTCGCTTTTGCATTCCACGTTTTTGTTTATATTCGCATTCTGCTCTCTGCTCGCTGCCCTTCGCCTCGACTCGCTCGCTTGCTGTTATTTATAATTTTCGTTTATTTGCATTCGCATCCAATTTGTTTGTTCGTTCCAGCGAGTCAGCTACCTGACTGCCTACCCACCTGCTCGGCTGCTCGGCATTTTTATTACGCTCCCAGCTGCATCAACAGCAGCCACCCTGGACGCCCTACGAACCTACCAACCAAGTCCAAGTCCGAGTCAAACATGGCGCCACATTCAAACATTTTCACGGCGTTTGGACAACTTTTGATACCTGCAACCGTAGGAGTCTACCTCTATATGTATCTGTATTTGGATTTGGATATTTATTTGTATTTGTATTTGTATTTGTATTTGTATTTTGTTTTGTATCTGTATCTGAATCTGTATCTGTATCTGTATCTGTATCTGTATCTGTACCTGTATCTGTATCTGTATCTGTATCTGTATCTGTATCTGTATCATCTGTATCTGTATCTGTATCATCTGTATCTGTATCATCTCTATCTATATCTGTATCATCTGAATCTGTATCTGTATCATCTGTATCTGTATCATCTGAATCTGTATCCTTTGTATCTGTATCATCTATATCGGTATCTGTATCATCTGAATCTGTATCATCTGTATCTGTATCATCTGAATCTGTATCTGAATCATCGGTATCTGTATCATCTGTATCTCCATCTATATCTCTATCATCTGTATCTCTATCTATATCTGTAACATCTGAATCTGTATCAGCTGAATCTGTATCATCTGAATCTGTATCTGTATCTGAATCTGTATCATTTATATCTGTATCATTTATATCTGTATCATCTGACTCTGTATCATCTGTATCTGTATCATCTGACTCTGTATCATCTGTATCTATATCTGTAACATCTCTATCTGATCTACATCAGTATCAGTCTGTCTCTCTGTCCCTCTGCCTCCATCTTAGTGCAGGTATTATCTTGGTCGGGGTATTCCTGCTCATCTGAGCTGCTAGCTTCAACCATTTTACGCCATTATCAACGTCATCATTGCTGTTGGCATCTTCTGCCGGAGCCCGAGTCCGGGCCGAGGCTGGGGCTAGTCGCTCGTCCACGACTGCCATTGTTGGGGCTTGGCATCATCAGCTCACCTTTGCCAGTTAGCCCATTGTTGTATCTCTGTGTGTGCACATCCTGCTCGCTTTCTCCTTCACTGTATCTGTATCTATCTGTATCCTACCTGCCCTGCTGCCACCTGCCTGCCAGCCAGCCAGCAGCCTGTCAAGCCATATTATTGGTGTGCGGAAAATGTTTGCGTAATTGCAATGTTGACATTCGTATTTTTCGCTCACTTGCTGGGCGGACCAGCTAGGAGGAGATTACCCCCCAAAAGCCTTGTCATACGCCCCCAGCCCCTCCATCCCCGTGGAGCCATCTCGGCCTGTCGACTGCTTTCATTTCGGCTGTCATTTGCGCTGGATGGCGGCTACATGGAACACACAAATCCAAGTGCATCTATTAGCCGCATCCTAACGCCCGACAACACGATGCCCTCGGCCAAATAGTCCAGCAGTTCTTCCAGCACGGATACCAGATGCCACATCCAATGCGAAATCGTTGCCAAAGTGAGACATCACTGTGGGCCCGACGACTCCGGCCCATCCATATACATTGCCCTGTTGACTTGCACCCCAGTCGTGACATTGCTAAAGCTTCGACAACTTGTCAAATTACCTTAAGCAAGCCGCCGGGCAGGCACCCCTAACTCCACCTCCATCTCTAGCGCTCCCAATCCACGTGCTTGTCAATATTTAAAATTGAAAAATACGCGACCCGCACCCCGCCCCCACCCAGGTACGAGTATTTCATATCATTTCAATATCATTGATGTAAAAATGTTCCGCGCTCTGTTAATGTGCGCAAAACAAAAACAAGCCGGAGAGAAAAGCGCGACTCAATGAAATGCTAAGAAGCACAAATAGAATAGTGAATGGAGTCGATAACGAATAGCAAATACCCTAAGAATGAGCTTGAGCGAAGAGGATGTCATATGATGATCTAGGCAGATCTAGGATGGGTTATGATGAGGCAAGAGCTATGGATCCTACATAATATAATATAAAGTAAAGATTAACTAATATCTAATATATATCTATAATTATATATCTATACTTATAGATATCCAAATTGCCTTCCTCGAGCGAAAGTCTCACTTGATTCGTCGCATGGACTCTCAGGTATAGCGCTCTACTGCTGCCAGGGGTAGGGCGCAGCATCGATGGCGACAGAGACAGTGACTGGCACAGCGACATCGAGGACAATCGCAAGACACCCTCCGGTACGGTAAGTTAGCGACTCACCGGGGGTTACCATTACCGACAGCCATTCATCCATCCATCCGCCCGTCCGTCCGTCCGTCCGTTCGTTCGCCCATCCATAGCATTCTGGCATTCAGTCGTCTATCTGTCGTATGTATATTTCATATGCCCTTATGCCATGTCGACGTGAATGTCGCGTCGTCTTTGCATTTCTCAATGTACTCGAAAACGATTTATTAAAAATATCTTTGGCACGGCATCGAGGCAAAACAACAAGCAAGCTTATTAAAAATTTATTACCGAGCTTAAAAAATGTTACCCCAGTCGCTTGCTGCCGCTCAATTCCAGCTACGCTTCTTGCCTCCTCCGACCCCCGCTCCGCTGCCTCCTGGCCGCGGGCGCACCTTTCATGAGGATGAGAGCGCGAAGATGGCGCTGGCTGGGCTCGCTGGCAAATGCGCCTGGGGCGCAGATATTGAAAGGTATTTTGGCTGATTTGTTTGAGTTGGAAATTTAATTTATAACTGTAAATGTATTTTAGACGTCGCCGTGGGAAGGAGCCCAAGCAAGGGTAGAGCGAACTCGACGCACGGACATTAACAGCATCTACCGAGTGTCACTTACAATATGCTTGCCTCGACTTGAGCTGTAATTGGCGATATTCAATCAAGCCCTAAAGTATGGGATTTGGACTAGCTGAAGCGAATTAGTAGAGGTAAGTTTAAGGTAATAGAGGAAAAATAGGGAATGTTAGGATCAATATGATAGGATCAATATCTGCAAGGCTATGAAAAATAGTGAAATAGATTAACTAGGCTAAAGGCTAGATTAAAGTTGTTTGAGGGAGGCCAATATTTTCAAGACTATGAAGAGCCTTGATATAGAGTGACTAGGCGAAAGGCTAGATAAAAGTTGTTTGAGGAGGACTAATATATTCAAGACTATGAAGAACCTCCTTGATATAGATTGACTAGGCGAAAGGCTAGACAAAATTTGTTTGAGGAAGCATCTTAGAGGAATGGGTTACCCCCAAAAGAGAGTGCTTAGACCTCGCTTAAAACTTCAGCTAAAAGAGCATAAATCCCAAGACAGATCCAGGTGAACTCGAGACTTAGAGAGCTCTTTAACAACACAAGTTTTGAGTTCCCTTATTTGATATCAAGTCCGTGCTTAAAGCATTTCTATGGGAATCGTAATATATTGCAATATGGACGGCATAGATAGAAATGCGATGGCACAGCTGTAGCGCAGACTAAGTGATATATCAGAGAGGAGTTGAGGCCCCCCCCCTTCCCGCCCGCATTAGCGCTGGTCATCATCATCATTAGTAATGACGGAACTACCACCGAACCCCAAACCCTAGCCAAAGGCTGTCGCTGCTGCCCAAGTTCGCAACGGTAACCGCAAAAAGCCCAAGAGTCGACGGCCGGCTCAGAGCCAATGACAAATGATCAAGTGTCACACATGGAATTTAAAGTAGCTGCAGCTGTGTGTGTGTGTGCCACAGGGGCAGGTATATATGTATGCTTATACTTATTAGTTGTCGGCCCTGGGCACGGGCAGAGCCAAGGGTTGACGCTGCCTGTCGCACTATTTGATAACTAAAACTCATCAGCGTGCTCGTCATCATTTTTATTATTTAGCCGAAATGATGAAATGAGCGTCCATGAAGACTTAAGGGGAATGGGGAGGGGGCAGAGGGTGGGTAGGTAGTGGGGGCTGTGCCTTTTTCATCGGCAGTCGCACATGTGGCTGAGCCTTGGCTCTCGACCAAGAAGAAGCAGCTCTAAGGCAGCCAAAGCATTTTTCAATATTTGACAACAGGCTGCAGCTGTGTGAGTGTGTGTGTGTGTGTGTATGTGTGTATGTGTGTGTGTGTGTGTGAGTGTGTGAAAAATGGCAACTTTGACAGCTTGACACTTCAGCCGAGCCAACCCCACAGGCCCCAGTCCACCGCCCACTCCTCGGAGATTCACATATGCAGCTCAGCATCGGGAATATTTTAATTTAAACGTTGCCCAAGCAGACTAATAACAAAGCGTGTGTGTAGACGTATGTGTGTGTGTGTGTGTGGAGGTCTGTTTGTATGTGTGTGTGCTCATCTAATAAAAATGTTACCCCACTCCGACTCCGACTTCACTTAGCCGTCTCAGCCCAAGGCGCAGCTCGCTGGCATTTGGCACAGTTTTTGGTTTTGGAATTCCTGATGCTTTTTTCTGCCGGCTGATTGGCTGCTGCTGCCGTCGCTGCCTCTGCCTCTGCCTCTGTCGACTTTGACGTCGTCATCGTCCTTGCTGGCGCCGCTAACGTGGCTGCTATTTTGACAGCTGAACGTCACATTTGACAGCTGAACAATTTGTCATTGCTCGAGCTGCTGCTGGAGCCGAGGCTTAAAGCGTTCCTCCACATGTTTTAATTGCCCCTGTTCGACTGATGCCCAGGTCGTCGGGGTGGGGAGCTCAGCGAATGTGCGCCGAATGCCGAAAAGGGTTAAGGTGAAGTTGAAGACTTCAAAGAGATTGACATTTGTATTTAGCTATCCGAAAAGATTGTCTTGTGTGTGCTTAAAAAGATGAGGGTAGTGAAAAAATGAAGCAAAACTGATGGAGGGAGAGTGGGGGGTAGAATTTAGGTAATATGGGAATGAAGGGGGGGGGGGGGAGGGGAGAGGAGGAAGTAGATCAAGTGTGCTCCTGAGACTTTAGTTAGTGGTTTGGGTGGGAAAATTGTAGCATGAATGAAATTGGAAATTTAGGGATGTGAGAAGAGGTAATAAGGGTGGGGTGTTCATAGCTGAGCACTTAATATGGGATAGTTGTAATTAGTGATACACTATTTTGTAAACATTGAAGTCCTATATTAAGATTAACATATATTACTATTAATATAAATATAATTTCTTTTATATTTTAATTTATTTATTTTATTTTATTTTATTATTTATTTTATTTTTTTTTTTTAGTGGGCAAGCATTGCTCAGCAGAACAGAGAAAATTCAGCCTGTTGGATTCATGAAATAGGAGCAACACTCATAAAGAAATTGAAAATATTGTTGAATGCACACAGCTGGTAAGATATTTAACACCATTTGCTATAATAAGTCGGATAAACCTGGTGGCACATCTAAAATTGACTAGGTAGAAGATATACAAGTTACAAGTACAAGTACGAATAATGATAAACAGGATCTGATAGATGCTATGACACGCATGTGTTATTTTCTTCTTAGAAGACGCTAATATTTTGTTGAATTTTTGTATTTCTTAAGTCTCGAAATCTCTTACATTTTTAATGAAAACATTTAAATGAATAGCATTATAACCATAATATTCAATTCTTAATAATTGGATTGTCACTAATTAATTCAATGAACGAGTAAATTTTCCGTGTTTTTCTTTCTTTATGCACAAAACATTAGTTTGTAACAAAAAAACAATTAAGTTAATAGCAATATATGTTAATCTTAATATAGGACTTCAAATAAAATAAAATAAAAACTAAGATATAATAAATAAGAAACAAGTAAGAGTGCTCTAGTCAAGACGACTCGACTAATACACACCCTGAACCCTGTGGTGGCTGTTACTAAATTTATTTTACGCTTCTTTTATATATATATACATTGCATATATAATATGAATTCCCATTTTCCATGGGTTTAGGGTATAATAAATACTAAATAATAAATATAATAAATACAAAATAAAATAAATTAAATAATACAATATTGCAAATTAAAATTTATTTCAGTCACTAAAATTTAACATAATTAGTTACACTCTCTAAGAACACTTTTTTAATTCCTTATAAATTTATTTTTCTTAACTTACTTCCAGCATTACTATTTCTATGAAAATTGGATCTTCAGCTCAACTCATCGTCAAAAATAAGTCAAAAGAAGTTAAAAACTCATCATCAAAAAGAAGTTAATTCTGACCGTAAGTAATTGCATTTCATTCATAATTCTCTTTTTTACATTCTATTCTAAATTAAAAGCTTTCATTTTTATATTTTCGATAAAAAATCCCTCTTTTGATTTATGTTATACTTAGTGCAGCACTGCTATATTTGTGAACAGCACTGAATAGGTTTTTTTCTCCCTATATAAACTGACTTTATAACCCTCTATGACCCTATATAAACAGACTAAGGTGTTAGAGCTATATAAAGATGTAATTTAAAAGAGAATTTTGTTTAAAAAATATAAAGGTGTAATTTAAAAGAGAATTTTGTTTAAAATATATAAAAGTGTAATTTAAGAAGAAATTTCGTTAAAAATAAAATAGAAAAAAGAGAAGGAAATATGATAATGTCTTAAAGCTAGAATAGACTAAATAACAAATCAGAAAGCAGCTAAAGTTGTTCCCCCTTTCTAGCTTGAGCATCGACTAAATACTTACGCATATCATATTCAATCTAATTTCAATCGTAATTAGCATTCATTCAATACATTTTTACTTTATTCTCTGCATATTTTGCCAGCTTAGTTCACGCATAAAGCTCAGTTCGGTTGTTAACTGGGCTAACCAACTGTGCTGAGTCACTGAGCAGCAGCAGCAGCAGTTCACATCTAATTGACAGTCCTTGTGTCACCTGTCTCTCTCTCCCTCCCCTCTCTCTTCCCTCTCTCTCTTGCTGTCTGTCTTCCTATATATTGCACTTTATCTCTAGCTGCTTGGCCAACAAACGTTGTCACCTTCATCTTTTATATTTCTACAGCTTTTTTTTTCTCTGCTCTCTAGTCGTCGTTGTTGTTGTTGTTGTAGCGCCTTATATCAACTCATTAATTTCTATTTCTGTTTGTCTTGGGCGTGAGTGCAATGTGCTTGTGCCCTGTGTCGCCACCGCGCTGGCCCCTTGAGCGCCTGCCTACATATCTGAAATTATACTTTGTCCTTTCTATAACAATAATTATTATTTCTTGCTTCAAGCAGCAGTGGCTGAGGCAGCGGCAGCGGCAGCAACAACAATTGCAGCTGCAGCAGCAACGCAACAAACAGAGCGAGCGCCTCTGCCCGGTTCGGTGGCCGATGGGGCTGGTGTCTGGGCCAAGGGTTGGGGCGGCGGGCGGCTGCTGGCTGCGCCCCAGCAAACACTTAAAAATGCTAAATAAAACATATTCCACTTAGAGCGCCAGGCACTGCCATCAGCCCAGCATTGGTTCTCAGAGTTCAGGCAGCGGACGGACCTGTCGCTGGGTGGCTCAGGGGGGTGGGGGGAGGGGGTGGTACTGGCTTAGGTGCCAGCTCACAGGTGCCGCTTGTTAAGAAAACAGGCACAGCGAGAGAGGGAGAGAGAGAGAGAGAGGGGGAGGGGTGAGAGAGAGGGAGAGGAGGAGATAGGGGGGGTGAGAGAGAGGGGGTGAGAGAGAGAGAGCTGGGGGCAGAGAAAGAGGCTGAGACTGAGGCTGGCCATATTTGCAATTCATATACAGCAGACGTCACACACACACACCTGCACACACACACACATACACACACACACACACACACACTCGCTTGCATGTGTAAAAAAAAAATAATAATTTGCAAAAGTAGCGTCGTGTGACAATTGCTGGGGCCTGAGCTGGTGCCTGAGCTGGGGCTGGGGGCTAGGAGCCTGAGCTGGGGCCTGGCTTGGGGGGCCATGTAGCCATGTCCATGCGGCTGAGTCTCCACTTTTTGAGTCTCGGCGTCTCGCTGCTTTGCGTGCCCAACTACTTTTGTTGTTCGTGTTGTTCTCTGCCGCTGCTGCTGCTGCAGTTGCTATTTGAATTTTGAGGACATTGTGATGAGGCTTTAGTTTGCAAATCTCTTGCACACACTACAACAACAACAAGCTGTGCCCCGCCCCTGCCCCCGCCCCTGTCGCATTCGTCAAGGCATAGAGGAACAACACGCAAACAAACGTCAACGAGCGACGGCAGCTGAGCTGCTGACTTCGATGCCTCCACGCTTAATATCTGCTGCAGCCAAAGCCCCATGGCCAGCTAGCCCCCCCCCCCCCCCTCCTCCTGCCACGCCCCACCCTGCACACATTCGCTTCTGTTCAGGTGCGAAGCAGCGCCAACCCTTTGCGTGGCTGCTCCCTATAGAAGCCATGGATAGATCAGGTCTCTGAGAAATAGATCAAATGTTTGTATAAAAATGCATAGATGAGGACTCATAATTAGTTTGGAATATATTTCTGAAGTCTGCCGTGACGTTGACGATAAAATGATCTGATATGCATAATACAACAAAATAGATCTATTACTCTCACAATTAGAGTGAAATATATATATATATAAAAATATATATTTTAATTTTTTTTTTTAAATAACTTTTCTCTATTAATCTATATTTCTATTTTCCTTCTACTTTTCTACATATCTCTGCTTTTTTTCTGCTTTTTGCTCTCATCTCTCTCTCCCTATTTTCTGTGTTTTCTCTCCGTATTCATTTATATGTCTTTCTTTCCCTCTGTCTCTCGTTTTCTCACTCACTTTCATTTGCTTTCTCACCCTCAATTTCTCACTCTATCTCTCTTTTCTCTTTCTCTCTATCTCTCCTTTTCCCTCTTTCATTTTCCTTAATTTTTTTCTCACTCACTGACAGAGAAAATGGGACAAAGAGGAATGTTTTTCACTCCCTTTTTCTTTTTTCTTAGCCGTTCTTTCTCATTTTCTCTCACTCTTACTCCCACACTTTCGCCTACTCTCTCTCTGATCTCTCTCTCTCTCTCTATCTGTTTCTTATATCCCTTTCACTCATTCTTCTCTCTCTCTCTCTCTCTCTCTCTCTCTCTCTCTCTCGCTCTCTCTCTCTCTCTCTCTCTCTCTCTCGCTCTCTCTCTCTCTCTCTCTCTCGCTCTCTCTCTCTCTCTCTCTCTCTCGCTCTCTCTCTCTCTCTCTCTCTCTACATCGCTCTCTCTTTTATCTCAACTCCTGTTTTTTACGTGTTTGTCTCTGCTTCTACCACTTTCTCTATTTATCTCTATCATCCTTTTTTTATTCTCTCTTTCTCTAGTTTACTGATTTCTCTCTCTCTATCCTTCCTTTTTTTTTCTCTCTCTCTCTCTCTCTCTCTCCTTCCTTTTTTTTCTCTCTTTCTCTCTCTCTCTCTCTCTCCTTTCTACTCGATAGAGTCTGCCTTTGCCTCTCATTCTCTGCCTCTTGTTTCTTCTCCCTTTCTTTCACTCTCCATCTCTTTTTTCTCTCTCCCCGTATATCTCTCTCTCTCTCTCTTTCTCTCTCTCTCTCTCTCTCTCTCTCTCTATCTCTTTCACTCCCTTTCTCCACCCGCCATATTAGCCCTTTGCCTTTTGCAACATTTTTCTATATTTTTCCTTGGCTTCCCGGCCGCATTTCTTTCATAACAATTTCTCACTTGCAGCGAGCACACGACGAAATGAGGTGCAGATTTCGTAGCCAGCCAGAGCGAACGTGTGCAGGTGTCGCCTCCACACACACTACCTCCCTCTTTCTCTCCCTTTCTCTCTCTCTCACTCTCTCTTTATATATGCCGCCTTGCCTCTGTCTCTGAAGTGCGCTTATGGCTGTCGTGACGCCCATAACATTGTCATCAACATTAGTTTTGCAATGCGGGCGGGTGCAGCCGCTAGATGGCGCTCTTATGCAGCTGTTGTTGTTGTTGTTGTTGTTGTTGTTGTTGTTGCTGTTGTTGTTGACATCGTCACAAAAATTGGTGCAAAATGCTTCAGTTTGCGTTTCTTTTTGCATTCTTTTTATTTATATATATATATTTTGCTTATGCAGCACACAGAGACAGAGACAGAGAGACAGACATCAATGTATCTTGTGTGCTTAAGATAAATATCTCCATGTGTGTGTGTATAGGTGTGAGTGTGTGCGTGTGTGTCTAGGTGTGGGTGTGTGTGTTGTTGCCTTTGTCAACTCTGCAGCTCTGCAACAAATTTATTGGTAGCTCTGCCAAAAACTAGGCTATAGTTAAGCAACACACACACCTACACACACACACCTACACACACACACATAGACACCCACACACACACACACACCTACACAGAGACATAATTAAGCGTTGACTATTTGTAATTTTTAATAAGACAGCACCACAAAGCAAGCCACGCCTCTCGCCCCAGCGCCCCTTCGCCCCGCCCACTGTCATCGGGCTGTGCTGTCAAGAGGCTGGGTGGGGGGCGTGGCTGTGGATGCTGCACTGACAAAACAATATAAAATAAGCATGAATAATTAGAATATGTTAAGTGTTTTGGGGCCAGGCGCACACTCGACATATGCAGGTGTGTGCCAGGTGTGTGTGTGTGTGTGTGCGCCCGCATATTGTATATTTATAAACAGTCAGTCAGTCAGTCAAGTTGGGCGCACACAAAAGCCACGCCCACACAATGCACGCCCCTCGTCACCTCCCTTCCTCCCTCGCAGCGACTCGAGTGCCCACCTGACTTTTTGTCATTCAAATGAAAACTGTACGCCGTATTACAGGTGAGCACGTACACACACACACACACACACACACATAGTCGTGCTCATCATCAGCTTGCATCAACGTCATCATCATCGTACACACACCTGTGCTCTGATTGCTTTGTTCAGCATTTTTCCAACAATTTCTCTGTCGCTGCATCTTTTTGCATTGCATACACTTAGGCGCGACTTTTCACTTGTATTTGTATGCGTGCCTGCCTCGTTGTTGCCTGATGCTGCTGCTGCTGCTGCTGCTTCGCCTTCTTATACCCTGAGCCCATTGAAAATTGGAAATCAGGGTATAATGGTTTTGTTGGATGTATGTAACAGGCAGCAGGAGGCGTGGCAGACCCCATAAAGTATATATATTCTTGATCAGGACGACAAGAGAAATCGATTTGGCCATGTCCGTCCGTCCGTCCGTCCGTCTGTCCGTCCGTCCGCCCGTCCTTCTGTCTGTATGTCTGAACGCGTCGAATTTCCGAACATATAAAAGCTAAAGACTTGAAATTTTTTATGTAGGCCCGTGTATAGCTCGCGCAGATCAAGTTTATTTTAAATAATCGATAACTATCCTCAATTAATTATTATCGATTAAAAACAAAATCGAAAAAATTATATCTCGCCCATCTTTTAAGCTAGAGACACCAAATTTTATAATTAGCTTTATATGTATTTAATGCAATTTTGAATTTTGTTATATTTTGATAGCAGCCCCAAATTCCCCCAAATTCTATGAAAAACACAAATTCGACGGGGCTCAGGGTATCTCCTAGTCGGTCACACCCGACTAGACTTTTCTTACTTGTTCTTCTTCTTCTTCTGCATTTTCTTGCTGTTGTTGTTGTTGCTGCTGTTGCCTGGCATAGAAAAATTTACAATGCAATTGAGTATGCAAATATTGCCTACTTGTCATGTAGACAAATACGACGCCCACTCACACACACACACACAGGACGTCACACACACACAGGCATTCACCTATCCACTCCTGCATATGCATAGCTAGAGCCTTGTGTATGCAGCTGCATTTGTTATTGTCGCCTGGCGTCTTCATTGTTGTTGCAATTTTCGAAATTAAAATAACAATATGGCAGACGCCGGCCGTATCATTTAGCCAGGCACAACTGTACCTGCCCTGGTGGGGCCCCACCTCAGCGCTCAGCCTGTTCGCGCTTGTTCCGCCTGACATTCATAGGCAATTTTTATTTCTTTCGAGGATATTTATTACAAATTTCTGGGTATTCTAAATGCGAGATGTGGGCACAGCAACTTGGCTCAAGTAAATCATTTGAGGGCCCCACATCGTTCCTTTTGCCATTCGAAAATGTCGAGAAATTAATGGCACTCGGCTGGATTTATGAGCGCCGTGATATTTGGGCATGTATGTGGCGGAGTGGCGTGTGGGGGGAGTGGGGGCTACATCAGATGTCAATTGGCGAACGAATGGGGCTGGCTTAGCGAGCAGATAAGGCCAACTACATTTGAGTGGGCCCAATGCATTGAGTTGTTGGCCAAATGGCAAGAACTTGAAGCGAATATCTGTTTGAGACGTCTTGCCCCAGACATTGGCTGAGATATTGAGAGATATGCTGAGATTTAGTAGAGAAAGAACTTCTCTTCTCTTGTGATTTCGGTCTATTGCATAAGATATTTAGTTAGTCTTTTGTCCAGGCTGTGGAAGTTGCTTCAATAGATTTAGTTGTGTGAAGAAATTGCAGTCATTCGTTCTGCTTTCTCGCTATTCATCCCAAACATCTTTGGCTCTTAGATCGAATTGGAGTATAGTAGCTCTAGGTAATTATTGTTTTTTATGTTTCCAAAAAACCCAAATTTCCTAATGATCGATCTAATAGTTAATATATATGAGATTTACCCAAGTTTGATTTCATTTGAATTCATCAGCTTCCGCCACCTGGCTGAAATTATAGTAGAAATATTATTGACATAAAATTCTTTATTCCCCAAGTTTTACTTTATTAATGTTAAGAGTATATTTATTTTTTTTTTTATTTTGAGGCTTGTACAATTCTAAAAGTGAACAAATTTTGCAATACAAACAATGAAATGAATATATATTTATTTTATTTTCTTTTATTTAATGTGCTGTACTTAATCGCAAGACGAAAAGCATCATCATTTAGCTAATATTCCAGTATTTACTTCGTATATATTTCTTGTGCTTTATTTCCCTTAATTTTTTTTTACAATTATATAAAGCTTTTTAAACAATTGTTTAATTTCTTCTAACTAACTTAAGGGCTTATAAAAGAAATGTGGTATAGGTAGACCTATTTATGATAAACCAAATCTAAGTTGGAGGAGAATATACTGAGTTAGGCCAAGAAAATGAGCTTTAAGGTAAAGAAAGTAGAGTTGAATTTCTATATACGAAGGCTGTCTTCTATATACGAAGGAGACCTCCCTAAGGTGTTGCTTAAAGTCTTCAAAAACTACTTCAATGTCGACCTCTCTTATCATCTGTGATGTTCGATTTCAAACATATGCCATGAGGTGTCAAATCAAAGAGCGAATGCTATTCTCTTAAGGCCCCCAAAACTCTCTTATATGAGCCGATGCCTCAGAGCTTGCCTTGTCAGAAAAGAGACTGTCTCATCCCTGACGATTCTTTTATTCTCGATCGCTCCTTTCTGCCGACTAACCACTCCACATTGACTCCAATAAGTTACTCCAGCAGCACAGTATGCATATAGCCTTAACTTTCAGTAGAAACTCCATCGAAGCTACGTCAATTATTGCCCCAATTCTCACTCTCTTACCCCAAGCCCCAGCTCGTTCGGAGTGCTCGTAGTTTGTCATGTCGGGGACAACCCTTTCTCCCTCGAGCTGCCGTTGTTTTTACAACTCTGGCCGTAAATTCAATTAACAAAATGTGTGCAGAGGCAATGCAATTTATTTGGACTCGTAATAAAAATTAATAACGAAAACGTGTCCGGCCGCTCGTAGGTCGCATCAGTCGACCCACTAATATGACTAAGCACAAAAAAAAAATACAAGAAAAATAAACGGGGAAAAAGGAGAAAGAGAGAGAGAGGAGGAGTTATTGTGGGTGCGTTTAGTGCACGGCTAAGCATATAGTCTCTATCCAATAAAAATCAAACAAATTATGCTAACAAACGGGATTTCATAGCTGCCTTTTATGGCCTGTCGCTGTCCTGGTGATTTGCTCAATAACCCTTGTAATATAAACAGGACGAGAGAGGAAGAAGGGGAGAGAGGGGGCGGGGGGAGTCCCACACATGACATGACTTTCACTTGGCAGCCGTCCATCTGCCGGACAGGCAGGCTCCAAGCAACAGGACGAGAAAAAAAGGACATGACTTGAAAATCACTTAATCTACTCGCTGTGAGAAAAAACCGAGCAAACAAACAAACAACAGGCAAACGGCAGAGCAAACAAGGCCAAGGCAAAGAAACGCCAAGCAGAGTGAAATCGAAACCCTTTCAGCTAGCCCCCCTCCTCTCCCCCACACGCCCCGCCCACTCGCTCGCCGCTGTGCATACTTAAGGGCGCGTCCGGTTAACCCCAAAAGGTCGGGCCAACTATTTGCTAGAGCCAGGACATCCGCACGAATCAACAAACCATGACAACGGCATATTTCACATATGAACCGAATCAGGAAAAAAAAAGAGAGAAGACGAAGTTGTAGCAAAAAACTGAGGGCGGCTCAAAAAATTATTGCAAATCACTAAAACCAACAACGATGAGACTGGAGACGGGCTAAACAAGCCCGTGAACAACAACCACCGCAGTCAGCGTGGGCAAAGGATTCGACGTAATTGAATTCAATCAAAATTGTTTGGTCCATCAAACAGACAATTACAAGCGATACATTCTGCCAATCGAGGGCTAGGGGGTTGCTGCACCTCCCCTCCGGAACATTTCATAAAGTTGTCAGTCAGTCAAATCGTTGCCCCCACCCACCCCGGCCCGACATATGCCGCGCTCGCCGTGGAGCTAAGGAACACACACGTAGACAGGCAATTTGTCAATCGCTCGATTTGATGAGCTTAGAACATTTTGCCAAATGCGATTTATCGTCTCGCAGCGTTGAGGGGTAGTGAAAGGGTTGAGGGCGGAGGACGGAGGGCTCAGCGTAATGAGTGTGCACTCTGTGCGGCCATTGACTGAATGAGATATAAAGTTTGTCTTTTCATAATTTGGGCACGAATGAAGAAGGGTTTCAATACGCTTATTGATCTCTAAGGATTGGCTGGAGGAAGAGGGAGGCATAGAGTTGGCTCAGCTAGTATAGATCTAGGGGAATATCTGATAGACTTTAAGTTTCTGATAGAAGTTAGCAAAAGGTCAAATGATCTATAAACAAAGCTTTGCTGAAGACTCTAAATAGACCAGGTTAGTTGCTTGATAAAGCTTAAATGAAGATTTCAAGTAAGCTAAAAGCTTCTTACATAGCTAGAGTCTACTCTTCAAGCTAAGTATAAAATCGAAGTGGACAAATGATCGATTGATCTCTAGGCGAAGCGTTTATGAAAGCTCTAGAGAGTGCAGCTAGGCTGCTTTATAAAGCTGAAATGAAATTATAAAATAAGCTTCAATGGCATTTGGCCAATTGCAGTGGTAATTGACAGCAAAACCTTTTAAAATTTTAGATACCTAATCTCTATTGATATCAGAACAATATTTTTCTAAGGCTAGACTTGATGCTTTCGATGTTGCTAAGGAGAAAGAGCTTCTTAGAGCTTTCAGGCCAAGCAAGATCCTTTAAAGTAGTTAAGTTATATGATTCAAAAATCTACATTTTAATAAAGCTTAACTAAAGCTTAGAAATTTGAACAAGCTATCAGAAAAGCTGTCCTAAGAGCGAATTGAGAGGGTTTAAAGTTAAGGAACATTTTTTAGGAATGTTTGACTTATTGCTCTCTATTATGATCTCTGATCACTACAATTAATGACCATTAGTAAAGCTTTCTTAAGAGGATGTTTAAGGCTTTAAAACGCTTTAAAGCTAGATAAGACTGTAATACAATTTGAATAAAATTAAGGTATTTGATCACGCTGTGAGCAAAACATTTGAAGCTTTAATGGGCTTTAACGCTTAAAGAAAATGTAATAAAGTTTGACTAAATACCAGATACTTTATTGAGGTGTAGGGAAAGCTTTCCACAAAAAATCAGACTTAAAAGAATTCTAAATTACTTTAAATATGTACGAAGATTAAATACATTTTGACTAAAGCTTTTACATTAAGAACTTTCAAAAGACTTGTGGCCTAATTCCATATACATTTATTGTATAAATTTCAAAGAATCCGTGAATGAAGCAAAGCCTATGACTAAGAATTACTATTATGTTCATTATAAATCAGAGATTCCAATGAAAACATACCAAAAGCTGCCCTGTTCAATATTTATTGAGAATTGAGCAAATTGAATTTGCTTAGAATGGAAAGTTCTCCCTTGACTCTTTGCTTTGTTTGCGAAATTGGTTTTGTATCAGCTCTCTTGAAGTATCTTGAGCTTCCGCCCGCCTCTTCCACTCTAGTTGCCATGTTCTCTATGGCTTTTCTATGGCCCTGCCCTACCGACCCGCACGGGCCATGCGCCTTGCTTTTTTGCCAAATCACTTGACCAATTTGTCAAGTGGCACTTAAGCGTGTGCGTCTGCCGCCGCCGTCGCCCCAGCTGCCCCGGCAAGCGGCAAGCTGTGTGGCCCCAGCCTTTGTTGGTTTTCAGCTGGGCTCGAGGGGTGGTTGCGTGTAGTAGTCCTGTTTTGCGGTGGTCTTTTGCGACTTTGCCATTATCCTTGTTGCAATTTGCATGCATTGTGGTGGGGCATTTATTTATCCCCCCCTCCAGTAGCCAGCTTCAACTGGAGCCATTCATCCATATATCGCTTCATGCTCGTGTTTATCTGCCGCTCCTTGGCCCAGTGATAAAAAAGTCACTTGTCATTTCTTTTGCAACCCTGCCCAGCTATTTACTCTCCTCCGCGCTCCGTCGTCTGCCTCCTCTTTTTTATGATTTTATTAGCTGCAAAAACAAGCAATTTTGTTACAATGTTTATTGGTTATAGTGTTGCCCCGGGCTCCGAAGGGTTCGCCACTGGGCCTCGGCTCTCGTCCGCTTTGATGTGCCCTTAAAAATCATAAGCGTGAGTTATGCTTTATGCTCGCCATGAGTGACGCCGGCCAAGGGGTTGCTCAGCACCCTCCTCCTCCTTCCCCCCCCCCCCCCCTGGGCCCATCCACCTCTAGCTCAACTGTGACTTTGCATGCGAATATGACTATAGATATGGCCATAGATATGGCCCGTTTGCCTAGCCAAAGGCAAATTGCGTCAGCGATTTGCCTTGATTTGTGTGATTTCATTTGATTTGATTTGATTGCGTGTAATGCTATATGTACATATGTAAGCAGAGAGAGAGGGAGAGAGCGGGCGCTTGAATGGGCCAAAGGGATAGCGGGTTCGGCTAAGACCTCAATTGGGTTAAGGTCGAACTGCCATGCGAGTGGCAGCTGTAAAGGAGCAGCCTAAGGCTCAAGTTGGAGCTTATAAATCGAGGAGGTCATAATAGTTTAGGGAGGGAGGTAAGGCCATAGGCTGCGCAGAGATGCTACTGACTAAAGGCTTTTGGAGACTAGGAGACTAAGTCAATAACTTTTATGATTAGGCTGAGAATATGGTCTATATGTAGAGTCTATAGAGCATAGAGTAGAATCTATAGGAGGAGAAGATCCCAATGGGGGAATATTAATGGCCATAGACTATGGTAATTGGGTTGAATTTATGAGGGAATATTAATGGCCATAGACTATGGTAATTGGGTTGAATTTATGGGAAGAACCTATGCTTAGATCGCAACTAAAGTCTAATGGTATAATCTATACGAAAAGCCAGTGGGCCAAAGGGTTAGCCTATACAAGAAGTCTACAGATAGAATCTATTAGTGAAGGTTAACAATATATCAAATATATGCTACATGTAAGGGCTTTACTCTTTACCTAGTAGGTAGAATCTGTAGAAAGAGTTTAAGGGCTAATGGCTCAGGCCATATGTAGAGTCTATAGATATCATATATATAGGTAAAGGTCATCGACTAAGACTAATATCAAATGCACAGGCAATAGACTATACTTATTTAGTAGAGTCTATGTGACATAAGTAGAGTTTATAGGTAAAATCTACAAAGGGAGCCTTTAGGTAGAATCTATTGGTAAATGCCAATGGCTATTGAATACAAAGAACGAAGAGACTATAAGCTAGACTATGAGTAAAGTCTATAGATGAGATCTATATAAACAGCATATGTGATAATGGCTTAGACCATGAGTAGAGTCTCTTAGTAGAATCTACAAGCGCCTAAGAGGCTAATGGCTTACCCTCTAAATTGAGACAAAGGCTATAAGTATATAAGAGTCGAATGGTATATCGAATATATTCTATAGACTATTGACTATAGACGCTAGGTATTAACTACAGGAAGGGAATAGGCCATAGGTAGAACTAAATATAAAATCTTGAAACTATAGCTATTGGGTACAATCGACAGGAAGAGCCTATATGCAAATGGCTTACCCAGTGAGTAGAGTCTACGGGTTAAATCAATAGAAAGAGCATATGAAAAGATGGGTTTAACTAGTCTCTAAGTATAATCTATAGGGCGAAGCTATAGGCTTAGACCATAAGTAGAATCTTTGGCTGAAATCCATAGTCTACAAGTAGACATCACATATACATAAGCAATAATACATTCGTAAGCAATATCTTGACATTATCTTGCACCATTGATATTGCCTATAGTTCACCATGCAAGGTAACCTCCCATGATAACAATTGATTGTCTTCATCAATATCTAGCGCAGTCCGAGCCGAGCTCGAGTTCCCTTTGGGTCTTTAATGAGCAGCCGTGGCTAAGGAACGCAGACATCTTCATTTCAATTGTTGTCTGCCTTCATTTCCCCCCCCTGCGCTCGGCGTCACGAGACGCGTTTGCTTTTAATTGCACGAAAAACAAGCCCCAACCACTACAGCAGCAGCAGCAGCGACGGCTGTGGTGCTGACCATTTCATTAACTGGGCGCAGTCCGAACGAAAACGCTGCGGCGATTAGTTCACAGCCATAACACACCGAGCATGCGGCCCCAACTGCCCAGCTATGGGCATATCCACCCGCTGGGGACCAAAACTAAACTATAAAATTTTATGAGTTTCTACAGGCCAACACACACACACACATACACCCGCCTACACACACACACACACACACACACACGCTCAATTGGTTTCAGCTTTTTTCCATGTTTGCAGGTAGTTTAAGCTTTTCTCCCCCCCTGGCGCCCCCTTGCGCCCCGTCGTCGTTCGCCAAATTGCGCAAAATGTTAACAAGCAATTGAGCAGACAAACAAACAACTGTTGAAGAGGCGGCTGAGGGCGTGGCTGCTGGGCAAGGTGGCAGCTGTCGAATGTCGAATGTCGGCCGTCGTAGCCGGGACGACGCAGCGTCGTCCTCGTCCTCGTCCTCGTCCTCGTCGGCAATTGGAGCCCGTGCGTTGATTAGTTTAACGCGGCAAACGTTGCGGAAAGTTGCGACGGCTGCTCATTAAATCGAACCGCGCCGCCTTTTGGCTTATTAGTTCCAATGTGTCCTGCGTGCCGTCTGCCTCCATCCTTCCGGCTAGCCCAATCTCCGGCTGCTGCTACTGCTGCGGCGCTATAAAATACCTTTTTATATCGAGCTGCTGTCGTGCACGGCTTTTATGACCTGTAAACGTCCGATCAACGTAAACGCAAACGCAAACTCAAACGAGCCCCATAGCCGAGGCACTTTAATATTTTCTAGTCTCTTACTTGTCTTGTGCATCTATTTAGAGAGCACTTTGCTTAACATTTAATGCGATTTAGTTTCAGTTGAACCAGAGAGAGAGAGAGAGAGAGAGGGAGAGAGGCAGACATTGTTTGATATGTCAATTTGAAGTTGTGAGAAGCGCAAAGAGAGGCATACGAATGTGTATATCGGAATATGATTAGTAAGTTTGTTTTAAATGCAATTTCATTTACTTTATTTGGGGCTGAATTAGAGAGAGAATAAGTAAATGCCATTTTAATACCTGAGAACCTCATAGAGAGGGGTTTTTAGAGAAGAAAGAGAGAGAGAGAGACAGTGAAAAAATGGAGTGAGAGATAAAAAAAGAGACATAGAGAGAGGAAAGTAAGAGAAAGAGAGAAAAGAAAAAGTGAAAAAGATAGCTGGTAGCTCTGAAAATCCCATTTATTTACGTGAGAATTGCTTAGAAAGGCAATCAAAGCACATTGCGATGACGTTGCTTTACATGTATCTCAAAAAATTGTTATACATTTGGATGAATGACATAAAATGAGGTTGAATAAGATTGAAATTGATTTTTGTTGTTATGAGAAGTGCATGGAGGGGCAATGTTTTCCATCTTCGGATTAGTTCAAGTCAGATTAAATTAGATTTAGTTACATATATTCATTATATTCATTTGAATATGAGATATTAAGTAAAAGAAAAAGCGACTAAGCATTAAAATCAAACTGAACTTCGCAAGAAATGCATAGAAAGGCAATATAGGACCTGTGGATTGCCAATAACATTTACTGCTATAGATGGTAAATATGAAGAAGTCGAGAGGAATAAAGTCTCACAAGAAATGGTGAGAATCGCATAGAAAGGCAATTCCAAATATGTTGTTATTTTATACCTTTAGATTACTAGTTTCATTAACAATCTTAAATGTCACTCAAAATGCTTAGAAAGTCAATTAAAATGAGTGCTAAGAACAGAGAGAGTCGTACAGTCTTGCTGAGAATCGCATAGAAGAGCAATACAAAATATGTTTATATTGCACTTCTGTTTCCCAATTTCCTTTACTAATCTAAGTAATGAGCCTTAAGAGCAGAGAGAGTCATTCAGTCTCGCTGAGAATCGCATAGAAAGGCAATAAGACAGCAACTTCTTCTTTTGGCTTAGTCTTCCTTAGTCCCCCATCAACTCCTCACTTACTTAGCGCTCTCCATGGTCACTTCTCGACTCTGGCAAATATTATTTTGTGTGACGACGCATATGCTCTCGCCTCTGCTGGCATATGCTTCACTACATATGGCGCTCTGCCCACCCCCGCCCCCCTCAACCACCTGCTGTAACTGTCGTGATGCGAGCTCCACGCCGAGAGCTAAAGCTCCATTGTCAATATTGACTCGTTGCGTGGAAATCGCGCAACTTTTTGTGCCGCCGGCATAATAACTGTCAAAAATCTTTCAAATTTTAATCAACTTTATTTTTAGCTCTGCTATTTGCTCTGGCACACGTCGTGCTCCAGCCCCCCTCGACCTCCCCCCTTGGCCTGCTCACGTGCGTGAAAAGTTTGCAGTCTTCTGGCTTTTTTTTTCTCCCCCCACCCCCCACCCCCTCCCGGCTGTAGCCAAACAAATATGAACATAACTGTAAATGTGTGACAGCCTCGCCCGACTGCCAAATCCGTCTGTTTGCCTATGCAAGCCAGAAAGTATTAAAGACGCATTTAATTAAGTCGAAATTGTTGGCAAAGTGATGCGGGTGGGCCCCGCCCCCAACTGCGGCCTCAGTGGCGGAAGCCAGAGAAAGCCCAAGCTGAGAGCTGAGAAAGTTCTTCGCTTTTATTTTTCAGATTTTCAATTTAATCATAAGAAAGTTCGCTTACTTTTCGAACATATTTATATTTGCGCTGGAACCGAAAAGATTGCGCCGCAGACACATCCCAATTGGAGAGTTGCAAATAGTTGAAATTGAAGTTTGTGTTGAGGACTAGGTCTGGAGAGAGGGGCGTTAAATGAATGGGAGAATATGTTCTTGTAAAATAATAGATTTAATATAATATTTATGTAAATTTATTATTGATTCTATTTTAAAGTGATATTTGACTGAATCAGAGCTCAGTCTTGGGGTTACATCTATAAAGCATTTCCATTAGGCAGCTTAGTCTTGTTTTTTTAGATCTATAATCTATATTGTATATATACAATCTGGTATATGCTATTATATTACAATATTCGATTATACGAGAACTGTTTATGATTCACATGAGTATCTATTAAATGCCCTTTACATAGGGTGACCACATGGACCTCAGGCCATTCCGAGAGAGTCGACGGTCAAAATTACGATTTTTTTATCGAAACAGTACAAAACTTTGACAATTTTGTGTCAGGTCGGGATGCCGGGACATTACCTCCAAAAGCGGGACATGTCCCGGAATTGCAAGACGAATGGCAACCCTACCTTAACAGAAAGCCGCATCAGAGGTTTTGACAATCCTTAAGGCACTTTACAAAGATTTTTTGATCTACAGCCAACTGACTGACTAGCCAAAGTAAGGCTCGTTTCTTTTTGGCCAAAACTTTTCTGCAAATGCGTCAATAATATTTATATATAATACTATAATACTTGGTTCAATATACTACTATACATATAATACTACGAACTTCCAACAATTTACTACATAGATTTACAAAAATCAATAGAATTTGCCATACGATTTTTCGCACAATTCATGCGCTTCTTCAGAGCCTGACTTTGCCATTGATAGTTTTTTTTTGATTGAATTTACTTTAATAAAAGTCAACATTATTAAAGAATTGTTGCTTATATAAACGAATCGGCAAACTATAAGAATTCTTATAAGCAGACGACATTTGCTGATATTTTAAAGTTCCCAACATTTAAACGAATTCTTTTTGCCGAAGATATAAAAGGATGCAAAACATAACATGATAATAATAATAATACAAATATTTTACTATATATAAGTATTTATTTATTATATATAAGCAGCAGTTTAATACTATTTCATACAGTCCTCATAAAGTCGTGTTCATTAAATTAATAGTGCTGCACTGATCATAAAAATAGCAGTGTTGCTTTACACAAAACAGTGCTCATTAAAATAGCAGTGATGCTTTGCTTTCTGTAGTGTGCAGCACTGCTATTTTTATGAACACGACTTTATATGAATTATATGAAATAATCAAATGAAAATCTATAAATGTATATATATCTTTACATATATATAATAGTTATCCCCTATATAAACCACATTAGCAAGGATCAACTCCAATTGCAACTTTCATTTAGTTGATTTCTAATTTCTCTGTTAATTTGTCCCACTCTCTGCCCCACCCCCTCCCACTCTCTCACTCCTCCCCTTCCCCGTCCTTACTTTTGCTCAGCTGTCAAAGCTGTCAAATGGCAAACGCCTATCTACCGAAGAGACTTGGCTCTCTCGCCACCCACTCCACTGGAGCTTGTTTGTTGCCCCACCTGCGCGAGTCGCGTGTTGTTTGTCAGAAAATTTAACGCGTAAGTGGAAAAGCATAAAAACAGCAGCAACAACAGCAACAACAGCCACAAAGGGCGCAGCGCATTTCCAGGAAGAAAGGGCCAAAAAAAAATGCTGTTAAAATTATCAAAGAAAATTTGTAAAACCACCCGAGCGAGCATTGATAAGGCGAGGCGAGGCGAGTGCTGAACGCAAACCGAATCCGCAGCCGCAGCCGCATCCGATGCAAATCGGCCGGCACCACCAGCAGCACCACGCGGGTGCCCGGCGAGACGTGTAAATGGACCTTGGCTGGCCCGTTGACTGACTGACTTAGCGCTGAGCCACCCAAACCACCCACCCACTCTCATCACTCAAATGCAAAATGGCGATTATTCATAAATCATTAAACACCATTTGGCAATGCGCTGGGTGGTTGGGCGGGTGCGGGCGGGGGTGGTGCGTGTCGCGGTCGCTGCTGCTGCCTTTTAAATTTTTATCGCTTTCCCAACAAGAAAAATTCCTAATGAGCCAAAAGAAAAGCCAGCCGAAAAAAAGTGGAAAAACTTCGGAAAAAATCAAAGGCCGTCGCTGACCGCGGAAGTGGTGCGCGGGGTGGTGGTGCGGGTAGGTAAATTTCGTGGGCTTTTTAACAAGGCAGACGGCAGCAGGCATAAGGCTGTATCTTCAGCCACTGCCACTGCCACACCCACACCCAGAGCCGCCCCCGCCGTTCATGAAGACATTAAAAATTTTGTTTGATACTTTGGCCGGCTGGGCCGCTGTTCTGGTCGTTTGATTTCCGCTTCCGTTTGCCGTTGAGATTAAAAAACATTTTTCGTGCGTTTTTCCCTCGTTTTACATTTTCTCCTCCTTTTTCTCTTCTTCTTTTTTTTTTTTTTTGCGACGTCTGCTGCCGTCGACTATCTGCGTATCTGTGAGATACATTAAATTAAAAATTCATCTTTAATCAAAAATTATTGTTGCCAGGAGCAACGCTGAGTGGGCAAAAGGGGCGGTGGGTGGAGGCGTGGCCGCAGCCGGCGTACAGGCATAGTTGACAAATATATCAAAGTTGTGGTCGAGGAGGAGGAGGGGGTGGGGAGTAGGTGGGAGGGGGCGTGGCGCTATTGTAATTGCTTTCAGTTAGGAGTTGCATATGATAAAAGAGAAAGAGCGAAGAATTAGCTGGATATTGATAAGGTATAATGCTCCTGAGGCTTGAGGATTAGCATCTGCTTGACGAAAGATTTATAGGATTTACGTATAATGATAATATTTATAAGAAGAAATTATTTTTGGAACTTAGAATTAGATGGTTTTTTTGTTTAGAGCGTTTAAAGTAAAGCATAGCTCTGTAGATCTAGAAGATATGGCTATAAAATAGCTTAAGATATAGCTTTTGACTATACATATTGGAGCTAAGATAATACCTTGACTTTTAATATCGTCAGAGCATTATTTTAATTACGTTTGCCCCACATATATTCATTAACTGTCCATATAGCTTCATAATATAAATATATATATCATTGTACTACATATTCGTAGATCCAACAAAACAGATTTATAATACTCCGGTTTTTATTTTTTGTGTGATTAAATTTTATCCTTTAGATTGAATCTTACAACCTTTCAATCCATGTATGAATGCGTCTTAATCCTAAAATTCTTTAATATTTAAGAACTCTTTGAGAATATTAAAAAAAAAAAAAGCATTTGCTCTACAAAAAGCATTTACTCAACTTTCTATATATGTCTATAAACATTATAGTTTTCAGCTTCAAAATCTCTAATATTTAAAAAATATTCTAGATATACCTAGATCAAACAAAACAGATTAATAATACTCCAATTATTCTTTAAAGAACTCTTTCAGAATATTTAATAAAAAATAGTCAGAAACTTCTTCATTCAACTCCATTCACTCTGCTAATTTCTTTCCCTTTTCATCCTTAAAATCTCTAATATTTAAAATATTATACTAGATATGCCTAGATGAAACAGAGCAGATTCATAATACTCCAATAACTCTTTAAAGAACTCTTTAAGAATCCTAAAAAAAAAAAACTTCTTCATTCAACTCCATTTACTCTGCTAATTTCTTCCCCTTTTCATCTCTAAAATCTCTAATATTTAAAAAATATTGTACTATATATACCTAATTCAGACAAAGAAGATGCATAATACACCAATAACTCTTTAATATATTATGAACTCTTTAAGAATATTTAAAGAAGTCAAAAACTTCTTCATTCAACTCAATTCACTTTTTGCTAATTTCTTCCCCTTTGCATCTCTAAAATCTCTAACAATACAAAAATTTATACACAAATATCTGTGATAATGGAAATACCAAAGATTCGGCGGTCCGTTCGAGCCACTTGGCGCTTATCCGTGCTTTTTCAAATTGGCCCATGGGAAATCCTTATCGAACTTTCCAAAAATTTTATTGTTTGTCATTTCGCCTTCAACTTCCCGTTTAACCCGTTTGAATACAAAATACTCCCCCCCCCTCCCCCACCACACACAATGCCTGCCCCGCCCCCTTTGCTGTACATAAGCCTGTCAATTTTTTGTTGTTCTTTTTTATGCTGAGGCGTCTTAAGAGTTGGTTATCAAATCCAAGCAAATCAAGCGCAGGCAGACAAGCCATCTCCCTCTCTCCCACACTCCCACACTCTCCCTCTCTCCCTCTCCGACAACAATGGCAGCAGCGACAAGTAAACGGTATTAAAGTCAAGTAATAACAACAACAAGACGCGCCTCACACACACACACACGCGGGCACGCACGCACACACAAGGCCATTTGCCTATCAGAAAGTTTTGATCTTTGATTGTGTGAGTGAGTCGGCTTTTTAACTAATTTGCGCCACCTCCACACACACACACACACTCTCACTCTCACTCACACTCCCGCTCTAAGGCATTCTTCCACTCACTCACTCACACACACATCTCTCTCCCATCTCTTTCGTCCCCGCCCGTTTGGCTTGACAAAACGCGCCAAAACCGCATGCAAAACGCGTCACATGCAGTCGCTGGGGAATTAACGGCTCACACACCCAGCCCACGCCCCACTCCCCCCACACACACACACTTTGCATACGCTTACGTTCGCCCCTCTATTGCGTTTATTTGCGCAATATTTTTCTGATAATAACAAATTCGCGAATATGTTTATCTGCGTTTTCATTGCCGCCGTCTTTGCTACGTCAACTTCGTCGCACCGCACCGCACCTCGCCGCGCTCAGTTTTTTTTTCTTTTTCTTTCGCCTCCCTTCTTTTCTTGCTGTTGTTGTTGTTGCTGTTGTCGTTCTCCTTGGCAAACACTTCTTGTAACTGCCGCTGCTGTTGATATGAAGCTTTCGAGCTTCCGATTTGCCGTTGCTTTTTTTCTCTTCTCATTCTTTCTTCTTCTTTTTGTCATTTGCCCGCGTGCCGCTAATTCCATTTGAGATGTAACGAAAACGAAAATGACATCAATTTATTTGTTGTGTATTTGCTTCTTCTGCTCTCTCTCTCCCCCCTCTGCCTTACAGTGGGACAAGGAATTTGCATGGCTTGACTTTGCGTCATTTAGGGTTAGGCTTGATGTGAGAGGGGGAAAAAATAAATAAAAAATATAATGAAAATCTATATAAAAGAAAATGATATAAGAAAACAAAATAACACAATAAGAAATTTTAATATTAATAATAAGAAAATAATACAAGAAAAAATAAAAAATAATTAAAATATGAGAAATATGAGAAACAAATTAAAATCAAAAATAATATATAAAAAAATATTTAAGAAAAAATTAAAATAATACGAAAATAATAAAATAAATAATAAGAAACAAATAAAATAAATATTAATAAGAACATAATATATAAAAAAAAAAATATTCAAAATTATTAAATTGTGAGAAAAAAATAATACAAATAATATGTAAAAAAAAATTATTTAGGAAAAAAGCTTAAATAATAAGAAAATCTAATAAAAACATGAAAATATGGAGAAAAAATAATTAATCTATGAGAAGAAAAATTAAAATAAAAATAATATGTAGGAAAACGATTTAAGAAAACAAAAATTAAAATAATACGAAAATAATAAAGTAAATAAAAATAAAAATTTGATAATAAAAAAATAAATAATAAGAAGAAAGCAATAAAATAAATAATAAGAAATTAATAAAAGAAATAATCCAATTTTGAAGAAAAAAAAATAAATAAATAAAATAAAAAGTTTAAATAGAAAACAAAAAACAAAATAATAGTATACAAATAATATATAAGAAAATGATATAAGAAAAATAAAATGTTTAATTATGAAAAACAATTAAAATAATATACATATAGAATAATGTTATAAGAGCAAAAAATAATTATTTAAAAATATATAAAATATATATAATATATTAAAAAAATATATGCATAAAAATTGCATATTAAAATATATTAGTTAGACAATTAATTAATTCCTCTTCCAAGATCATTCCATAATACATAGTTAATATGCACAGGCATATATAGGTATATACACATATTTTTTTTTACAGTAACTTCTCTGCGATCAACTTCATCATCTTCGGCGGGCTGGGGCCGAGCGAGTTAAAAATGCAAGCAATAACAACAATTACACCCAAAGGATCAGTTGAAAAGTCAATCAGCTGCTGGAGAGACCTGGAATGGCATGGAATGGCTGAGCTGGAACGGTGTGGGAACTTGTTGAAACGGACGAAACAGCAACCGCAAAGTAACCACAAAAAAGCAAACAGCAACGACGACGACGATGCACGGGAGGAGAGAGCTCGCTGGGCGACCACACAGGACGCGCGCCCACCCACCCCTACCGCACCCGCTGCGCGCAACCTTTTCGGGCCAAATATTTGTGTGTGTTTGTATTTTATTTTTATTTATTTATTTCTCTTCTTCTCTTCTTTTATTTTTTTTTTGTTATTTACAAAAACCATAAATCAATTGGACACGCCACACACACAAACACACAAACACACACACACACACACACACACACACACACACACACACACACACACACACACACACGCACGCAAATGCAAATCTATTTTTAAATGCGAAATAATACGAATCCAGGCGAAAGGAAGATAGAGATTGCCATGGAACGGGACGCGCGGGTGTGCGAGCGAGACGGCGCTTACCCCCGCGGCCATGCGTTGAAAATTGTGCGCGGCGAAACAAACGAAAAAGGGGCAAAAAGTGCCGCAAAAAAAAAAAGTAAGCGAAAAGGTCGAAGAGCGAAACAGAGACAGAGCGAGCGGGCGGACAGGCGAGAGGGAGGGAGACAGAGAGCGGGCGTCGCAAGCAGCGGCTAACGGACAAAGGCCACGCGGGAAAAGCCGCTGATACGACATGTGGGAAAAGTCGAAAAGTGTAAAAGTCAGCGCCGGCGAGAGTCGTCGAGGCGGGGGAGGGGCTGGGGAGTCGATGAAGATGCGCCGCCGACCGCCCGCTGGCAATAAAGAAGAAGAAGAAGAAGACGAAAAAAAAAAGAACACGAACAATAAAAATTCAACATTTTGCATGCCCAAGAGCAAGTCGAACGGGTTGCTGCCCACACCGCCCTCTCAGGGGAGAGGGAGAGGGAGAGACGAGAAAAAAAACTGACATACTTTAAAAGCAAACGCCGAGGAGAGTGGAAAGTGGATTCGGTCTAGCAAGAAAACGGCAGCCCAGCGGGCAAACAGATTTCAATGTGGATAGCAGCCACCCGGACTGGATGGGGGCAGTTCGACATTAGTTTTGATAGACTCGCACGCATGTCTATGAAATCCTTTGCCAACAAATCAGGCGAACACAAATGCCAAAGGGTGCGGGGCGGGCCACAAATCTGATTACCGTTTGACGGCCGTGCCGCATTTCTTGTGTTTGCATGTCTTTTGGCAAAGTGGCGGGCTTATGGGCTTAGGACGAGCACAAGAAGCTATGTTCCAGCTCACATACTTTGCATGCGAACCGAATAGCCAGCGTGTGTAGTGTATTTACAGTTAGGCCGCAAGTGGCCTCAGCAAAAGAAGCAAAGGCGCATTGGCATGCGTGCGAGCGGGATGCAACAAGGCGCACTTGCACTTGTCGAACTCGCATTGAGTATTGGTCGAAGTGAAGCGAATGTGGTGTAAAGGAGACACTGCCGACTGGCCGGCTTGGACTATTCACACATACTAATGCAAGCGTATGCGTGTGCTTGATTCTGACTGGCTGCCGGTGGCTATGTGTGCGTGTGAGTATGTAAATGCATTAATCTCACTGCAATTCTTTTCAAGCACTGAAGACGCGGCATATTGATTTGGAGACAAGGCGTGTGACAGGTGAATATTTTCATAAATATATTTTATTTATTTATATATTGATGATTACAATAATTAACTAAGTTAATCTAACAATTATTAAATATTAATATTAATTTTAAATCAAAACTTGAAACTGGTAAGGCTGTTAGGCATAGCTAACGTTAGTGTAGGGTGCATAAAATAAACTATTTGCGCTTTATCAAAGGAATTTTTCACGCCCCGTTGACAAAATGAAACGTGACGAAAAAAAAAAAAGAAGAAAGAAAAAAATGGAATGGAGAACTGAAGAAATGGAGCATGAAAAGCAGGCGGACAGGTAGCCAAAGCCAGCGCCAAAGGAAGCGCACCACAAAGATGACGATGATGAAGAGCAACGGAAAGTGTGGAACGCCAACTGCAAGCAGAAGCGAAGCGGTGGGATGGAGGACTGCAAAAACGCATGACGGAAACATGTTTGCCGAGCGTATGGGCCCGCGGGTGAGTGCGAGGGGGAGGTGCATAGTGACAAAAAATAGATGGTGCGCACTTATTCAAATTAACATAAATCAAAAGAATTTGCTGCGCATAAAATATGAGCGCGAGAGAGAGAGACAGCTAGCACGAGCCCGAGCTCTGAGCGTTGTTGAGTGAGCAGAGCAGTTAGCAGTTGACTGCAAGTGACGTGGAACTAACTGTAAAGACAGCGAGACTGAAAGCAGGCCGGCATGGATTGGGCACAGATCTGCCGTAAGTAGACGTTTACAGTTACTGTAAATCGTTCTGGAAGAGACTCAAGCAATGGCTTCCTTGCTCTTTAAAATGCAGTCTCTACATTTTTAAATAATTTTTCAAGGAATTTTTTCCTTAATCCCTTTATACTTCAGTTTCGCTTTAAAACTCGCTTTTGTCTAGTTTTTTTTTACATATTTTTTACCTCGCTTTTGTTTAGTTTTTTATATTTTTTTTTTACCTTTAAGCGCTTACCCGTTAGAGCATCGTAGATCTTATGGAATTCATCGGAAGCTGCGCTGCGTATGCAAAAGTCCTTGCTCAAATGTAACGTTATTTCTCTCCCTCTCCCTCTCTCTTTCTCTCTGTGAATAACGTGAACATTTTTGCGATTTTTCATCATTTTTTTCCTCTGTTTTTTTTTTCACACCTTTCGTCGCGACGTTTTCGCATCATTTGCTCCGTTGTGGAGCATTTCCATTTCCATTGCCACTTCCGCTTCCGTTGATTTGTTGGGTGGGGTGGCGCGGGGCGTGGCAGGAAGTGGCTGCTTAAAAACGTCGCACGCAGCTAAAAAGGAGTTGAAAGGCAGCGCCTCCGTCGACTTGCTGCACATAATTTGTAACGATTTCGCAGCCGCAGATGTAGCTGCCCCCCACCCACGGGCGCTTTTCCTCCCCCCCCCCACCATGGGCACCTTCCACTACTCCTGCCTCTTGGCCCATTCATATGCCAATAGATGGCGCTAGGCCGGGGTTTGACGCGTGCATTTGGCCCAAATTGCTCGAATTTAAAATAAAGCCTGCGAGGACTCGCAAGCCCCCAACATTTCTCATTCTGCTTCAGCCTCAGCACGCCTCTTCTTCATTCTTTTTCTTTTATTTTGTATATATGCGAATATAAATGAAATTTTTGTTGTTTGGACGTGACACATTTAGTTTGGATATATGACGATAGTCGTCGTCGGTCGCCGAGTCGCCAGCTCGACAGTCGTTAGACAGGCGCGCATTAAGCATTGGCAGAGGGGGCCCAGGGCTGGGGGCGTGCGTGAAAGGGTCAAGGCGGGGCATAAGATAGCAAAACCTCTTCAAAAATGAAACTGAAGAATCCAATCTTACGGGCGTTCGGGTCCACAATTGGACTTCGCTCGAAAGATCTATATAAGCATCTCTTATCTCTTGGAGTAATCTAATGATTATTGATCAGTGATGATATATTGAATGAAATGTAGAAATTTTGTGGGTAAACCATTGTTGTATTTCGCATACTTGAGTTTCTTAGATCCACTAGAGATTGAGATAGAGATATTATAAATAAATACTTTAGAATACTTACTTTTGACATACTTGTATATGCTGACATTGAGTTTCTTTAAAGCAGGATGTTCATAAGACACATTCTTAGCTATATCCCCTCTCTTCGATTCTCATTTATATCTCTTATCTCTTATATATTTCTTATTTCTGAAAACTGCCTTTCTATATGCTTCTCCAAAGGTTTTATTCATAAGCAAATAGTGTCCTTCTATTCGATTCTCAAAAGCATTTATCCGTCACTTATCTCTTGTCTACTTCTACTGTCCTTCTATATGATCTTCGTTAGGTTTTTGACGTGCCCATGTTGCCCTTCTATTCCTTTTTCATAAGGTTTTATCCCCCTTACTTGTAAATACTACCCTTTGATTCGCTTCTCATTAGGTCATGTTGATATGGCTATAGTATGAATATTATTTTGATTCTCCTTTTTTTCTCTTATATCAAACAAATGGCTTCCTATTCGCTTCTCAATAGAGCATATACAATACCTATACATTGGGCTTATATTTCTTCTTCTCCGTCTCATGCTCTTTTCTCACCTGTATATCTCTAATCTCTAGCAGCTAGTGCCCTTCTGTACGCTATTAATGTTGACATGCCAATGGTGCCTTTCTAATCGATTCTCAAGTGCTCTTATTCGCAGCTATTGCCTTTCTATACGATTCTCATTAATATGATGATGTTTAATTGTATGTATTTTTCTATACGATTCTCAAGAACCCTTATGGAGATAAGGAGCCCTGTTATCTACTGCTCCTCTATACGCTTCTCAAAATGTCATTTTATTGGCTTATAAATATGACATTTGGAGAAGCGTAGTACCCTTCCATTTAATTCTCATGAGCTCTTATCTATAAGATTATCTGCAAGTACTACCTTTCTTTACGCTTCTCATAAGATCATGCCTTTCTCTGCGCTTCTCATGCAATCAAAGCAATTCACTTCAGCTCTACCAACCAAAAACTTCCCAAATTCCAAATGTTGCCACGCACCGCTTCACCTCTAGCAACTGTTACACCTTTCGCCAGTCTTTTGACTGCCTATGTGCCCCCATCCTCCCCCCTTTTGGGTCGTATGCTCGCCCCCTTCTATCCGCTAATGTGCCATAAATCACATGTACTCAATGTCAGCTCAATGAACTGCAAGCGCCACAGTTGGAGTCAGATCTTCGCCCCAACCTTCACTCGCTTCAGAGATATGACAAGCGTATACCCCAACCCAAGTACACATACGCATACAGACGGGCGGCACTGTAAAGCCAGTTGGCAGCTCGCAGCGGCAGATGCAAAAGTGAAGCTGGCGTCGCGTTATTTGTGGAATTTCTTGAGTACATTTCGATGATAAGCAGGCACATGTGAGGGGGGGGGGGGGAGGGCTGCCTTGAGCTCGAGAGTTTTCTTAACAATTTGTCATGCATGGAACGCCAAATATGCCGAAAGGAGAAAAATGTATTAAAGGCAGCCGCCCAGCAGTCGAAGATGTAGAAATGCGAGAAATGCGCAAATAAATCATTTCTTTTGCGTGCCTTTTTTCCACAGCCACAGTGAGTGGGTTGGGGAGGTTATGCGTATGTGTATGTGTGTGTGTGTGTGTGTGTGTGTGTGTGTGTGTGTGTGTGTAGATAGCGAAAGGGGCTGCCCGGCTGGCTGGCTCTGTCTGAAGTAGTTTCTTGGTTTAGCGGGCACTTGAAATATTTTCACGTGTTTCGCACAAATGTCAAATACAGCCGAGTGCGTGAGAGAGAGAGAGAGAGGGCAGATGTGTATAAACATAAATCAAAAATTGCATTCACACACACTCGCACACACACGCACACACTCACGCGCACAGCTGGCACTCGAGAATGTATTGAAATGTAACGCATTTATTTTCATTTCGAGCTGCCCGCAAAAGTATGCTATGCAAAAAGGCGCAGCGGCTCATGTGTGTGTGTGTGTGTGTGTGCGTCACTAATGTGACAGTCAGCAGCCCTTTAAGCCGCTGCTGTCGAGCTCTAAGCACTTTATTGGATCATCAGACTTATTTTGATATGAGGCCAAATAGAAGGAGGAAAAAAAATCCAACTGAATGCGCTGTCTGTGTATGTGTGTGTGCGGCAGGCATTGACATTTTGCAAGCGCACAGGCTCATAAATTCTTGTCAGGCGAAGACGCAGCAAGGACTCGCCGCTCTCCGAGCCGAGCATTGTCAACTTTGGCTCAAGTTATTTTCATTTGTGTAACATTTTTGCATACTTTGACGCACGTTTGCCCATGTGTGTGTGTGTGTGTGTGCGAGTGTGTGTGCATGCTCTTTTGCCGACTACATTTTGACAAATCTACTTAGGCATTTTCTTTGGTTTTGCTTTGTTTATTTATGTTTATTTGTGATTTATTTCGATAACACAATAAATATCATGCATGTCTACGTGCCTCGGCTAGAGACGGTCGCTCCCTTTCCCTCGCTCACACTCTGTCCCTCTCTCTCTCTCTCTCTCTCTCTCAGTTGAAGTTCACTTAGCATAGCTTGAAATATTTATTAATGCATTTTCGCTGCGGCTGATTGGATTAGTCAACGTCTTAGGGAGATGGACTGAAAGAGATGAGTCAGAGCACTCTAGTGGGTAGTGCATGGCTAGCAGATACCTGGCATACTAGCATTCGATTTTCAGACGCATTGAAGTTTGTGACTATATGTGTAGATACTCTACCATACATGCCCACTTTTTAAAGGCTCTAGGTCTACAAAGCAATTTAGGTTGCAGTTCCTGGAGTTTTTTTTTGTTGATTTCTGAACTTTTTCATATAAATTTTGGACAAACTCGCCATTAGCATCAATTATTGTATAATCTTACATCTACATATGTATACAAATATGCATCTATGCAAATATACATCTAAACATCTATACATCCATACATCTATACATCTATACATCTATAAATCTATAAATCTATAAATCTATAAATCTATACATCTATACATCTATACATCTATACATCTATACATCTATACATCTATACATCTATACATCTATACATTTATACATTTATACATCTATACATCTATACATCTATACATCTATACATCTATACATCTATACATTTATACATTTATACATCTATAAATCTACGCATCTATACATCTATACATCTATACATCTATACATCTATACATCTATACATCTATACATCTATACATCTATACATCTATACATCTATACATCTATACATCTATACATCTATACATCTATACATCTATACATCTATACATCTATACATCTATACATCTAAACATCTATACATCTATACATCTATACATCTATACATCTATACATCTATACATCTATACATCTATACATCTATAGCTCTTCTAATTCACAGAGCATCTATCATATATTACAGAATATCTATTCTATTCACTTTTGCATCAATCAATGAATTGACAATTTGTTTTTTAGTTTAATTTTTGATTTCCCATTTAAGTTTGGAGCATTGAGCTACACAGTGTCACGCCCATCCACTGCTCTTCCCCTCGTCGGCCCCACCCTTTGGCAGTCGCCCCTCTGGGCAGCTGTCAAAATCAAATTATGGCGAATTTCCCATTAGTTTTAATGGAGGTGCTCGGTGCTATCAAAGCGCTGCAGGTGAAATGCGCCGCCAACAGCATTTCGATAGATAATTTTCTTTCATTTTCTTAGCCAGCTCCACGCGACCCCACCCCCCAGCCCCCCACTCCCTCCCTCTGTCGCTGTAGTGCCCAGTTTTATGTAGCTGCGTTTTTTTTTCCTCTTCTTTCTCTCTCATTTTCCATTTATTTATTTTATATTATTTCCCTCTCTTTTGCCTCAATTTTTTTTCGTCCTTCCTCCCCCACTCCACGCGGGCCCGCCGGCTGGCCGAGCCAAGGCAGGAAATATCTTTGGCCGGCCGCAGCCGCAGCTCCGTCTTCGTCTTCGTCCTCGTGCTTATATAGATGACAACGCCTCATCGCGCAATTTGTTTACCTTACATTTTCCCGGCTGCCTGCCACACATTTTCCTTTGCTTTTCCTCAATTTTTTCTTCGCTTTTTTTTTCTCTCCTGGTGCTGGCGCAACATGAATTTGGAAATTGGTACATTAGTGTTGCCCACTTAACAAGTTTAAGGGGCCCTCGAGTTGCCACCAAGGACACCCTTACGACTCACCCACCCACCCCCCCGCGCGCGCGCCATGCCACGCCCCCGCTTTGCTGGTGGCGCCGCCGCGTTGCGTATTAAAATTAGTGATTAATTTTTACGCTCGAAATATGCAAATGTGTTGCATTGATGAATACATTCACTGCCAGCAGCAGGGGGCGGCGGTGGTGGGCGTGGCGAGGCGTCAGTTCATTTTCTACTTCATTGCCAAAGTTCGAGGTTCGCGGCTGTCCGCTGGGAATCGAGCGTCGAGCTCAAGGAAATGAAAAATTTTTATGTCATATTTTTATTTAATTTTTTTTACTTATTTTTTTCTCTTTTTTTTCATCTTCTTACTGAGGCGGCCAGCGGCTGAAATTGATTATGGATGAACGCCGTGGCAGGAGTCGCTTCGCGTCGCGTCGCATCGCAATTAACATTATTTTTAATTCCGAGCTGCCCACTTTCGAGGCGCGCTAATGAAGCATGCAAATCGCCGAATCAGGACGAAAAGCGGAAACGGAAATGGGCGCAGGAGATGGCGAGGCGTGTGGGCGTGTGGCAGTGAGTGAGCCTTGATAAGTTGCGCTCGTTGCCAGCGCTTAACTTAATTTTCTCTATTAGTGTCGAATTTTTAATCTATTTCAGTCTCTCTCTCTCTCTCACCCTCCCCTCTCTCTCTCTCTCTCTCGCATCGCCAATTGATATGCAAATCGTAACGGAGAGAGAAAAAAACGATGAACATTTTTATGTACATAAAAAGTGAAACGAAATGCGGAAAATTCCAGTGCCCACTTTTCCATTTCCTTGCAAATTAATGTGCTATGCATCATTTAGTAAATAATTGTTGTTCCCTTATCTTGACGTCTTTATGCCCATTGGAAATGGCGCAATGGGGTATATTGGGTTATGCGGTCGTTCATCCGCTTGATCGTCCGTCCATCCTCTGGTTTAACGTCTTTCTCTTTGTCTCCATCTGTCTGTCTCCTCCTGACCGTTCGATCGACCAGTCGTCTCTCCACCCATTTGTCTATCCCTCCATCTTTCCTTCCGACTGTACTTTTATACTTCTATCTGTCCGTTCGTCCATCCGTAAACCGGCTTCTGTCTGTCTCCGTGTGTCTGTCCATCCTTCGGATCGTCTTTCTGTTTTTTCTTGTTCCTGAATCTGACCAGCCGTTCCCCAGACTAAGCATCCCTTCGTCTATCTATTCCTCTGACCGTCCAGTCTTCCTCTCGAACAGCTGTCTATCTCTCCATTCATTCGTCTGTTTCTCCGTCCATTCATCTGTCCATCCTTCCGACCGTTCGTTTGTCCGATGGTCCAAACGTCTCTAAGTTCATTTGCCTGTCCCTGTATCTGTACGTCCAATTGTCTATAGATCTTTCTGCTCTTTCTTGTATCTTTCTCCATTCGTCTGTTCCTGAATCTGACCAGCCGTTCGCCAGACTGACCATCCTCCTTCGTCTATCTATTCCTCTGTTCATGCGTTTGACCGTCCACTCTCCGTTCGTCCAGCCGTCTATCTCTCCATTCATTCGTCTGATCTGTTCCTCAGTCCATTCGTCTGCTCCTCCGTCGATGCGTCTGACTGTCCGTCCTTCCATCCGTCCCTCCCTCTATTCATCTGTCCATCAATCTGTTTGACATTCCGTCCAACCGTCCGTTAGACGTCCGTCCCTCCGACATCTATAGCCTAGAAGCTTGAATAGATTCTTGTTTTCCGCACAGACTTTAGCTCGTTGCAGCTGCTGCCAAATATCTCTAAAGTGCATCTACGCTCTGTTGCTTTATACTTTATTTTTTGATTCGAAACTGGTTCAGTTGCAAGGCATCCTTTAGGAATCCCTTTGCCTGGTCGCCTAGGTGCCAGCAGCAACAACATTGTTGTTGTTGTTGTCGCCCCGCCTGCTTACGGCTTTGCCCTTTCTACATTAAGAAATTAAAATCTGCGATAGAAAAATGCAAGGAAAAACGGTTTGCCACGCGAGGCGCACGCAAATGCAGTCGCGGAAGTGGGGCGTGCGACTGTGAATGGGGGCGGGGCTGGGTCGGAAAGGGGGGGAGGCGGGAGAATCGCTGCACATGTGGCGCGCTCTCAACGCGAATGTTTTGTTATTTTTGTGGAAGTTTTGTAATTGCGGAAACGGCAACTGCTTCAGTTTTTAGCTACACACTCTCGAGCCCAGAGACTTGGCGACTCCGGCTCAGATCTGCGAGGACTACGCCGGAGTCTGTTGCGCTCAAGTGTTCAATATAAGAAAGAGAGGGAGAGAGAGAGTGGGGAGTGAGGGGAGCAAGGCAGGCAGCCAAACTTGCAAAACTTGAAGTTATGGACGCGTAAATTGAAAATACACAAGAACACGAGCCCACACGCCGCCATATAGATATACATATATATATATGTTTCATATGTGTATATATATATACGATATGCATATATATTTGTATCTGTTGGTTGGTGTGTGTGTGGGAATCCAGCGCGCTCACACATGGCAGACAAATAGCTGGCGCATGTAGCGCGCTCTGCTTCACATTATTGAAACTATAAATTTCTAGAAGCAATCTTTTGCGGCCAGACAAGCCAGGGGGCGTGGTTGGGGGCGTGCTGCACAGAGCACACAGCACACAGCACACACAGTGGCGAGCAGCGAGCAGCGAGTCACACGTCGCTACAGGACCGAGGACCAACAGGCGCGCTAGTTTATATTTGTTGTGTTTGCATTGTAGTTTTAAGCAGCGCCTCCTTTGACTAGCTTCCGCTTGGCCCTTGCTGCTGCCCCAACCCAACCCACTTTGGCACGTTGCGTCGATGTTGTGGTCGAAAAGTTTTCTCATTTCGCGCAGCAGCGTGGCAGTTACATTTCCACGATTCCCCATCATCTCCCTCGGCCTCCGTTCGGAGTCCTGCAGTTGGGCAAGGCAGCGGCAGCGGCAGAAATTCCAAGATCTTTGCTTATTCAGGTGTTGTTTGCCATTAATCTGAATGGCTTATAGATTCTGTCAGCAATACGT